>BMAW01057424.1:3196547-3290139 GCA_019974015.1 Nephila pilipes | reverse complement strand
GTGTGTGTGTGTGTGTGTGTGTGTGTGTGCGCGCGCTCGCGAGATATATACATTCTATAAAAAAAAAGACGCGCCAAGAACAAAAATTGGCGGATGGGAAAATTATGTACAGAATAGAAAATGATTAAAATTTCAGAAAAATTGAATGATTTTTTTTTTCATAGTTACAAAGTAACAAGCTCAATAAGATGTTGACACATCTATAGTCTGGATGAGAGCTGCCACACGACGTGGCATAAAGTGATAAAGCTCCCTGGTTATCTCCTGCTATATTTCTTGCCAAATTTACTCTAATATTCTGGCGAGGTCATCAACATTCCCTAGTAGATGCAATTGCCTTCCCATCATATCTCATACATACTGTATTGGAGAAAGATCTGACTAGCCAAGGAAGTGTTTGATAAGCAGTAAGACAGTTCATAGCAACACGTGCCGTACGTGGTCTGGCGTTATCTTGCTGAAAAACAAGGCTAGGCTACTGGGAAAAAAAGCGGGAAAAGGAACTTTCTAGGAAACTCCTCAACACCATAGATCATGTGCGGACTTGCACTGTCATCCACAAAAATTAAATCGGTATCAAAGGTACCCCGGAACAGACGCATGTGTAGGATGATAATTTCAGAACAGTAACGATCTGCTGTAAGTGAGCCACTATCAAAAGTATTTAACTCCGTTCGTCCATTTAATATAATGTCTCCCCACACAAGCACCCTTGAACCACCTCAACGGTCTCTTTCCCTGGTGCTAGTGGGATGAAGCAGTGTCCCTATCTTCTTCCATATCAACTGGTGTTGGAATAATTGCTCAGATTGAAATAATACTCATCAGTCAACACAACGTGACTCTAATGATGAGATGTCAAGTATTTGCTTCCTTCACACCACTGTAAATAGTGTCGTTGATGGGTTGATGTTACTGTTATGCAGAGCTCAGGACGAAGGGATTATATTCCACTTTTATGCAGATGTCTGGTTGCAGTAAACCGTGATACCTGTCATCCATTTGCCGTACACAGCTACTTAATAATGTTACCTGATGTTTGGTTCCCACTTTTTTTGCAGACAGAATGCCGTTGTGTTCCTTAACTGACCACTCCTAAACTTTTTTACAGTTGTACTTGTTATTTGGAAGGCTTTCCAAGCTTTTGAAATTACACTTTTGTCGATTCCCTTTTCTTGTGCAACACAGGTTAAACTATGTCTCTCCTAAAGCCACGCTAATCATTCTACATTGTGTAAACGCATCCTGATTACTTCTTTTGGACATTATGAACTTGCTATTTCACTTTCACTTGCAGGGAATATCTGGAAATGCGTCCTTCCTCCTTCTTTATAGGTTGCCTTGGTATTGGGAACTCGCATTCCACGCGTTTGCATGCTATAATGTCGCTCTAGTGTCATAGTGTTGATATTTGGATTTGAATCACTTTTCTACTCAGCTGTCTTTTCAATGTACTGGATCCAAAAGGTCCTTTTCAACAATTTCATGGTTATATGTTAAAAAAAGATTTGTGTATTAAGATTTGCACGTTAGAATTTTGTTTTCAAAATATGTCATCTGTTTGCGTGTATTAGTACACATATACTCATAATTATAAACTTTTTATTTTTCCTCGTTTGAAAATACATGTTGCTACCATTCCAGTTTTGCAAAAAAATTAACGATAAAATTATATTTTCAAGATTAAAGATTAATTCAATGTAATAGCTTAGAGTCTTTCCATTACAATTTTTTTTTTTTTTTTGCTCAATTGTCATTGATTTTTCAATTCAGTTGATGTAAAACATAATTTTATCAAGTAGCGTGTTTTGTTACGGTTGGTTATTTTTTTTTTTTTTTTTTTTTTTTTTTTATAAAATAATACATTGCTTTATTTGCATTTTTACTCAATTTCACACTCAGAATTTAATTTATTTACTAAAATGATATTTTAGTGAATTTTCCTCATTTTGTTGCTGGTAAATTAAGATAGGTTCTTTACTTTGATTCAGCAATTTTTTTTTAAAAAAAAAACAGAAATTATTTTGAATTCTTAATATTTTATATGGATAAAAATTTCGGAACTAATCTCATTGCTCGGGAAGCCAACATGGCGGAAAGAGGTGATGACGCGTTTTACGATGCTCTTGAAAAACAGTGCAGGATTATTGAATCAGCGCTTCAATCCAAATGCAATATGAATCAACAGATTCGGGAGGAGGCCAGGCAAGCTCTGGGTGAGTTGAAATCTTCTATTTATAAGAATTTTGAAAGAATTAAAGGTGCTAACTTTTTGGAATGTTGTAAACAAAGTCTCAAGGAAGCCATAAGTAAGCCTAGCTATGCTGAGATTGTGGCGCCATCTAGTGTTATTAAGAAGAACCCTATTCCTTCTGATTTTTGTCTGGTTGTGGACTCTGATAAGTGTTCGTCTGATGACGTTAGGAAGATGATTAAAGTTGCTATCAATCCTACAGAAGCTCAATTGGGTATTAGTAATTTAAAAAATATTGGAGGAAATAAAATATTAGTAAAATGTTTATCTGAAAATGATCGGAATCGACTTCAAACAGAAATTAAATCAAAATCACCGAAATTGAATACTTCTCTGCCGAAAAGAAGAAATCCAACCATTCTAGTGAAGCATGTTCCAAATGAAATCACTAATGAGGAACTTTTAAAAGTGATCTTTGATCAAAATTCCGAAATAACGGAATCTGATAAAAACATGAGTATGTGTAGAGTTCGTTTCACTCTCAAGAACTTTCAATTTACGAGACACGTTGTTATAGAAATACATCCCCTAGTTCGTAAATGTATTCTTCACCTACATAAGTTGAAAATCAACTGGAGTGTGTGTGAAGTGGATGATTTTCTAATCATTTATAGATGTTTTAACTGTTTGGGGTACAATCACCGAGCTTCTGAATGCGTTAAACCCATGGCCTGTTTTAACTGTTCCGAAGAACATAAAGTAAAGGATTGTTCGAAGACAAATGTTGAGGTTTGCGTAAATTGTGTCCGTTTCAATCGCAAGACGAATACTTTACGTAAAAAGGTGAAGGTTGATCACAAACCTTTCACAGAGAGCTGTCCTAGTCATGCTTTTATGAAAATGAACACTCAATCACGAATTAATTATGGCTAAGTCATCTAAACAAGATCTGAAATGTGTTCAATTAAATCTCCACAAATCAAAATCTGCGACGCAACAGTTAATCTTGAACATGGAGAAGGAAAATATTGACTGTGCTCTAGTTCAGGAACCACACTGCTACAAAGGATCTCTCCCAGGTTTTCCAAGCAGCTATAGAATCTATCATGTTCCTGATTCTGACTGTGTTAAAGCGGCCATTATAGTACGATCACGTGACTTTTCCACTTTTTTAGACTATAGAAATACTGATTATAATATGGTTACATTGGATGTTACTATTGGAACGTCTATGTTCACTTTTTTGTCATATTATTTTGAACCCTCAACGAATATTGATTTAGATCTTCATAAAATTAATCAAGTCTTCATGCGTAAGAATATTAATCGACTTGTCTGGAGCATGGATTCAAATGCTAAATCCGAATTATGGTTTAGTCCTTATTCAAACAGTCGTGGAAACAAACTAAGTGACTTTATTTCTTCAAACAATTTATTTGTTGTTAATGAGGACTGCGGCCCTACTTTTTGTGGAGCCCAGGGATCAAGTTACATTGATGTCACAGTTTTGGGTGCAGATCTGCTCCAGGATATAACATGTTGGGGTCTTTCTGATAACGAATCCCTTTCTGATCATATGATGATAGAATTTGAATTATGCATCTCTGTTGCTTGGCGTGACCTATCAATTGCTCCTTTTAAAATTTTCAACACTAAGAAAGCAAACTGGTGTCGTTTTCGAGAGTTTTGCCTTCCTCGCATTGCTCATATTCTTAGTGCAATTGAAAATTGCACCGATGGTCCTTGCCTTAATTCTATTGTTGAAGAATTTTGTTTGATTCTATTCAACGCATCTTCTTCTTCTATACCTATTAAGCACCATGGTATCCATAGGGTTCCTTGGTGGTCTATTGAAATTGGATGCATGAGAAAAAGACTTAATGCTTCCAGGCGTAGATTTCAGAGGTCTAGAAATCCAATCCTCAGAGAGATATATAAATGTAAATACATGAAATATAGAAAAGAATATAATCAAATGCTTACTACCGCTAAGTCTGATTCTTGGAAGGCATTTCTTTCTACTATTGACGTCCACAATGTTTGGAAAAAAAATTTATACATACGGTGTCAAGAGAAATTTCATGAAGAAAATAGAAATAACTGGTATTCTACTAAGAAGTGGTAAGACAACTAACACTTTAGAAGAAACTATAAATGCGGTGCTGCATAAGTCTTTCCCTTCGGATCCAGTGGAGGATGATGACTCTTTGCAAAAGGAGAAACGCCAGTCAATGCTAACTGATTATAATTCCCCCCTCGATTCTCCTTTTACTTGTGATGAAGTCAACACAGCAGTTGCTATGCTTAAGTCAAATAAGTCTCCTGGTCCTGATTCTATTTCAGGTGAAATAGTCAAACAGTTTCATTCAATGTTCCCTTCTTTTCTTCACAAACTTTTCAATGTCTGTTTAAGTGTAAATACTTTTCCACGTAGTTGGAAATGTGCTCAGGTGGTGCTAATACCCAAAGGAAATGATTTTAAGACTCCTCATTTGGATAATCTTAGATGTATAAGCTTACTTCCTGTTTTGGGAAAGTGTTTGGAAAAGCTTTTCGTCAGCAGAATTTGCTGGCATCTGCGACGCGGTGACTTTCTTTCATGTGATCAGTATGGGTTTACTCCTCAGAGAAGCACCGAGGACGCTCTATTACGTCTCCAGGAGATTGTCCAAAAAGGCAAGAAAAGGAATCTCCACACAATTCTGGTATTCCTAGATATAAAAGGTGCATTTGACAATGCTTGGTGGCCTGGCATTCTACACCTCCTTCGGGAAGCGAATCTGCCGGCAAATATTTTTGCACTTGCTACTGATTTTTTAAATGACAGAGTGGCTAAAATGAAACTTGGTTCAGTTTCTGCGGTTCATCAACTAGAGAGAGGTTGCCCTCAAGGCTCAGTTTCAGGACCTACGTTTTGGAATATAATTATAAACGATCTCCTAATTAAGCTCAATATTACTGCTTGTTGTGATGCCATAGCTTTCGCAGATGATATTTTAATTTGTTTTCAAGGTAAAAATCTTCATGAAACTTTTCTACACGCTCAAGAGACTTTAAACTTTGCCTCTGAATGGTCAAAAGCTTTTAAACTGGAATTTAACCCTAATAAAACAAAGGTTATGTTCATTGAAAAAAGAAATATTTGTTATGACTCTTACCAGCTATGTCTTAATGGTATTCCTTTGACTATCGTTAAGCAAATGAAATATCTTGGTGTTATTATTGACTGTAAATTTTCATGGAAGCCCCATTTAACCTACATATCAGAGAAATGTGAAAAGCTGCAACAGGGATTGGGCAGAGTTGCACGAAACACTTATGGCATCAATTTTAACGTGCATTCACTTATCTATAAACAAGGAATTCAACCGTTCATTATGTACGGCTCAAGGGTTTGGGGTGTTTCGTTAAAGAAGAAAATTAATTCTAAACTTTTGAGACGGATCCAAAGACGAATACTCCTTCGAGCTATTTCTGGATATCGAACTTTAAGTTATGAAGCTGTGTTTATAATTTCTGGTTTTCCGCCAATTGACATTGTTATTTTAAATGACATTGGTCTCAGAGAAAAGCTCGCAGCCTCTTCCTCTTCAGGTTATGATTGTGTTTTGCTTCCCTCTGATCTTCCCCACCCTTCAGAGAGAAATGCCATACAATTGATTGAATATAGTTCAAACTCTGAGGAAGAATTCCCTATCACGGTTTTTACTGATGGCAGTAAAATTGATGGTAGGGTGGGTTTTGGTTTTGTTGTCTTTCGGAAAGGTATTGAAGTTCAGTACTTACAATACAGAATCAGAGACGAGTGTACTGTTTATGTGGCTGAACTTTTATGCTTAAATTTCGCCATCAAGTGGATTGTTCAACAAAACTGTGTTGCTTCGAACTATTTGATCTGTTCTGATTCACTCTCATCCTTGGAAACATTAAAAAACATTTCTTCCTCGAATGATATTGTTGTTGAAATTCAACAGCATCTCAAACACCTCAAAGATCAGAACATTACTGTTTGTTTTTCTTTTGTACGTGGACATTCTGGTATTTATGGTAACGAAAGGGCTGACTTTCTGGCAAAGACTGCCACGAAGCGGGAAATTGATCTTAATGTTAATATTCCTCAATCCTATTTTAAAAAGATTACGAGGGAAAGTGTCCTGAAATCATGGAACGAAATATATATTAAATCAAATACAGCAAGCATCACGAAAAGATTTTTTCCAGACGTCAATATAAGAATGTCTTACCATCACTTCTTCACTAGCTTTAAAATTACGCAATTTCTAACAGGTCACGGTAACTTTAAAAAATACCTGAATAGATTCAATTTAAGTTCGAGTACAATTTGCAACTGCAGCGCCGGAGGTGATGAGGACATTGAGCACATTCTGTTTCTATGTTCAAAATTTGTCTCACAGAGAAATATTCTTAAATTAGCTTTGAAAAAATTAAACATTAACTGGCCTCCAAATTTTAGTAATTTAATTTCTAGTAAAAGTTCTTTTGTTCTTTTTATCAAATATATTGAAGATATTTATAATCCTTCTTAATTTTTGTTTGTACATTGTTTAATCACATGTTTTTGTTGTTTTTGCCTACTGTAATATAGTGTTTTATACTTACTTCTGTAAGCCCTGTGTGATACTTAGTGGTACACAGGGACGTTGTTTGTTATTCAATAAAAAAAAAAAAAAATCTCATTGCTCAATATCGCAAAAAGTTATATGATAAAAAAGAAAGAATGTATGCAAAGTATCTAACATTAAAAACTGCTATCCTAACAACAATTTTAATTTTAAATGATTTTAATTTACATTTCTGTGCACTGTTTAAAAGAAATTTTATAAGTTAATTCGAATAAATAAAATAGGTTCTAACCCTTCACTCATTAGAAACAAACTATTTTCTCATTAAGTTTTCGGATCTATTTAATATCACTATTTTGAAGTAAATATTATTCTATTTCTCTCTCTCTTAAGTGTTGTGATATATACATATATTAATTTAATTTTAAGGCATATATGTGTTTGTTCTAAATCACATTAAGAATTCAAATATAAATAAAGTTAACTAAAAAATTAATTGAAATGAATAAATTATGGACGGGTAGTCTCTCTGTGATCGAAGGTAAGATAATTTTTATTTAATAAAAGTACTTTAAAATAACGTTATTTTTCTTCACTTAGACATAATACTCCGATAAAGATTTTCTATTGCATGAACTTATTTCAGGAGTCAACACTTTTAAATCTAATTAAATCGCAGCGGAATTGCTTAAAATTAAGGTACTGTGTGTACGATAAACATTGTTCTGACACATAACACAGCATATCCGCGTCCTTTCCGATTTACTAACACATCGCATTAAAACAGATGTAGGCGAGTATATAATAAACAAATACTATTCTTGACCCAAATTTGAATTATCCGAGAAAAATTATCCTCTCCAGTTTTGGAATTGTCTTTAACTGATATTATAAGGTAGAATATAATGACATCATCATTGCTTTTCTCTTCATTATTTACAATCGTTTATTTTAATACCAGATTTTAATGATTCAAAATAGAATAGGAGAAGTGTTGTGGATTTCCTAATGTTAAACCACGTTCAAATGACCCAAATGACACACGTGAACGGATATTAATCTATTTAAACTTCCTTACCACTCTGTAATAATAAAAGTCCAGTTCGATTAAAATTAACTAATACAATGGTTTGACATAATGATTTTTGACAAAATCGGATATGAAGTTAGGGTCCCATCGACCAGAATATGAGTCCTTAGCAGAGCTAAACGAAATGGTTTCCTGTACACATTTTAAATGCTATTTTGATCCATGCATGAACTTCGGAAATTTCTTATTCTTTCAAATAAACATTGAAGCAATTCTGGTGAATGATCCAACTCACACTAAAAGACAAATAATAAGCTTACATCCGAATTTAATCTCTATCCAAGTTGATGATGAGATGTATTGTTTCTCTATCAGATACTCGGAAGCTGAATTCATGTTAATGGGAAAATATATTTCAGTAGCATCTAAGAACACCACAAGCTTTGTTCATAGTTTAATTAATGCTAATGCACCTAGATATTTCTTATAAGAATAATTGAAACCTCTCCCACCCTCAGATACTATTTGTTGGAGCTTTAAATAAAATTCCAGGTAACTATTTCCACAATTATCTTTAAAATCATGACTATCAATTTAGTTAACACATAAAATTTGTTACAAAGGGGAATTATAAAAGAAGGTGGACTAGCAATAATCACGTTACATTCAGGTAAAATAATTCTCTCTTACATAATACAACGCACATCTCATAAGATCCTTACATAAAATACATACATCCGAGTCATTTTTAAATATTTACAAAACACTCATCATCAAGCCTAAACGAACGAATCATTTCCAAGCGCTCCATGACTAATCACTGTCTCTATCATTTACATCCACACCCATAAATGGCATAGGGTAAAACACAGGGGGAAAAAAACCTTGACCTATTCTAACTTCTTCGAAGGGCATTTAATACTGTGAGGAAAGATCCCGAGGTTTGTGGAATCAAGGTATGCCCAAAATGTCAGAAGTAAGGCAGGAGGGGCTAGGTGTCGAGGGAAGACGATGATCGCTGTATCGCGTGATCGGGTGTTTCCTTGGCCACACGTAAATCTGAATTCCGGTGCATGAGGCACAGGGTCTTAGATGTGGAAAGAGGGATCGGCTGAATATTGTGAAAGATTTCGAATTTAGGGAGATAGGGTATTTTTATACCGTGTTGTGGAATATATCCCAAAGACGCTGTGTAACACATTTAAAGAATAAATAAATGATGAAGTATGTATTAAATTGCGTAATACATTTTTGCTTCATGGTGTAATTTTTTTTCTTTGTATATATCATTTTATTCATTTAAATAGTCTCAATAAAAAGTATATAATACATGCGTTGTTTTGGAGTATTTTTGAAATACATACAGGCTTATTTAAAATAAAATATCCAATATAACTTAGATATCACTTATATATTATCCAAGTTATATCGGATTAATCAAACTTAAAAAAATGATACAACGTGTTAAAAATTTCACGTGGTTATAATATGTATTCATCATACTGCCTTTTTTAAAATTTTGTAATTTCTAATAAAAAATGCCTTTCTTTTTTCTTTTGAATGATAATGCTAAGTATCAATTTAGCATTATAATATAGAAAATGAAATAACGAACATATTTTACACAGGAAAAATATATCAGTTCAAACAGAAATAGGAAATTCGTTAAAATATGCTGCTACATGTATTGCATCAGAATTTCATACTATCGGTGGAGCCTTTTTGAAATGAAAAATTACACAATTTTTATCATTGACTTTATAACGTTTAGTAGTTTATTGTATGGTTTTAAAAGCTATAAGACTTTTTAACACATTTTAGGCTAATATGGGAAAAGGAAAAGTAAAATTTTATTTATTACTAAAATGTAACCCGAAACCTAGATAAAACTTATTCTGCATATTAATTTATCATTATGTACATGGTGAGGTAAACTGCAGCTATTTATGTTGATTTATTTCGTATCAGGAAGGCAAAGACTGAAGTAACCAACAGTATGGAGAAGATAGAATATTGCATTGTAATTAAGTTCCTTCATTTGAAAGGCTATGTGAAAGGTCCGGCAAATTTACGATTAAATTAATGGCTATTTATGGAAATGATATCCTGTTATTTGAGGTGGAAAGGAACTTTCTTACAATGTGACATGTCCCATATAGACGACTCAGGAAGTGATGGATTGTCACTCACATAAGCTGCTGACACATGGAAGATATTAAAGGACTTTATTTTACTCGTATTAGACCGAAAGGAAACCATCCAAATGATCATGAATGAGTCTGATATTACTTATGGTAGTGTGTGGAAAATTATTTACGAAGAAATGCACCTATGAAAGATGTCAGAACGCTGGGTTCTAAGATTTCAGAAGCAAAGAAGGCGTGAGCTATCAAATGAGGAATCTCTGAGAAAAACGAAGAGAAATTTTTAATCGTCTGATAACTATGGGTGAATATGATACATATTAATATGATCTAGAGACTAAAAAGATGAGCAAGGAGTGGAAGCACAGTGTCTCCCCCCTCTCCTCAAATAGACTAAGGTGCAGAAGTCTCTTCCTTGGGACTGTCGTGGAGTCATTTTAATGGACTACCTGATTAGGGTTCAGACAATCACTGATGCTTATTACGTAAATTGCTGAACAAGCTGCGTGATATTCTGATTAAGAAACGGTGTGATACGATCACTGAGCATATTAGTCTTCTTGACGGAAATGTACCTACTCACTCATCTTAAAGAATCGAAACGATACAGCTTTGAAATCTTACCACACCCACTTTATTCTCTTTATCTCTCCCAAAGCTAATTTTTTTGAATCCTCAAAATTCAAAAATTCATTGCGAAATTGGACTTCGATAACACAAAAGACCTCATTCAAGAAGTTGAAACAATAATTTTCCGTGCAATCTGCAGAATTCTACAATGACGATCTTTGAAAGGTCAAGAAACGCTGGATGAAATATATAACTCTGGATAGTGACTACATAAAAAGAAGAATAACAAATATAAACTAAGCTTTTATATTGATTATGTTTGACATTAATTGCAACCTTACGATATCCTCTCATATTTAAGACTTACTCTTACTTTTTAACCAACTAAGTTTCTTAAAAGTTTAGAGATCAATATTAACATCAAAATGAAATATTTTATTGGTTTTTATTTTAAAATTTTACAAATGATATATTAGTTAGAGAACTGTATTTTCGAAAATTGTTATTATACTTTGAAATTTTTCAAAAATATTATTTCCTTGAGGGATTTATTATGAGCTGTTGCATTTGTGAAAAAAACATACCGAATTATTGATATATATTAATATTTAAATTTTTCTATGATAGGGCATCAGAGATTAAATATATATCTCAATTATGTAGTTAAATTTCATTTTTAATTCCCCAGAAAATTGAATTAATAAGAAATTGAATTTTTCAGAAGCCCATTACCTGTAACATTAATTCCTGATATTCTAATTTTGGCTATCTGTGTTTATACTTTTATTCTGAAGGTTCAATTTTGTTTGAAATCGAAAATTTAAGCTCATAAATATTGGTTTAAGTTTGAGTTTCATTCAATAATTTTTATTAACTAATTACTTACTTGAATAATCAATTAGTCGTCTTCGGTATCATTTTTCATAAAATAAAATGAGTTTTTAACTAAACGATTTTGGAATAATAAATAGCTTCATACATAATGTTTGAATTATAAAGTGTACACATACATTTATAAAAAAAAATTGGTATTTGAAAATATTGTGTCTTGAAATATTTTTAAACAAACTTTTGCAATTTCTTATACGAAATGTACGCATAATTTAATTTCATTTTTGACCAAAATTGCATTTCTTGATCCCAAAGTAAAATTCTTGTTTTCAATTGTGTTAAATTTATTTTATACACACAAAAATAATTAAACTATAAGTTTTTTTAAAAAAATTCGACTGTTTTAATGCATATTTTTTAATACATTTTGAGTATATACAACACTAAAGCTTAGTAAAATGTTGAATGTGTAATAATATCTTTTAAATTATCATGTTACATTGAAAATTGGATGTATTTAAATTACAGTAAAATAGTAATAATTTTAAAACAAAATTTGAAATACTGAAAATGTTTTACATTATTAAGCATCATTCAAGCCTCAACATTAAAATCATTGTTATTTCAACTAACAAACTTTATTTAACAAAACTTCTTTGATCTATGCTATTTAGGAAATTGTGCTTAACAATTTGATTAAAATATTGAAATTTGCTATAATTTCCATTAAGAAATGAAATTTCTATGAATTTTAGATTTTATAAATATTCTGATCTATAGTTTCTATAAGTTTATAAATCTGCATGATATTTTTCCTGCTTCACCCGGTGTTTGGCACATATGTCCTGTGAGGACTCAATGCCTTAAGTATCACACAAATAACCAACCTATTTTTCGATATCATTAGGTATTAAAATTAAATATAACTCAGGTTTTCTAGGCAAATGGTTTGTAAAATATAAATAATTTCCTGTGATGCACAACAGTTTTGATGGCGATACAATTTTAGTTTCACTCATGCAAACATAAGCAAACCGAATTTAGTTGCAACAAATTGAAGCAAAGGGAGGAAATGAAACAAATCAAGGAACATATAAATTCGAATCCTGCCCTAACAACCAACCTGTATGTCCATTTCTCATCTAAAGAATTCACGGCTGACCAGTTCAACAAATTACAAACTTTATTCGCCTGACTCGGATATTTCCAGGAGACCGCTAACGCTGATTTATAAGGAGCACCTTCTGAGTGAATGCTTGATTTCATCAACAATAACTTCTGCTGAAGGATAATTCGTGAACCAAACATCAAAGCATCGCTTAATGAGTAGTCCACTAGAGAAGATCCTCATCGTGTAATAATACATATAGCTGTTCTCTTGATTTTCCAGATGCATTTATAGATTACAAGAACACATATGGTGTCATTGTATTCAGAACTAAGGTTCTGAACTTTGTTTTTGAGAAATGATTATGTATTCAACCTTGCTTAGATGAATATTTAAGAATTGAAACATTTATAAAAATGAAAGTTATTTCAGAAGAATCTAGGGTAGTAAAAAGCACAAATTATTTACCTCACAATCACTCAAATTATTAAAGGATATCCTGATTAGGGCAGTAGTTAAATTATTTCTGCTAATTTCCTACGTATGATGTAAAAGATTCATTTTAAATAAAAATTAATATTTTGGTGATTAATAGTTAAAAATAAAACAATATATACATAACAACAAAACGTAAAAATATGAATACACATAACAAATAAAACAAGCATGATAAATACATTACAAATAAAATATGAGCATATATCTTTTAAAGTATAACTGAAATTTAAGAAAATAGTATATCAGGGCAATGAAAACTGAAATGATAAGAAAGTTAAGACATCGTTTCATGATTTTTGAATTTATAATTCAAATCAGATTGTAATGAGTTGAACACATCGTTAAGACAATGAGAAATATTATTCAACGTTATCCAAAAGTAAATAATCCTTTATTTCTACAAAATTAGCGCGTTCAAACATATTAATTGGTTTTCAAAGCCTTAAAAAAGTACCTAGCGAGGAAATGTATTAATGAAAAGGAAAATGAAGGAAAAACTAAAAATAAATAATGTTGTTGCTAAAAATGGCTACTTATATTTTAAAACGTTTAAAAACAGATAATAAAAAAAATTTAGAGCAAATGAAAAAAAAAATTTCGTTTAATTAAAAATGTAAAATGAATCATGTTTGCTTATGGTAAGCATAATTTATATTCATTCTTTCTGCGACCACTCTACTTTTCATTTCAAAACACTCATATGAGCATAGTTTGAAAAAAAAAATGAATAACTTTAAAATAAAAAGAAAATTTAAAAACATATCCTAATACATCAGTATGCAAATTACCTCACAAAATTCATCCTTCTTTTCGTGAAAATTATAGTCGTTTTATTCTTTTTTTCACACATGAGCATAAAAAAGCATTCGACGAAAGATTCGAATTAGTGACGATGGAAACGAAAAAAAAAGTTGTGAAAGAAGGAGTACAAATGAAAGAAGTATAATTAAACATGATTTCAGATCCCTAAAAAATCGGGAAACAAAAAAATACTTGGTAAAAACAAATTCATAAATAAAATATACTAAACAGCACTCACACTAGGCCTAGCGTCGAAAGATATAAATTGTGTGAAGAGAGGGGGAAGCGAGAGAATTATATATCTAGGTCGTTAATTGTTTGGTCCGTTCTTCTTTTAATAAAAGGGGGCGCCATCGTTCGAGTTTTCCCTTCTTTCAGTTCGCTTCTTGGTCATTTTTTTTTTTTTTTTTTTGGTTTTTGGGGTTTTTTTTTTTTTTTTTTTCGATTCTTCTCCTTTTGATAGTTTTACATTCGCTCTTCGTTAATAAAGAGTTCAACTTTTTTTAAAAAGAAAAAGGCGTTGCTTCTTTTAACGATAACTTCGATTCATAGAACTCGACACACGCAGAAGAGGACATACCACAAAAGCTCGTATTATATTACGATTCTTCTAAAAAAACTTAAATTTTTTTCTCCAAAAGTTATCAGATTTCTTGTCATAAATCAAAGATAAGCCTAGTGTTATTTGAATGAAATAAATAATCAAAAGAAAACTACTTAAATATTCAGAAAATGTATTCATAAAATAAAGGTAGGTGTAAATTTTAAATTAGCGAGTATTTAACTCAGGAAGGCTACGAAATTCTTATGTGATGCTAGTATAATTCATATTAAATGATTTTGAGTTATAAAAGTCAATAATAATACAATTTTTTCAAGAAGACAAATTCTAGTGTGAAGTTAATCAAATTTATTTTAAATAGTGTTGCGTAGTAAAAGTTAATAATGTTAATAATTTCCTTTCTTCAAGGACGGGATTTAAACTTTCTAAATATTTTGGAGATACAACTATCACAATAAAATAGAATTTATTTTAATGAGTTTATTTCTTAATTAGATGCCAATTTCATTCATTTTTTAATTAAAATATAACTGATTGAATTTTTAATTGTAATTTATTCAAAGAATATTTCATTAGCTTAAGAATATAATTAATTCTATTATTTTATCAGTATTTTCAAGTTAATTAAAACAAAACGTTGCGAAATTCAAATTATTGCTTTATTTTTTTCAGTTGAAAGATTGTTTATTAACATCACCCTGAAAGCAACACAAAGGTTGTTGTGACGGCCTTCTTAATTTTGGCGTTGTCGAATGATCTGAAGTGGCATCCCACTGACTGAAATCCACACTACCCCAAAATGAGCTTCGACAGATTTAATATGTTTTAGCCTCGCTACACGATGGGGACATAAATGACATCAGTACTTCAACCCATGACTATAGTTACAGGATAATTATAACTCGTTGGAAACAACGCCGGTCATGAGCTCGCAATCTAGATATATATTAACCAAGAACATGTCTTAAATTTTTAATGGTATCTCTTTCGAAATGTTAAAAAAATAAAAATAAGCCTCAAAATAGAAGCAGAAAGAAACTTATGACTGTGAAAAATATTATGGTGTATTTAGTGGCATTTGTTTTTTGAAGAATTCTGAAAATAATCCTTTTTTGCGTTTCAGTGTAAACAGAATATGAAATAACTCTTTTTAAATTTGATTAAAAATATTCATAACAGTTCATTATGCTACATAAACGTAAATATAGGATAATCCAGAACTTTTGATAATTTTTCTAACCAGTAAATATATTTATAAAACCTCAGAAACAAATGTTCTGAAAATGGTGTGACGTTGGGTTTCTTGCGGTTTCCTCTTCACTCACCTCGAGGACTTAATAATAATTTGAAATAAATAAAATCATAATTTCTTCCCAACCAAAATGAAACGTGATTAGGTAAATTAGATGATGATAGAAGTAAAGTGAATGGAATGAGAAATAATGATATGTAAATGAAATAAAATTGAAGGAAATGAAGGAAGATAGAGGATAGTGACTTGCTCCTAGAAATTTATAATTTGAATTGAAGCTCCTAAAGTAGTTTCTTGTATTGAAGGTAATTCTAATTATAATCAGCTAAAAAGCATTTAGATATGAGTCCACTGTTCGTGTGGAGTTATTGAAATTAGAAAGGGTGAATAGGTAAGATAAGATTTGTTATTTAAATTCTATTCTAGGAATGTTGAACAAATGGGGATTCTAGAGAGAGCAACTTGTGACGTTATGGTATTCGCGATTTTCTATTAACTAACATTGGGAACTTTAATTCAGATTGATTGCATGAAATTACAATTTCTTCCCAACCAAAATGAAACGTGATTATGCTAAATAGTGGCAGGTGAAAATAAAGTGAAGTGAGCTAGATATGACGGTACATAAGAAAAGAGAAATTTAGAGGTTAGAGGACGAGTGGGACTAGCGCTAAGAGTATGTCTTACAAGCGATATATGATATTAAGAGATGTATGGGTGATAGCGGTCACAGAGGATTTGAGAAATCAAGACAACCTCAACAGGATAGGTTTTGATGAGAGAGTATTAGTTCAATAATAGTCGAATTAACCCAAAGGGTCACCAAAGAGAACAAATATTCCTTAGACATTATATTACAGAAACTGATAAATAAATTGTAGTGTGAGACTTGACTGGTGTATCTTTGCGTAGGTTATTGACTTTAAGAGTTAGTTATATTTGACTGAGTTATGGCACAAGAGTCGGGTAGAAGAAGTGATTCGCCACAACCTTATCATATATTGCATTGATGAATAAAGCATTTTATCTCGCTCTTGCGTATCTAGTGGTTTTTTGACTAATGTATCAGATTAAGATATAACGCAAGAACTCAAAAATGAAGAGCAAGCGTTACAATGGCTACAAAATATTTTTTCGAGCTACAGAAAAATTTCTAAAAACGTTGCATGAAACACGTTTCTTTGTTAGTGTCGCATTATTTATTTATTGGGAACAAAATAATTTTTTATGTGTTTTTCTTCAATATAAAAAATTTTATATCGAAATCTGGTATACAACTCTCATTTCCAGCTGATTTTTTGAATTGATACAAAATGCAAGAGAGCTATAGAGTAGATTTCCTTAATTGGCTTAATGGGAAACTAAAAACACCTCTTTTTCGCTTATTTTCTTTTCTTTTAACAATGCCATTCGTTAAACGGTATTTAAGAATAAAAATTACCGTACAAAAAGATAGATATTACAAAATGTAATCAAAATTTTCCTGCAGTATTGTATGCGAATTCAAATATAAAAAATATTTTTTGAATAAAAACCATCCGATACGTTCTAGTCAGGAATTACTTCTTTATGCTTTTAATAACGTTCACACTCTGAGGCTTACAGTTACTTTCCTCCTATGTTTTGAAAAGTAACAACCTCTGAGACATCAATTAATGATTACGGAGATATTAGTTAAAAGATATAAAATACAAACATAAATAACACAATTGTATTAAGTTGTTATGTTAAGGATATGCATTAATCTTTAAACGTTTTCAAGCAGGGTGCTGTAGGAAAAAGTGTGAAGAGATTTTTAACAATATTGAGTGCAAGATTTAAAGAGAATAAACTTCGTTTAAATAATGCCTATTTGTAAAGTTGTGTTTTAATCACCATTTTGCTAATATGTTCATAATTAAATACACAAAGCGTTATATTTTATGCCAGAGTTGATAAACACGCCCTACATCTTTAATAACTTTTCCAGGCAATTCATCTTATTAAAGGAACAATGTATTTGAACAAACCTTAGCTGTTTCGTTTCTGTGTCTAGGGTAAAAGAAAAGCAATTGGCTTGTCAGTGCAAGAAGTAAAATCGATGGTTTTTTAGGAGGGTGCAATATGTCTCGAAATAATAGATTCATATTACATCAAAAAATGAAAAGGTAAAATTAAATTTCGCTCTCCTTTGATTCTTTAGGTTCTATATATATATATATAAGACCGTAAATAATGAAGACAAATCTATATCCACCGTTTGTTGTCTGTCGTGAAAAAAAAAATACAATGCAATCGATCTCTCAGTAGTAAGAGTAAGACCGAGAGGGGAAAAAATAAACACAGTGCTAGCATCAATCACAGGAAGAAGTATACGAAAGAAAATTGATATGAAATCCCGTATCCAATAATTTCCTGCTCTGAAGAGCCTTTTTTTTTTACACTGTCGAAATTCTTCGTGTATTCCAGTTTCCTTATGTATTAAAGAAAGCCTGGTGAGAATGAAGGAAGGAGGGAATTGAATAAAATAAATAAAAATAATAATAAAAAAAAAACAAGAGCAGCATCATATATTTGAAATCTCTCAGTTCTACCTATGACGTTAATTTTTGCTTACGTCTGGAAATGAGTTATCGTCGGCGTCCAGGAAGATTGAAATAAAAAATGACCAGGCAGAGAAATATCCAAATGTGTTTATATATTGAGTCTTTCTGCTGCATGATTTTTCATTTCTGTTTACATTTATTTGTTTTAATGCAGGGTATCCGATGGTTCTTCATGCCGCGTGGGTTCTTTTTTGGATTGCAATCGCGACTTCTCGCCCGAGAGTGTGGTATCAAATGACTCTCGAATGGAACTAGAGTATCAGTGATAATTGATGATTTCGTTTTTCATCCACGTTCTTTTCGTAGTAATATGCTCCATCGTGAAAACAACTGATGATTTTGAACATTATGGAAGCCTAAGGGTATTGAAATATGTTGAAAATACAGAAACGTTTGTTGTTGTTGCTTGCAACTAAGAATAATGTAGTTTTTAACATGACATGCACATATTTCTACAGTGTTTTTGTATGTTTTGGATGATAATTCGATAAACAATTAATACAAGTGCATTTATGTCTGACAAAAAAAAAAAGAAAAACTTACTTTGCTGGTAAAAAGGTGAAGTTTTTTATAAAGCCAGTTCATAAGATACAAATAAATTAGAAAAGTAAAACTTATAGAAGCAAAATACATATTATTCATTAAAATTTCAAAAACACTATTTAGATTGTCACAGTAAGAGCCATTAACTTCTATTTAAGAATATAAAATTAGATCATATGAATATGTGCATCTCATTTAAAAATTAAAATGAATTTTATTCATATTAGTAATTGAAATATATGAAGCAATCATTTTGTACAAGGGTAGTGACTGCATCTGAATCATTTTGTATAAGAGTATATATTTATATATATATATATATCTGAATTATTTAATTGTTAATAGGCTTAAGAAGCTGCAACTAACAAGAGAAATGTATATTTCTGTATATTTTAACAAGAGAAATAAAGTGTATTATCTTACAATGAATTATTTTAAATGTGATTTTAAGGTATAATTCTTTTTCGTTTAATTTGTATAAATTCTAGGAAACAATTATCCCCACATCACAATCACGTAAGTATTATCATTTCAAAAAGATTATTTTGTTCAAAATGCATTAATTATACTTTATCCCTTTTAAATTTTTATTTTTTAAATAATGTATGTTAACCTTTAATTTACAAAATATAAATATGTAGATATGCTTCTAAATTCCTTTTATTTACACCTTTGAAAACCTATAGTAATAATTTAAATCTTGAACTTTTATAAATGACATGTATAGAAATGCATGGCATGCTGCAAGCAGATAATTGCTTTCCTTCGTACAATCACGCTACGTCTCATAAAATGACTTGCGTACAGTAAGTTAATTTTAATTGCATGTTAATGTCCGAGGATAGACACTAAGGAAGTGGTATGTAATTTTCTCACGGTACATCTTATATCTCCTGATGACAGAATCTTTAACAAAGATAAGAGCATTCATCGAATGCAATTTTGAAAATTCTTCCAAACTTGTGTTAAAATTAATTGGAGTTAAATCCAATACGTAGAAATTGTTTGAAAAATCTAAGTAATTCGATTAAAAATTATGTTAAAAAATACAGATATTTTATCAACTATAGAAAGCTTCTATTTTTATTCGTATTTAAACTACTTGATCAAAGATTTAGGTGAGTTATCTGCTAAATTTTATTTTCTTAGCAAAACATATAAATTAATCTTAAATCACAAAATTTCTATATCCTCGAAAAATAATTTTGGTTAGAAAAATAAATACATTGGTATTGAGAGAAACCCACCGGACCAGGCATGTTGTCCTGTAAATCGAGGTGTCCTTTATTGAGAGGTAAATGCATATGCTATTCAAAGGAACGAGACACATCAGAAGTGTCCATAAATAAAAGTGTCCCTCACAATAGGTACTACTGTAGTTACATATTATTAGCAAAATATTTGTTAAATATGTTATATTTTTCAACATTGTAGCACTTTTATATATTAAGGCAAGCTTGGTACTTTTCAATGGGTTTTATTTTTCTTTTCTTTTTTTGTTCAGTTTGATCACCACTGTTTTTCTTCACTCTAGATATATTTATTACACTCAATTTTTTTTACTTCAAAATTTACCTGAAAACCACATCATTTTAGAGTAGACGCACATAGAATATAAATATATATTTTTAAACATCAGAACATACTTAATTTAAATAATCAAGCATTATTTTCGATTGTTTTGATAATTTAAAATTGTATAATTAAAAATATAATTGAAGTGCTTTTAGATAAATACTACACAACAAAATTCACATGCATATCTCCATTTAAAGTTCAAATTAAAACAAATGTGTCATTTTTTTTATTCTATGTTTAAATATGATTCTAAATTTTTTTTCTTTATTTACACGATGTTCTAAATTTGTAATTCTTTAGGAGAAATAGAATTAAGCTAGGGAGATTCAAAAAGTTAATTACACTTGAACAATGTAGGTCAAACAAATTTAAGTGAGAAATGCCCTACAATGCAACATGACACACATACTTAGTGCATTTATTTCTTAATAAAATCTCCCAATCGCTGCAGGCATTTGTCGGAACTTTGCACTAATCGTTCGATGCCCTGACGACAGAAAATAGTTCTTTGGTTTTGGAGCCAGCTTAGTATCTCAGCTTTATCGATACTCAGATTCAGCTGTCTGAATCTGAGTATCGATAGAAAATTGTCATCTAAATAAATGTTCTTTAAGTTGATCAAACACATGAAAGTCGAAGAGTGCCACATCGGTACTGTAAGTTGGATGTGTGCATACGCATGTGTGTTTGCTGCGAGATTTCCCATACAAAAGCAAACCCTATGTTGGGCGTCTTTTGGTAGGTCTTACATTGTCGTACAAGGGGACAATAAATTTGCCTAACTTTCCATGTCTCTTGTTTTTCACAACTTTGCACTAACTTCTTGGTGTTTCTCAGTACGATCAGTATTATAGGTTTTGCCCTTCTGCGTACACTCGATTTAGACAACTCCTTCACAATCGGGGGAAAGAAAACGTATCCTTTATTTTACTCGCTGATGGGAAACTTTGAATATCTTATGTCTGATGTTCTTACCGATGTCAGCCATCCTTGTCCTTCCGCATCGGTTAAGTCTATGCGATCATCTTCGAATATCTCTTAAAATAATTTTTTACATAAGCATAAACAAGAAATCACTCTCATTTAATTTAATAACAATCTAACAAATATTTAAGATTTGATTTTTTTTTGCATCCCGCCTCCTGTTAATGAGAGGATAAAGTATTTCAGAAATAGACTTTCTTAAGAACTTTGAATTGTATTTAATTTGGTTTTATCACAACAAAGAATATTCACCTTGTAATAAGAAACGAAAAAATTATGACTGAGTTTAATAAATATGTTCATAAGTATTATCATTAGTTTTTTTCGCTGACATGCAAACAAAAAAAAGATTTCACTGACTTGCTAATATTTTCCGTCGCATATTTTTTTATGTTTCGTTATTCCAGGAAGATAAAACTCTTACCTTTTATAAAGAATATTTCTAAGAAAATTATTTATTTTCATTACAATATTGTTACGCATTACGTTTTTTAAAAAAATATAACATTCAAATCTTTGTAGATAAGAATCTCACGCAAAATATAAATGTAATAATATACAAAGACCAATATTTTGAAAAAATACTATAAACACATACATGCAATGATACTAAATGGAAAATAAAGTCATATGGTCTTGCTTCAAGGGCAATATAATGATAAAGGGAACTCTAAACTGGTAAATTCTACAACTATAATAATTATGGAGAAATTATAAAAAGAGAATATGAAATTAGGAGAATCAATCTTCAAAAAATTACAGTTACATAAAAAAAAATGCTCCAGATGAGATAAGAGCTATTGATATCTAAAAGAGTGAAGAAGCTCCTCGCAAGTAATATAAACAACAAAAGCAAGTAGATAATGATTGCTTTCCTATTCGTCCAAAAAAGGAGTGAGACAGTCTATGAAAATTTGATTGATTTTTCAAAAGTATTCGATAAAATTCATTCAACTTTTAATTGCTTTTGAAATTTATTGAAATATACTTTAACTTTCATGTGAAACATATTTTTCTCAAGAGCTAGTGTACATTAATTTTAGCATTGAAATCACAATACCCAGAACTAAATTAAAATGAACAACTGTGTTGCTACTATTTTTGTATCTAATATAATTCATACTGTTGAAACATGGACGAACAATGTGTGCAATTAGTTTTACTTTCTGTATTTTAATTAATATCTTCTTTTCCAGGTGTATTAATAAATATGTATGCAAAAATGTATGAAAATATGCATATAAATGCATTTGATATTTGCATATTTTATACATTTTTCTATGCATATTTGCATATTTTAAGCATTTGATAAATGAATAAAATAATAAATACAATCTGATGTTAGAGGATATTTTCTTATATAAAAAATTTCAAAAATATATCTATATAAAATTTTAAGAAATTACGTAACAGATTTTAGAATAAATGTTAAAACCTTTTTCATATTTATTTCAATTTCTCATTGATTAAAAAGAACCTTTTGATAATTTTTTTAACTTTCAAAAATTATGCCCTATTAGATTTTTAACTCGACAAAGTAATATTTTCACGAAGATACTGAAAATTTCAACCAGCTATTAAATTATTTATTTTTAGAAATATCATATTTCTGTTTAAGAAATATGTGACTTTTACTCTTAAAAATAAAAGCTATATCTTTATGAAAGTTTTAATACACAAGAAACTCCGCGTTACATATTTTTTCAACTTCTACAGAATAAAAATGTCATATCTATTTGAAAGAAGGCGAAGAGCAAGAATGAGGTCATCCTGATCCTGAAAGGAAACATTCGTCCATTTGAGTGATTTATTTATGTTCATTCCGATAAATTTCAAGAACACTTATGTGTGTATCTTTGTAGAATGTCCATCAGTTAACATTTCCATTTTATTCTTTCAACCAAATCAAATCATAAAGCTATAAGTACAAAAGAACGCAAGGAATAAATAACATTGAATTCAATTGCTTTTTGATGTTCTTCAAAATTCTGATGTACTCTAAAAATAAAAAAAAATTCCATTTGAAAACAGTTTAATATTTTGACATTATGATGCAATAGAGAAATATTATACAAAACCGTAAGCATAACAAAACAACTAATGAAAAATTAATACTATACTGGTTTTCGATTTAAGGAATAATTAAGTTATAACTCTTACAACTGTATTTTATTACCTTAAAAATAAGAGAGGAAAGAGAAAAACAACTCCATCTATACAAAAGGAAGCAAAATAGGAAATAAAATTTTTCTATACGGATAATTTTATATGTTCAGTTAATTAGTACAATTCTTAAATTTTCCATATGAATTTATTAAATTAATGGTTATAATATTATAAATTTAAGTCTTTTTGATAAACACTAGTAAAATGTATTAAGTTAGTTTTTATTCACTGCAGTATTGTTTTACTTTGTATACAGAATAAAATGCATTCTTTAATTTTGGGGATATTTTTGCAATGAAAATTTACTTACTATTTTAATCTGTTTTACATATAACTTCTTTTGAAATTTAAAACTAAAAATGCATTTGTATTATTAAAGTTGTAACTGGTTTAAAATAGCTCTAATTTTGTAAATAGTAAAACATTAAGTTCAGTTATTTTCTCTAAATTTTCAGTTAGTTTATTTGATAAAAAAAAAGGAATAATGATCTAGGAGAAATCGAAATAACTGTTAATTGAACAAAAATTGTCAATTTTATGAACATTGACAAGAAAAAAGTTCCAATAAAATCTTCTAAATGATTTAATTCTATTCCTACTGATTCATTTATGATACATAGCTAAAATTTAACTTGAAACTTTCAAAATTGACCGCAATTTCTTATCAAAAGCACAGTTACGTAGTTAAAAAGTTTCATGTGTAAGAATATTGAATCAAAACTCATTTGGAGAAAATACTCTTTATCAATCCAAGGCTTTTAAAATACGTCCCAGTATCTCATTTTTCAAACAAAAAAAAATTCAAAATCCCTATAAATATCAATATCAATTATAATTTAAGATTTCGTTAAAAAAACAACCTTTTCCAACAAAAGAAAATTTTAACTACAAATTTGCTAAAAATAGTGACATCTCACAATTATTTACAAAAACAGAGACAATTATATTACAATAGAAACCATATGCATTTAAAAATTTTCTTTAATTCATTTTAAAAAGTACATTTTAAAAATTTTCTCTAATACCTATAAATAAGCTAAAATAACTATTTAATGTTAGAAGTCATATGAATACTCACCATCTAAAAACTATTTTTTATTTTCAATAAATCTTAAATTATTAACATATATTTGTGGTTGTGTGTATAACGATACAATTAAAAACAAAATTAAACAGAATTTAGTTTCTTCTTGAGGGTTTTCATCATTTCCTTGTGTTCTCAGAAGTTTATTTATTTATTTTTTGCTACAATTTTTTTTCATAAATATTGCGTTATAAATGGAGCCCCCTATTTTTAAATTATATCATTAAAAAGCCATCTGTTACAGCCTAATATAATTAACTTTTACAATATCTGTTGAAAAAGTTTAAACATCAAAAGGAAAGAAAGTTTTAAAAATTTGATCAGAGGATTTCAAAATTAAATATATAGAAACATTCATGATTCAGATTCCCTCTTTGTACTTTCTTTAAAAAAAGAGTGCTTCATGTTTATTAATTTCTTCTTATTGATTTCTAATTTGTTAAGTTCAATTGATGAAATGAGACAAAAGCCTCTTTTCTTTTAAGTATTATCCTGAAATGAAAATTCGATTAAACTCTTGAACACATATATTGAGGGAAATGATTTTATATTTGGACCATATTACAAAGATTATTTGCACTATAATCACTGAAATAACACTGTGTATAAACTTCAATGGCTGTGAAACTTTTCTGGATTTAAATCCAGCTATAAATTTATACCATATATATAATGACATCAATTTAAAAACAGCATATTAGACAAAGAAGATTCAAAAAACCATAATTATGTTATAAATGTGTAGAATTTCTTTGACAAATATGTATATAATATCAATATAAATATGAATAACCTAACATTATATTAAAAAAAATTTACTTCTCTTTGTTTTTCTTATATTTCAGATCTACCTTATAAATCTTGAAATTATTAATTCATCGCATTCGAATTATATATATATATATATATATATATATATATATATATATATATATATTCATGGACAAAAAAATTAGAGCACCAAGAAATAATTGCGGGATCTTAACGAAACTTGGCATGAAGGTACATGTCGGAGAGATATGCAAATGATTAGAAATGCAGCGTGATTGCGCATTACTTATAGCCAGTAGATGGCGTTTAACGTCGTACTCCGTGGAGTATAAAACAGGTAACCAAAGCTTGTTTGAGTGTGCTGAATCGTTTACAAAGGAAGAGCTGAGTTAGACATGCCATTATGCCGTTTTCGAAGACAATATGAGCAGCTGTCGCAGTTTGAGAGGGGGAGAATCATCGGCATGATGGAAGCTGGGTGGTCAGCTAGGCGAGTAGCTCGTCAATTAGGCAGCTCTGATTGTGTTGTGAGGAGGTGTTGGGATCAGTGGATCCGTGAGATGTCATTTACACGAAGACCACTCTCAGGACGCCCTCGACATACCAGTCATTGAGAAGACCACCACATCATAAGAAATGCACGCGTACAGCCAACTGCTTCATCGGCCGCCATCCAGGCACAGGTAGCACCTTCATTAGAGGTCCCTGTGTCTTCTCGAACCATACGGAGGTGCCAGGCTGAAGGACATTTGGGATCGCGGCGCTCATTACGTGTGCTGCCCTTGACGCCAACCCATCTACGCCTCAGTTTTGAGTGGTGCCGCGCACGGAAACTGCACTGCAGCGGAATGGAACCAGGTCATCTTTAGCGACGAATCCAGATTCAATCTCAGCAATGATGACAATCGTGTTCGTATGTGGAGACCCCGTGGTGAACGCCTCAATTCTGTCCTTGCTTTACAGCGACACACCGCTCCGACAGCTGGTGTGATGGTATGGGGTGCTATTGCCTACAATACACGGTCCCCCCTAGTATTGATCCGTGGCACTATGACAGCCCAGCGGTATGTCTATTACATCCTGCAACCACATGTGTTGCCACTCATACAATGGCTCCCATGAGACCTTTTTCAACAAGACAATGCTCAGCCTCACACGGCAAGGGTGTCACAAGACTGCCTCAGCACTGTTACTACCCTTCCTTGGCCTACCCGATTCCCAGATTTGTCTCCAATCGAGCATATCTGGGATTCTTTGAGACGGCGAGTTGGACATCCCATGAGTATGAACGAACTAGAGGCCCGGTTACAGCAAATATGAAACGAAATATCTCAAGACATCATACAGAACTTGTATGCCTCAATGCCCGATCGTATCGCATTGTGCATTCGCGCTACAGGGGGTTCAACAGGGTATTAAATCCTCCGTTCTTTTGCCTTTTTCTCTGAAATAAATGATCCTTTTTCTTTGATTTTCTAATCATTTACTTACATCAAAGTAGTCATTACAAAATGTAAAATTTCATTTCATTTTGACGACACCTTCTTGGTGCGCTATTTTTTTTTATCCATGAATGTGTATATATATATATATATATACACTCATTCCTATAAAACTTTGCTCACCAAGAAAGAGTTGTGATACGTTCAGGCATTAATACATACAAGTCTTGCATATTGATCTCCTACATCTCATTCCACAGTTTCTGTAAATGTGCTTTTAATTTTACCAAATTTGTAGGCAGTTCAACTCGCTGTCCTAAATGATCCCAGATATTCTCCATCAGTGACAAATCTGAGAATCCAGTAGGCCACGGAATGAAGTAAATGTAGCGGATTTAGTCTTTTGATACCCCCGTTGTGTGTGGACGAGCATTGCCCTGTTGAAAAATGGCTCTTGAGAGCCCTGCTATGAGTCACAACACATGAGGCTGAAGAATTTTACAAACGTATCTCTGGAGCCATGGGGAAATATTAGGGGTTATCGTGTGTTATATGCGATGGCATTCCATACCGCTCCCATCACAGCAGGTATGGGAGCGGTGTATTTCTGTACAGTGAATGTAGGATTGAGGCGTTCACCATGGATCCCCCACACACGTACGCAATTTTCATCACCACTCGAACTGAATTTGGATTCTTCGCTAAAGATGAATTGATTTCATTCTGTTCCAGTCCATTCCCTTCGAGCTCGACACCGCTCCTAGCGGAGGCGACAGTTAGTGCATGACATTGTCAGTGCACGTAACGGACGCCGCGATAGCAACTGCCCTTCAGCCATGTGCCTTGCCTTGGTATACACTGACAATGAGGTCCATTGTGAAGGTGTTGCCTATATATGGATGGTGGACAATGTGAAAGTTGGCACAATACGTGCGTTTTGTTTGATGCGAACGTCTTCTCGATTATTGGTCTGTCAAGGGCGTTCTGAGCCTGGTCACCTTGTAAGAGACCTCTGTCTTGTCCACTGGTCCCAACACCTCCTCACAGTAAAGTCAGAACGGTGTAGATGTAATTTACTCACCGAGCTAACCACTCGGTTTCCATCATCCCAGTGATTCTTCATCTCATGATCTCTGACATCTGCTTATATTGTCTCCAATGGCAACGTAATGGAATCTCTAGTTAAAAAGCTTCCATCTACAACAGATTAAAAATACGCAAACAAGCTCTGCTTACATATTTTATAATCCAAGGAGAATGAAGTTGAACGCCTTCTGGTGGCATTACGCAACGTGCAATCATCCTGCATTTCTGATCATTTACATATCTGTGCCTGATACATACCTTCATGCCAAGTTTCGTAACAATCATACATTTACTTCAAGTTGCATCAATTTTTATGGCAATGAGTTCGTGTGTGTACTCATATGTTTATGTGTGTGTATATATTTATATATATACATATCCATACATACATGTATGTATACATGTATATATACATATATATGCATAATTATATATGCACACACACATATATATATCCTGATTTATCTTAAATTACAGACGTAGTCTGTTTTTACGTATATTGATGCATTAAAGTTAATTATAAGTATGACAATGCTACTATAAAAAATATTTCTTGATAAATCATTAAAGAAAACATAATTTTTTTTCTTGACTACACATAATATGAATAAAACGATGATTGTCAGTTTTTACAGTATACGCAATAATATTTTGTTCTTTTTACTAGTTAAGTAGAAACTCTAATATAAATTTATTTAATTTATCATAAAGGTGCTAATAAATGATATTCATCTTTACAATAAGCCAATATCTTATTACCCGCATTTTAGTATAGCATTCTGTATTATCGCAATAAATGTTCATGTACGTTTACTTTTCTGTTTGAACGGGGGAAAATATTTTCAGGTATATTTTTATTCCAAAAATTTGATATTCATCAATAAAACTCTATTATGTATATAATATTAAAAATATAGTAATATTATTACAAAAATACCTCTGCATAATTTGAAGCCAGTTACAATGTTGTTACAAACATAACAGGCCTAGTTTAAAATACACAAATAATATATAATACAATTTTATCAATCTCAAAATTTTTTTAACCGTTTTAAGAGATATTTGTTTCAAGAAATCCATTAACATAATTATTAACATTATTATTGTGTTTCCTTTTAATATGCTCCATATTTTCAAGTTTTTCGTAAGAAACTACCAATAAAAGAATTTTAGATACGTGTTCTTAAAAAGAACATTCAAGAATAATAAAGAAATTGTTTCTATGCCATTTGTTTAATCAATGATTCAAATGTATTATTTACTGTTTCGTAAAAATAATATTTCCGACATGTAGCTAGAAAATTGAATAATATATTTGCTTGTGAAAGTCTACCATGAGATTTTTCTTTAAAATAATCCATAAAAAGGAATAGCGTATTAAAAACAATAACAAATCTACAATTCAAGATATCCTTAAATAGGTGTACAGCAATCACTAGGCTTTGCCGTAATCTGTGACAGAAAGGTTTTCTAAGAATAAACCGTCGTTTCTTTTAACGATACATTTAGGGATCAACGCGACATAATGCATATCACCCCCACCAATGGAACCGTTTTATTAACAGCAAACTCCATCTGTACGTAGAGACTTTTGAAAGCCATTATCACGTTTCAATGCCTGCTTCAGGAACAAGAATGAAAGAAAGAGGAGAGAGAAGGGAAAATATATAGAAAAAAAAAAAGAAAAGAAAATCCATGATGGGGGAAGAAATAATCACTAAAAGTCTTATCTCTTATTTACTGCGAAAGAGCTGACGCCCATTAAGTTTTCGAAGAAGACCCGTCCGGGCTCAATAAGCGTTATGAAAATTTTTCTTTTCTGAGTGAACAAACCAGCGTTTTCTTCGGCGGGGTATTAAATGTGCTCGGGTGAAAGGAAGAATGGGATGGAATTTCCCGAAAATTAAAGATTACCGAAGCGAAATGCAATGGACAGACTGCACGAGGATACATTGTTCCATCGAAAGCAGCATCGAGCAGTCAAAGCAATGGAGATGACCAATTAGCCCCGTGATTGGACGGAGCCCGAGGGATAATAGCTCCTAACTCCTGGGTATTAGGGTAAAAGGGCTTTACCCGGGCAAAGAAAGTAATGGATTGTGTCTCCCGAGCCCTGAAAATCTTCTCTGGTTTCCTCTCTTCTTTCTTTTTATCCTTTTGTGTTCCTTTCTTCAGCGTGCGCAGGAAAGGGCGTTGCTGTTGCAGTTGAGGCATTACTTCTGGTGGCTCTTTAATGATATCAGGTGAGAGAGTGAGAGAATAGGAGGCATCAAACATTCCTTTTGCCTGAAATAAAAGAAAAGAGAAATCCTTTTCTACTTGGGTGAGACCGTGTTCTGATCTTGTTGAAGTGATAGGGTGGATTCTTCCCTCCCCCCCATCACTCCCTGTTGGGATATTTTTTCTTTTATATAATGGCGGTGATCTCTATAACACACAGAAAATGAATTACTGAGCAAGATGCTTACAAATGGGATTAGTTGACTTCGATAGGAAGGCAGACAGATATGAGAGAATATGTTATGAAAATGTTTCGGAGTCATTTTCAGTGCGTTAAAGCTCGCGAGAAAAAGAAAGCATTTTGAAGAGTTAAATGTCCTTTACTCTTTTCATGCCTTTTTCTTCAATTTTTCAACCGTTATCAAAGAATTGCTAATGTATATTAAATATTTAATTTAGCTTTTTATTATTGTTAGAAGCATTCGAATTATTATTTAATATTTTGTGTTCAATCTTTTTTTGCATTATAAATGCATGTCGGAATGTGGTTGGTAATAAATAAGAGTTTTTGACCTGTAGTCGGAATTCTTGCATGCTAAATGAGTTTCGAATTCACTGAAAGAATGCATATAATTTTATTTTAAAAGTGTTGCTTTTAAAAAAAAATTTGAAGCATTATTATATGTAAAAAAATACTCTTTTCATACTTTATCTTTAATTACTGAAAAACTATTTTTTCAGTGATTTTATTAGAACATTTTGTGCAAATAAGTTCCAAGAAAAATAATATCATTAATAGTTTATTTAATTAAAATACAAATATATCAATACACAGTTTTAGATTCTAAAATTCAGTTTAAAAACATAACATATTGAGGTAAATATTTTAATTTTTTCCAGTTAGAAAACTTTATTTTTCCGATAATTTCCTTTTAAAGAGTTATTTAGTTCGAAATTCAAAGGGTTTTAACTACAGAGGAAAGCAATTCTTAGATGCAAATAGGTTATGAAATTCTTTTACACGCATTCGTGAGCTTACATATTGAATTCGTATTTGTCACTTAAACACACAAATCACATTAAAAATCAGTTTCCCCATTCAAATGATCAGCTAAAAAACCCATAATCGAACTTTTGTTGACGTTTAAAAACATAAAACTTAACTTTTTATTCCTTTTCTTTGCCATTGATTCAATAAATCTGTATGTAATTGTTTTTTGATGACTTTTTTATATCCAAACATCTAAAGACGATCACCGTTAAGGTGGAACACAAAACTGCATAATGTATTACGGATGGAATAAACAATCGCTTCCCCCCCATCTGTGAATTATTGATCCAACTGAACTTGCTTCTACTTAGGAAAGCTATGTATGAAATATTATTGTATATATTTGATTTGTATGAATATTACAAACCCCCCTCCAATTTGCTATTCAAAAATGAAATATTGATAATAATAATTTACGATAGCAACTTAAGAAAAATACAAAAGATTAAGAAATTCAGAAGCATTTCAAGTGATGCGACAAGGACGAAACTCCAGCTTTCTCATTTGAAATCATCTCGTACATAAAATTGAATAACTTTGATGTTTCTGTAACATGAAAAAAGCATTTAAAATATTTTACAGAACTTTTCAAACAAAACATAAAATAATACATTAAAATTGACAGCTTTTTGATGCATTATTTTTATTTATATTTTTTGCTAAAAGCGAGGCTAAATATACCTTGAATATGCTTTCCAATTTGCTTTTATTTCTATGTGTATAATGAGAAATAACCTTCAACGCTCAATAGAAGAGAAAGTATCTGAAATGTAATGTGATTATTTTCTACTCAAATTCATCAGATTTATTACTCATTTTGCATTAATGGGCCTCGGTAATCAAATGTTCATGGTCGTGAACCCACTGTTGGGCGCTGGTTTGAATATTGATTTAACAAAGGACCCACCATGTAGTGAGGGTGAAGCATGTCCAAACTGCCGAGGTTCCAAAACCTCTCACTGGCATGACGCGGAATTTCTTTTCAAGAAGGTAATAGCTCAAGTGTTCCCGTCATCACTGATCGAGACTCAAAATTGCAAGGTCTATCGTCAGTAGCCTTTGTGTTGTTTCTAAATGCGATGTGTAAAAAAAAATCAATTAATATTTTGCTTCAATTCTTATGATTCTCATTTAATATAATTTCATTCACTTAAAAAGTAAATCAAAATTTACTTCAAGAATTTTTAAACCTACTGTTAAATAAATAAACTAACAATTCCTGATATGTTTTTCGTTAAATTGAATACCTACATGGTGGTGAAGGTTATGAGCTTCGTGTCTGATATTGTGTGATTCGAGTCGAGGATTAGAATCTTGATTCAAACAAAAACCATCATATGGAACTATAGGGAATGCTACTTGTTATATTGAACAATGTCCCAAAATTTTGGGGTGGTATGGTGAGAAAATTACGAGAGTGAGTTAGGAGTTTAATAGAGGTAACTCTGTAACTTCACGTTTTCTTTTTTGATTAATTGTTTATTAATATCACACCCATTTAGAAACAGTACGAGAACAAGAGAGATTAGAACTTGCAATGGTGACTGACTATCAAATCTCCAAAATGCTACACTTATATTAGTCGTCGTGATTTATTGATGAAGTGCTTGGCACACTGAGGCAATATTGCGATGATGATATGTTCAAACAACAGTTCGAAGCTGGGATATATTATCCTCTAGTGTTCGAATCATAAGTCATCACCACAGCAGACAGTTATTTCTTGAGCTATGCTTAAGTTTTTTTTTAATTAGATATCTATGAATCCACAGTTATACTTCAAATGTGCCTTTGACGATTAGGCCATAAAGGAATTCTGTTTCGAATAATTTTTAAGAAATTTTACTCGTGACCTTATCAGTTGTGATTCGTGGGAGAGGGCCACTGAACATTCAATTTTAACTTTTTTAAACAAATTTGCTTTCTTGTCGAATCTTTTTATCAGATATATGCAAAACAAATTAATCTTTTATATATATATTGTAAATTCATATTTCTGTAACATATTGCATTCATTTGAATGTTTATAATTGACATTCCTTACAAAAAATTCAATTTAAAACTATTTTCACTGTAAAAACTTTATTTTTACTTCGAACTCTTAGGGACTCCACTAGAATATATAAGTTACGAGTTTTTCAAAGCTGAGTGTTGTACAATCACATCAAGGATATGGTAAAATTTGTGGTTTGAATTACCGTCAAACTAAAGCCTAGACGAGGGTTAAAGTTGATGGTCCTCACAATTTTGAACTACAGTCAAGAGACAATCGATGGGAAAAGATTTCTACCATAGATTCTGAAACTGAAAACGAGCACGATAACTCTGTTCTCAAAGTCGCAAACTTCTTGGCACAACAATGTTCAAGATCTAGATCAAATCCCAGTTAAGTATCTATCTGCAGAGATATCTGAACTACTGAGCATTAAAAATAATTGAGCTACTAAGTAAAGTGGAAGTTAGAAAAGCTAAGTGCTCGTTCTCAGGTATCTTTCGTGTCACTTTATCGTGTTTTAAAATAATGAACACTTTCACTAGTATTCATCGCGTAACTCTTGAAGGTCATTAATCTAGCCCAAGCGAAATCAAATTTGATTGCAAGAATTATCCAACTAAAATTAACGTACCAAACAAATTGATTGATTTATTTTTCAAGAGTTGTAATAAAAGGCGTTTAAAATTAGAATTACTAAGAAAAAGAACAAATTTCGATCAAGCAAAGGGAAAATAATCATTGTCCTTAAGTAATTAAAAAAATCTGTCTCATTAACTCTGTGATCTTCTGGTCTCGCTTTTCATACGTATTTAATCCATTACCAGTTAACGAAGTTCAGCATCTATGCCTTAATAATCATACAATCAAATTCTTAACTAATTTTTTTTTTTTATTTTTCCTTGTAAAATAATCCAAAACCATTAAATTTATAACGCATGTGACCATCTCTCCTAGTACAAAAGATTAATATTATAAAATGCTATTTTATCTTATTTCTGACTAACTGGATCCAAGTCTGTACTAAGCATATAAGCTAGATGCGACTAATTATTCATTTACCGATAGTCATTTCACGCTAATCTTTGATTTTAAATTTCCTATATCTCATGTTTTTAATTTATGTCATATAAATTTATTAGCTACTTATAAATGATATTTCATCAATCTTATACATTTTATTTTAATATTTCTATTTTAATTTACACACATTACAGTTTATTCCCTAGAAAAGGTTCTCAAATCAAATAAAGTCATATGAAAGCCCTCAAGGGGCTAGTTAAAAAGAAAAACGTGCTATATTCTCGTTATAGTTTTCGATGTAAACGCGCGCGCGCGCGCGCGCGTTGCATAATATTAAAATCATAATCACTCATATTTTTCATAAACTTCATACAAATATTAGTTATACCTTTCATTTAACCTTATAAAATGCTCTAATTTAATATTTTTGTCACATTCTGATCTAATGATCATTATGCTTTGTCATTGAGAGCAACTGAAAAATCTTGATATATTAAATCGACTGTAATTTAATAGGTTTAGGAGACGACACCGTGTGGGAATAGTCCAACAAAATTATAAGAACATCTAGATATTTTGAAGGCAGTGCTATAAAAAGGTGGCAAACATCGAAATTTAACATCTTTTATAAGATTTAATACCCTTTAATTCTACGCAATTTGTAATAAGATATATTCTTATTTGTGTAAGTCCTCTCGTTGGCGTGGTGTGGAAGTTAGGAGAGGGGGTGCCAGCTCCGGTATTGTCCTTGTCACTTGACCAAGGTTGAACATTACGAGTTCCGTCGCCAATAGCCCTCATATTGCTTCTAGTACGACGTTAATAAAAACTAAACTAAAAACTTATTTGTGTACTAATATTATTCATTACTTTAGATAAGGTACTATGACTTTGCTTGAAGGTGATGGATGCCATTATGTTTAAAACTGAGGAACAAAATCGCTAATAATTTTATCTTTGTTGAAGTCCTACAAGATACGACAATATATCACAGTCTCTGAAATAATATTAATTGTAATTTACTATTTATAGTTCCCTTGCACGGAATTTAAGCAAACAATTGAACAGTATGATTTTGTATCAAATTACATTAAAAAAAATATGATTGAAGATTGTTATAACATATTACAAACATTTTTTTAGTAAATTTTAATTGTTTGACTATTTTGTTATAGCATATTACAAACCTTTTTAGTAAATTTTAATTACTTGACTATTTTGTTATGACATATAACAAACCTCTTTAGCAAATTTTAACTATTTGACTATTATGATTTCTATTATTATAAAATCATTTTATTAAACACGTGTCTTCTCAGTTTATATAGTAATAATGCAAAGAGAAATAGAAAAAAGAAATATTAAAGGTTTATTACTTTTTATAAATATTTCGCAACATGTATTGTAGTTACGATTATAATTATATCTAATTTTGTGTTCTCAGCATTAAATTCAGTTGTGGTTTTAAGTATGAAGCTTTCAAAAAGGAAGTAATAAATTAGCTGTCATCCTGTAATGACTACCAATCATTACTTGGTTTTCGTGCCAGATTTTTTAAATATATATTAAGCACTAGTGACTGAAGTCGAATTGAAGACACTTTAGCAGAAACCATCGGCCGCATTTGCTTAGTGGTCATGGTTGCGGACTCGTGGCTGGCGGTTTTTGTCGAGTCGTGTGTTCGAGTCTTGATACCACTAAAGACCCACCGTATTGCAGGGCTGATTCACGTTAAATTTGACAAGACTCAAAAGCATTCTGTTAGAGTTGTGTGGAAGAGGAGAGAAGGAGGTGACAACTTCAAATGTCGTCATTGTCACTTGATCGAGATTCAAAATTAAGAGATCCGTAGCCAATAGCTCTCGTGTTGCTTCTAGTGCGACGTTAATAAAACCGATCATAAGAAGAAACCCCCAAAAAGTTCATTGTTAGCCATTAATAGATAATTAAAGTCGCATGCTCTTGAATCCCATATTATTTGATGAATTCTAACTCACAATCGACTAATAATTCCCTTGTAAGATTCAATTACTTCACAAATCGCAGATTCTTATCCTAATACTTCTAGGGTAAAATCCATTTCAATCCATGAAACTAATAGAAGAGTTTCAATCCGAATTATACAATTTTCTGTCAGACAGTCCTTTTTCTCTATCTCCCTTCACTTTTCTTTTGATCTATTTCATTTATATATGATCAGCTCTAAATCACTTCAGTACACTTCTATCTTCATCTAATTTTCTTAATCACGTTTTATTCTCGTTGAAAGGAAATGGTAATATATTTTGTGCAATTCAAATTGATAGTCCCCGGGTTAACCGGGGGTAAGTGAAGAGAAATTCGCAAATTACCCATCATCATAGATTGCCAAAATAATGGGGATAATCGTATATTTTCATAATTTGAACTTTTAAGTACATCTGAAGTAGTCATAAGTTATTCAAATTATACAAGTTAGAACTTTTTATGTATATCATTATTATTTATGTATATTTTTAACTGCATTATTATTTTACTAACTGTATTATTGACTGTGATGGGGCATTAATGAAAGGGAAGAATCAGTCCCTTTATTTTAAGTCATTAATATTGGTTATTTGGTTATTTGGAATATTCCCAAGTTACACTTTTTAAGAAATAGATCGTAAAAAGTGTAACTTGGGAATATTCATCAATTGAGTTAATTCCTGTGTATTCCGTAATTAAACATAGATGGCAATTAATAAGCTGTGATTTAAAAATAATATGGTGTATCCCCCGTAGAGAATACATTTCCCTTCCCAATAGAAATAAATTCACTTTATTACATTAGTCAGTATGAGGAATGCATACTTGCAAACTTCTGTGATTGAACAAATGCATACTTCAAGAGAAATTTCTAAATATTTTTTCGCCCTCCCTCTCCGCTATTCCTTCTAACAGAATTTTGCTACTTTCCTCTTCCTAACCGACAATTAACAAAAGCCGAGAGAAATTCGAAGTATTTACCAATTAATGCCAGCAGCCACGTGCATTCATCAGTTCTGTGTCGTGAATCGCGATACAGATGTGGCACCCGCCGCCTGTCGATTGGACGAACAGCGCCGTCGTCGCTCATTTAGCCACGCCCAACGATGTGTGAAACAATGTGTGATATTCAAATGAAGATTTTGCAAAGCGCGCGCCAGTAATTGAAAGAGAGAACGCGGAGAGCGGAATATAAAGGACAGAGAAGCGAGGACAGGAAATTAAATTTGTTTTGTGGTGTCAGAACGAGGGTTAAACTTCCGTAATTATGCTGTTATCTCTGATAAGCTTTGTGAGTTTCGTCAAACTTATCGTTCCTTTGTTCGTCACTTTCAGAGATTACACAGCTTTGCTCAATTATTTGCCAATTTCAGATAAACATTAGTTTTTATACCCAAAGAATGGATTTAGAGATAAGAAGTTGTAAAAAGTTGATATATTTTCTTGGAACAAAAAAAAAAAGATCTTTTAATCTTGTATCAATTATGTAAACTTTTCGTGTTGCATCAAACAATATTCTTTTTTAAGAAAATAAAACACGGCATTTTTAACTTTTTAGTTTCAACTTTGTTTTTGTTCTTTTTAAATGTAAAGAGGTTGACATTTTTAATAATTCACTCGTAAAAGTAAAAAGAAAAGATTTAAGATTTCGTAAAAAAAAAATTAAATTTCCTTAGATTTTTGAAAATAATTTTCAAAAATATGAAAAATAATGTTGCCTCAATAAACTTATATATATTTCTGAAATAACAGGGCTGAAATTTGAAAAGAGATTTATGAACAAAAATATTAACTCTATATGTTATTATAATACAGAATTTATTTATACTTTGTTTTCATCAGTACATTCAATAGATAGAGGTCAATATTTTGTATGGAAATGTATAGTTAATTACAAAAACTCATTTCAAATTTATTTAATTCTTTCTACAAATGAAATATAAACTTTATTAAGCACTGTTGGATTATAAATACATTCTTACTTATTTAAAAATTTCAACCAAGTGTTGGTTATATGTGTTTCCGGATTATTAAACTTAGTGTTATTAAATTATAATAATTTTTACAAATAAATGAGAGGTGTAGAAGAAATCCAGTAACAAATTAAAATGATTAAACCATTATTTTTTTCAAAGATGTATGTACTAATGCATTACTGCATTGAACAATATTTTTCAAGAAGAGCCGTAATTTTTATATATAGCTACTTTAATTAAATTAAGTTACATTTGTTACCTTCTAAGATTGAACATCTTTATTTGAATTTACCCTGTTTTATTTTTTTTTTTATTTTTCTTAGTTATTAGGAAAGCATTTTCTTTTTAAATTTGCATTAATTAGCAAAAATTAAACAACATTGCTATGAAACCAATCATAGACAAAGAAAATGATTACATTTATGTTTAGCATTACATTTTTAATAACTGAACCATTTACTTTTTGGTATTTCTAACAGTTCGCTAATTCCTAAGGAAGGAGTTTATTCAATTTATCAGTAAAGCATATTTAATAGAGTAAAAAGTTAGTTCTGTTAGAATTAGGAAAAATATTTCAAATTACAATGCGTTAAATGTACGCTCTGTGAAATAATAACTTTGAAATGTTATTATTCAATTTTTCAACTATCGGAAGCAATTCATTTTAATATTTTTCTTCTTTAAATATTATTCTTTTTACCAACATTCATAAGATTAAAAATAATTTACAATTTCTCCAATTTTTTGCAGTTTATTATTATTTTGCAACACAGAAATGTATTAAGTGTGAAAAAGTGAAAAATTTCTCATTTTCTTCTTTATATTTTGATATAATCAAATAGTGTTACACTTTAAAATATATTATGTATCCCTTAAAGCATTTACCAACTGACATAATTCTTATTTTAGTACAACATTTAAACAAAAATTGGAAAACTTTAAGATTGCGCATACAATTAACAAAAAAAAGTGAACAGACATTTTAAAATTAGTTCTTTTTTATCATTTTATTCGTGAACAAAATTTCTTAAAATCATATTATTACTTTCAAAACTTATCTCTCTCTTTTCGTTATACTTAATTTGAAATATCACTCAAAAATTTTCTGAGATTTCTTATAGGAATTTGTTATAAGATAATCTGTACTCAATGACGTGAAGATCTCGGGGAAAATACCTCAAACCAGTTCCAGTCCATGAAAACTAATTAGATGTTTGAATTCACAAGCCATAATTCAATTCATCATCCAAAATCCTAAAAGGCAAATGAGGCTGTGTGCAAGATATATGCGAAGTTATTATCTTAATTAATTCATTCACTGCATCAAATGCTAGTCAGCTCTTAATTCAATTTCAGCGGGATATTAACAAACATTTGAGCAATGAAAAATTATCAAAACCTGAAAAAGTCCGATGTCATTATGCATCTACTAAAAGACAATTTTATTCACTAACTAATATGATTATTCCAAATATGGGTAATTCATCACAAGTATTTTATATTTAAAACTTTTCACCCGTCTCCCACTTGACGTCTCCGAGCCTGTCCCCTTCCGTTTCTTAATAAGGATGTGGACTTCGATGCTCATAGGGATCGAGAGAGGGGAAGTGCCTTGGACTCCTTCCCTGCTATCAAAACTAATCGAGCGTTTTATTTCCTGGCCCATGGTTTAATTCATTATCCCGGGCATGCAAAAGAGGGGTCACCAATGTGGCATGCAGGCAAGCACGAACTGATAAAGAATTATAAAAGACCCCGAGCACGAGTCGGGGGCTTTTATAATCACGCTATCCCAACCTCCAACTGCCAGGTAGGATCCATTTGTTGCCATGCCAACGAGCTGGATGGAATTATTAAACTCTTACGGGTAATTATACGGATGGCTTACATAAGGCCGAGAGACAAGATTTGTGTTCTCGCCAGGGAAAGGTTACATTTTCCTCCTATATACAGGAGGTTTGAGTGATGGAAGACTATAGCCCGGTAACTAATAGGGTGGCACATTGTTCAATCATTATCCCAGCTAGCGCTCTGTCGAAATCTCAATTTAGATATTTAGAGTTTAAGTTTCGGCTTTAGAATTTGGGGACTCTTAATCGGCTTCAAGCACTTTATTTTTGCAGTTACAAAGAAACGTGTTTTAAGAACTTACAAAGTAGCTTTTAATAATAATAGAAAAAAACATTATTACTTTTTGTTAAAATTTTCTAACATATTTCTAAAATAAATAAAAGTACCCTACATTAAAAAATAGTACAGATTTAGGGAACTCGTTGGAACTTATTGAAATATTTGTAACGCTATGTTTAAATAATAATGTTATGGCTATGGACAACGGATCACAAAACAAGGAGGACATTTGAACTCATATTTCGCTCACAAAGAGTCCACACTACCTCGACCGCGGTAACTGAGTGTCCCTAATCGCAAACTCACGGTCGGCGGCGTTGTTTCAGTCGAGTCGTTGGTTCGTGTACTGATGCAAGTAAACACTCATCATGTTGCGAGGCTGATGCGCACTAATTCTCTCAAGGCTCTAAGTCCTCAAATTGACAAGGTGGAGAAACTTTATGAAGAGGGAGCACAGCTAAGATGTCGTCCTCTTAGCTCAAAATCATGGGGTCCAGTGCCCTTGTGTTGATTGTTTATGGCGACATTAATAAGTAAACAATCAATATTCAATACCTCATATAAAGATTTAGAGGCCCAGTTGAAAATTTTCATGAATAAACTTTCCATTTCCAGTACAAAAGTATTCAATGAGGAATCAAACTTACCACTGAATTCGAACATTACAAGTCATGACGTTCGTGACTTTGATCCTTCACCCCAGTCTGCCGCTGCTCTATCAATATTTTTATTTTCTACTTTTAAAAAAACACAAATGGATTTTCATCTTTAAAAGTACATAACAGTTGAAGGAGGAAAGCAAAATTCAAAATGAAGACACTAAACTAGAGAAGAAATTTCTGTTCTTTTGGATTAACTGTTCTTGTTTCTTTTTAAGGAATTGTGTTTTTTAAACTGTTCTTTAATTTACTTATTCTTCAGATTCCTCTAACAAAACCTCCAAGGTATTCGAATGAATATAACAATATCTAATTACTATATAGGATTAGTTAACACATTTGAAGAAACTTCAAATCCATAGAGTTTTAGATAAAACTATGCTATATGTTAAATTAATGCTAAACAGATTATTATTGTCTAATTTTATTAACAGATTGTGAAAATAAAATATCTTTGGTAATCTCAATACGAGTATTTATTATATATTCACATGCATATTTAAAATAAATGAATAAATAATATGCTGGTAAGAAAAAAGAATTATAAATCATTTTTATATAACATACAACGTATTATGAAGTTTATTCTAAAGCATTTTATACTTTTATTGAAAAAGAATTAACTAAAGCCGTTCTTAATGTTTTATATATACAATATATAATGTATTACATTCTTGATTATAAAATGCACAAAAATAATACATAAAATGTATTTTAATTTAGTTTGCTATATTTTATTTTTGTTACCAAAATAAGTTTTAACCTTTTTTTACAAATATTAAACACTATATGCATAAACTTGTTTAATTATTTTTTTGTGTTTTTTATAGTAAAAGGAACAAATTAATAAAGGTACACAGGAAGTATATTAAACATATAAATATATGTTCCACTCTTGTTTACTTTTCAAATAAACAATAATAAGAATTAAAAATAAAGAGAATTTTTTTATAAAAACTTTTCGTAAATCATTCTTAAATTTTATCAAACTCAATTTGGTAGCTATGTCAAAAATTGAAATATTGCACCACTATACATATAAACCTGCTGTAGAAAAATAACTTGCAATAAAATTATTCTTATTTTTTATAAGTCCTAAAATATATTTTTATAATTTTAAATATTCTTCGGGAGAATAATAAATATATAAGTACTTTATGTAAAGGCTTTTTAATTTTCTTATTAAAACCTAACAAAATCTTATGCGAGAATCTTAAATTAATCCAAAAGTAAATAACGCAAAAAAGGAAAATTGTTAGGATAAAATTAAGGTAAAAGTAAAAGTTGTAAAGGTAAAAGTTAAGGCAAAGGAAAAAGTTGGATTTTCATTCCATTTGAATGCGGAAATCGTTTTCGAACCGAATTCAATAGTTAAAACGAACCGAAGAGCTGCCAGTTTAATAGAGTCTTTGTAATTCGGATGCATTTCGCTTCCATTCGGTCCTTTTCGAAGTTTTCTCCTGTTCTTTCGTTCCTCATCCGATTCGAATCTAGTTCGCCTTAATCCGTTTTTACTTCCTAACTATCTGGTCCTAACTATCTGGAACTATTTCCCGTCCAACCGTTCTTATTTTGAGGCTAATGTAGCTCGTTCCTATTATGGTCTCAGTAATTTTCTGTCTCTGCAGCGACAGCACCTTTCAGAAGCTTATCCACGCACTCGTTGGTTAATGTGGAGAACTGTACTGGGCATGGGTGTGTATCGACAGGAAGATTCCATAGCTCGTGTATAGATATGGCGTATATAGTTTTTTATACTGGGAAGACGGCTTGTTCACAGTGTAAAAGTAGGCCTCCATTTCGGGTTAATATGCCAAAGAGACATTCGAGCGTCTGTCTCTGTGTATAGCTTCTGTAATACATCACATTACGGAAAGCTGGCTATGCACCAGGAAGGCACAGAGGGGGAAACGGCTCTCAATTACTTGGAATAACAGAGAACACTGGTGGATTCGAACTCTCTCGCTCTTTTAAATGAATTATTTGATAAAACAGGATGTTCTTTCGATTCTTAACCCTACACATATCCGTAAGTCGATTACTCAAAAACAAATGCAAATGTCATAGTTAAAATTACTTTTCAAAAATGTTTTTTAATTTATTGTTTTTTATGTAATTGTTGTTTGTTTCAGCTTCTGCGATTTAGTCAAATGCATGCAATTAAGGGGAGTACTAACTTTTACACAAATGAAGAATTTTTTTACTTGAACTTAAAACAGTAGTTCATTTTCCTGTACCTTTCGAAAAAATAATTTTACAATGCAGTAATGAACACAAATTTCATTATTAGTCTTTAAATCAATTATTTTTATCTGTAAATTGCCTCTTTTGTTTATTCTTAGTTAATATTTTGAAAGGTAAAATGATTTTGAATTAGTATCATCACATATATAACGGAAGTAAAAATATATGTATGAAGATATAATATCACAAATATATAATAAAAATTTGATATATTGAAAAATATATTGAAGAAACTTTGATGCAAAAATACTTCAATGAAGTTTTGATACAAAAATACACTCCATAACAAATAAAAACGACGCACCAAAAAGGAGTTGCCCGATTGTAATAAATTTCGTAAGCAAAAACATTTGAGCCGAACATACTAATGATTAAAATTTGGTGTCCAATGCATGAATAGCGGCAGCTACGGCGCATCCGAACTTCAGCATGTGTATATAAGAAGTGATTCTCAATCTGCTAGTCAAATTTTCTGTTGCATTGTGATTTAGGATACCATTCAACGACTGAAAAATTGCCTCGCCGCAGGATTCGAGCTCATTACGAGTAACTGTCAGAGTTTGACAGAAGTCATATCATTGGATTCAAAGAGGCAGGTTGGGCAAATGGGAGAATCACTCGACATATGGGTCGAAGCGATGTGGCGATTAGAAGATGCTGGCAAGAATGGGTGGACAACGGCAGATTTCATCATCATGATGGTAGCGGTCGACCTAGTGTTATAAAAGATCGGGAGGACAGAGTGATTGTCAGATCAGCAGTCACAGCGTCTGATTCATCGTTATCGACCATCAGACGTGCGACCATTCACAGACCACCATGACCATTCACAGACGGCTCATAGAGAAAAATCTACGCTCGTACTGACCGCTACGCCACCTGCCATTCACGCCTGCACACTATCGAGCCAGATTATAGTGGTGCTTGGCTCGATCTGGTTGGAATGATACTGACTGGGAACGTACAGTATTTAGCAACGAATCCCGCTTTCAACTGTGTCCTGAGGATCATCGAAGACGTGTCTGGAGACACCCAGGGCAGCGTGCCGATCCTGCTTTCACTATTGCACGCCACATAATTCCTCAACTAAGAGTTATTGTCTAGAGTGCCATTTCCCTTGATAGCCGGACCTCTTCGGTCGTCATTAAAGGTACACTTACAGCACAGCGGTACGTCGACGACATTCTGAGACCCGCTTTACTACCGTTCCTTTTCCAGTACCCTTGCCTTATTTTTCAGGAAGATAATGCCAGACCACATACGGCACGTGCTGCTATGAACTGTCTTTTAGCTTGTCAAACACTTCCTTGGCCAGTCAGATCTCTCTCCAATCGAATATCTCTGGGATAGGATGGAAAGGCGACTGCATCTACCAGGGAATGTTGATGACCTAGCCCTACAATTGGAGCAAATTTGGAAAGAAATACTGCAGGAGATCACCAGGGAGCTTTATCACTCTAGGCCACGTCGTGTGGCAGCTTACATCCAGGTTAGAGGTGGGTCAATACTTTATTGAGCTCGTCTTTGTAACTATGTAACTCTGAAATAAATCATTCAAATTTTTCTGAAATTTTAATCATTTTCATTTTGTACATAATTTTCCTATCCGCCAATTTTTGTCTTCATCGGTCAACTTCTTGGTTTCTTGTAGCGTCGGGGTTTTTTTTTTTTTTTTTTTTTTTTGTTGTTGTTGTTGTTATAGAGTGTATGTTAATGAAACTTTGGTACAAAAATATATTAATGAAATTTTAATACCAAAATATTAACAAAATACATTCTCTAAATCATCGCAAAATGCCATAGTTTTGCTGACAATTGTGAAAATTTTTATAAGTAATGCGTAGTTTTCAAAATATAGTATAAAAATGTTTCTTTGAATTGCTTGATTACATTTATTTAGGTTGAAAATCAAAATATATCGCATATACTGTGTAAAGACATTCATACATTAGATTCGGAACAGATTTTATTAATCTTTTGCAATTCCTGAGAAATCAAAATGATTAATGAATGCAAGAAAGCATTAAGATTCTATTAAGTGAAAGATAGTAAGATTCAATTAAATTAATTCAATCCAATTGCGCTGTCTGTGAGATTTTTAAAATATTAAAAAAATTCTGCCAGGATTTCTTCAGTGCCAGTATGGAAATTGGCCACTGAGAAATTACAGTATATGAAACGTGAAACAAGATACTATATATTCAGAATCATCTTTTGAACTGGTTGCAGACTTATAGCAAAAATATATTTAAAAATAGTAGAATAGTAGTAAACCAACAGAAATAATAAATTTTACATGCTTTATAATGAAAATTCTTCATTTGTATTCAGATGACTAAAATCTAAGACGTTTCTTGCCTTCTCGGTTTCATAAACAAGAAAATTCCAATTCAATGTTCTTACTTTAATTCTCAAAATGCATCACAAAAATGATCAAATATCACACAAGAAAGAAAATTCCAGGGAAAAAGAACATAACATTGTTATACATAAAGTGAACGGAATACCTGAAAAGACAGTTGAAACTAGACACCTAGAAACTACTTTTCTCCTGTTATGAGAAATATAATGCTTTTTTTAAAAACCTGGGTTACTCGATAGCGTCTGATGCATACAAGGAACATATATATGTTTAAAGTAACAAAAGTTTGAGAACTTTACTGAAGCATTCTAAATCCAATTGCACATGAATAACTTTTAATAAAATAACTTTTTGAAAGGTTAACTTGAAGTATTGTATGTCTTCATCGTTCTAGACAAGATTTTTTGCTGTACAATTTCAAACATTGTAATATCGATTACATTTTGAAAGGATAAATACTAATATAGATCTCATAAATAGATATAATTTTTTCTTAAATGTATGTAAACGACCTGAACAAAGTCACTTCCTTTTATGACAGTTTTACACTTAAATAATAATATTTCTGATATAGTTAATATGATACTTACAAAATATTGTCACTGAGTTAGAGCATAATTGTTACATGCTTGTCCTTAAAATTGGTTTTCATGACAGAAAAATTAATTCAAACTATTTCAATCCATTCATTATTCCACAAATTTCGAATGAAAAGGAATATTACTTTAAAACTTTTTGTTTATATTATAAAAGCAAAATAAAGGATTTATACAATAATGATACCAAATTTTATGAAATACTATTAATTAGAGCTAATAAATTATACTAGTACTTTTTAGTACCGTCGGGTCACTTAAGTTGAAAATATTTCACAACGTTGGAAGTAAAGAAACTGTACAACATTTCATAGCATTTTTAATACCATGTATAACAAGGAACATATAACTATTTTCGATACAAATCACGAAAGTAATTTTTGTTTCATTCAAACACAAAAATACATTGCACACTTCCCATTTTGAGTGGGGTTGATTCTGTATAAATATTTTAGCACAAAATTCAAAAACTTCTTGATTTTTCACAAAGGTAGGCCAGCGATACAACTTAGTAGGTATACTCAAAAGATCAAAAAGGATTTAATAAATCCTGAATCCAGAAAAAACAAAATTAAATATCCATTGTAATATTTCTCTGTTTCCATACTCTTGGGAAACTTTGCTTTTCCAGGTCTTCATATGAAATGCTATCAACATTTTTAATATTCCAGAAACCAGATGATAAAACCAGATGATCGTCTTTTGAAATTTCTTCAACAGATGAACTTTCTACTGGTGTATCACTGAAGTTCGCGTTCTAAGCATGTATGAAATGAGATAGAAAATATTCAAATGCACATATTTCGCCACTAACTATAAATTTATTCAAGCTCAAAATCTGTTTACTAACTATTTTATTTTACGCATGAAAGAAAAAAATATATATATGGATAAATTATATAAAAATCAAAGATTTAAATTTATTTTAAAAACCATATCATAGATAAAGCAATAATTCTTCGAGTCTTAAGCTAAAAAAGTATATAAAATAACTTCATGTACCCCAGGGTATTTAAAAGTAAGTTAAAACTAAATACATTAGCAATTGCTGCTTAGTCCCAACGGTATTTAAGAGTATTACTTCAAAAAAAAGAGGTTTTGAAAATAAAATAAAAAAAAGACTCATTTTTTTTTTTTTAATTTTACGAGTAACATTATTTCTCAGGGCTAGTCAAATAGGAATAAAAAAATGTATGCGGTGGACTTACCTATGAATGTTCAGGTGTTTTACCACAGAAACTTAATATTACATAATACACAACAAGGTGATGGCTCAAATAAGGGGAGATATTCCTTCTTAACGACTTTGAGACTTTCAGAGCTGCTAGAACCATGTGTCGATGATAGATGGATCTATTTAGTATTACTCTTGAAAAATATCATTGGTAATGAATGAATAGAATATTTTTAATATTAAAAAGTATACGAGTAATTCTATATCGGTGTTTTAAAGTACCGTTGGAGCTTAAAATGTTAAATGAATGAACATTGGTACGTAAAATACAAATGCATTTAATTTATGTACCGAAAACGCATAGAAATTTGATCTGCTATTTTGGAAAATTTGGTGCAACATATTTTTGGAAAATTTTATTTTTATGTGTGATATTGCAAATATTAAATAAACTTAAATATTGGACAAAAAATTCATTATAATAGTTTATCAAAACACAAGGATATACTACGTATCTAAAAAATAAAAATAATATTTAATATGAAGCATATATACATTTAGAAAAATGAAAAGGTTTTTTTAATTCTTTTAACAGACATCAATAAATATAACATGTTTTTGTGATACAGAAAAATATTTAAATGCATTCTTGTATTTAATAAAAAAAGGTGAAAACACAATCAAGGATAATAATACTGCTAATTTTAAGAATAAGTGTTTCAAGTTTATATTGAATTATGTATACATATATATCCATTCATTTATTCTGTCCATGAGAAATACAGTATCTTTATGCAAAAAAAAATTCTTTTTAATATCTAACTCTAACTGTTAAGTTTCTTTTCAATAGTATCCTATTTATAAAATAAGAAGTGATAAAATAGTTAAAAAGTAAGATACCATCTGTCACATTCGATGCTATATTCTTTTTTCGATACCTTTTTATTAATCTAATATAAAATAAGAAGAGAAAAAGAAAATGGTTTTGGAAGTAAAAATGCAAGTCTCATATTTATATTCCTTTCACTAATCTTACGAACATGAAACCGTAAGTTAATTCCAAAATTCTCATTAAAATTTCCGATGATTTATGAGTCATTTCAAATCAATTTTCTCTGCATTTTGCTTATAAATCTGAAATACAAAGTAAAAAAAACCTGAAATAATTAGCTTATTTTGTATGAGTAAATAATTTTGCAATAAAATAACAGAATTTGTACTGAATAATAATTTCTAGATTTCGATTTTACAATGTTCTAGCGCAAGTATGCGCTTCTTAAAGGGTAGTATTCGTAGAGCAGTCGTTAAGGAAAGAGACACTTTTAATGAATTAAAAGAAAGGATATCATTTCCTTATATTTTAAAACTCTAGTAGTCAAAAACGTTTCTTAAGTGTATGAATTACAGCATAAGAAGGCACCTGGAGGCATCTAAATAAAGCCAATTTTATTTTTAAAACCTAAACTATGATGTAACATAATCAGCAATAACTACTCGAATGCACAAAATCATATCTGCATCCAATTGGCATATATACAAAAATAGTTCCAACAATAGTAGAGGAAAAAGAAAACGTAGTACAAACAGAAAACAGAGTTACAAACGTTTTGACTGAAATCAGTATAATTTGGCAACGCTACAGAAATGCCACAACTTATGAACTACTCTTCACCGCTAAACTAAATCGATATCACTATTGATAGTTCAAAGGACGCTAAATGATGGTTTTAGTTTATTAATTCATTAAGTGCACTAACTTCAAAGATATCTTTTATTTCATTATTATTGTCAAATTCTTTTTCTATTTCATATCTGAATTTTTATCATAAAAAGGCATAAACTTCAAATTTGGTAAAACCTTTCTTGAAAGATTTCGAGTAATAAAAATACCCTAAAATTAAGTGATCGTCTCAAACATTATTGTTGATAAATTATTTCTTACGCAACACTTTTCAAATCTTTTCTTACCAACATAAATAATTTATTCCATTTCTAAAACCCTAAACCTATAAAAAAATATTATTAATGTGTCAAGTATGATTCGTAAAATACTTTTACAAAAACAAAATGAATTGTAATATATTGAAATTTTTACAGGTTTGGATTTCTTAAGTATTAAAACATTTAAATCCAAAAAATTTTTATGTAATTACTTTCAACAGATCAGGATGCATTCAACTTTGAAATTCTGATAGATAATCTCGGAGTCTTAAAACGCCCAACACTAGTTTATAAATTTTAATTAAAGATCCATTTATTATGCCGACTTTTTTTTTTGAAAAAAAAGCAGGAAAAATATTACAAATCGTTTTCATGAAATAATTTATTAAAGTATAGAGCTTTTTATTAGACTTCACCGACTATCACTGGAAGTAATTATCAGACTCAAGTAAAATTTAAAACATATGCTAGTTGGACATTGTCTTCTTAATCTTTCAAAATACAGGATTATTTAAAATGAGTGAGCTGATTTCAAAATTCCATATTTTCAAAGATAAACAACACAGAATGATAAGTAATACATAAATAGAAAGGAAGAAATGTGGAAGTTTTATATGAAGAACAAAAAATAGATGGCTCCCCTACTTCGTGAAGCTATTTCACGAAAGCTGTTTTAACACTTTCACTGAGCTACCTCGTAGTAGGATCGGTTGCAGTGAACCAGATGAATTCATGTATGTACCACCATTACCCACAAGTTTATATGAACTTATACTACGAATTTCTGGTGCTGTACTGGTTATTACTACTGGTACTTTGCAACGCAGTTGTCAAATATTTACTTATCGAATTGACATTATACTTGTAACTATCGAATTATAATAGAAGTTATATTGAACAGTTGTGAAAAAAACTTCCATATCTTTCATTTGCATTCATGCATTTCTAATCATTCTGTGTAGTTTACTTATGAAATTATAACATTTTGAAATCGGATGATTCATTTTAGTTGGATTTTATAATCGAAAATTTTAAAGCTTATTAAATATGTTAATTTATTTAATCAATTAAACTATTAACAGCCTCATTTAGTTCCCTTCAGGCAAATAATTTTGATATCAATTTTGTCCAACTACGATGAAATATACGAAATTATTAAGATTGTTCAATTTTTTACAACTATACTTCAAAATATACTAACTGACAATGATACATATTGTACATTAATTTGCATTACTAAATAATTTGAAAATATTAATTTTTGAAGTAAAATTGGGTTCAAAATTATTCCTAGCAGACCTTCTAATGTGTTGCATTAGTTTGATGTTAATAGAAAACAAATTGTTAATTAGGAAACATTAACTTCAATGTAGAAGTATGAATTAGTAAAACAGAATTGTTAGTACTTGTAATCAAGAATACCGTTTAATTTTATTACATAATTAATATTTTAAATGCACGATCTTGGGGTAAAAGTAAAAATTTATTTATTAAAATACTATTTAAAATCCAAAAAGTTATCTATCTTACATGTAACGTATGTACGTATGGAAAGTATATAAAATCAACAATTTTCAATACATTGTTTCTATCCCATTGTTTCAAAGCTTAACAGCAAATATACACGAAATAAAATTATTTGCGAATACTTTACCCTTGAACAAATTCACACCGAAACATCTAGAGCTAAAGTAATTCCTACATCCGTTTAACCGAGGAAAAATTCTAGTAAAAGATTACGTTGGATAATTATAGATCAGCTTTGTGAGTCAGCAGTATGATGTACATTCACTGCTGGGGGTCATTAACCCATTCTAAAAGGGGTTTAAAGGGTTCTCTCAGAGGGATGTTCTAATGAAAAAGGGAATCAGGTAGACATGCATCATTTATCATTTCCATTCGAAAAGTTTCTTGCTCAATTACGTGTTACAAATCCATTAAATTTTCTATTTTTTTCGCTCATAGCCATTTTATGGTTATAATTAATAAATCAAATAAAATATATAACAGTTTTATTCGTTAGTGTATTAAGCAGTTAAAATTATTCCTTTTACTTCAGATATGTTATATAACTGTCATTAAGTTCTCTTTTAAATTAGTTTTTATTTGATCATCAGTAAATCGGTAATATGAGTAAATAATAATCATTTATTGGTAGTATTTTGCTGGTTTCGCTTTAAAAAGGAACAGACTTATAATGTATGACCATGAAGTATACGTAATGGTAATATGGGATATTAAAAAGAGATAATAAAAGACAATAATTAATCTAACAATTCATTAATACATTAATCTTAAAAGTGTTTATTATAGAGATTAAAGTAATAAAATAGAGGTTTTAAAGTAAAATTTATATAATTATTTTTTGGCGTAACAAATTCTAAAGTTGAATAAAGTTATTACAGAATAGATGGTGGAATATTATTTGTTATAGTTTACTCTTTTCATCCAGTATCCTATGTAAAAACTCACAAAGCGAAATATGTCTATAGTAAAAGCTCACTCTAGACAAAAATATCTGATAAATTTTTTACACGCATCCGAAAACCTCATTTTAGTACTGATGATTTGAAAAAATACAAAAGAAAATAGATTAAAATAATTATTACAGATGGAAGCCATGTAATAGGTATGCAAATGAAAAGGAAAGTATTAAATTATTTTCAACTTTAAAGTGCCAGATGTATTGTTTCGCGTTAGAATGTAGGAATAAAATAAATGTTGTCATTACAATTTGTGTGTTTAAGTATAAAAAAAACAATATATGTATGGTAAACGTAGATTAATACTTTAGTTGCAAGAAAACGTAAAGGAATTAAAACATCTACATAATTAGTATTGATACATTATAACAAATATATAACATTAACATGACATTATTTAGTAATTAGACAAAAATTTTAGTACCGAGAATGTAATACAGATCTTAAATTTTACCTATTTTCAAAATTAACATATTTTATTTTAACAGGTGCATGAAAAACAACTCACATTGCAGAGAAATAAACAGTAGAATAAAAAAAAATATGACATACAAATGCAAGTCGTAAGAAAATAGCGTCTATATTGAGTATATTTTCAACCAATAATCATGAACCGGTCGTTATTTTAATCGAAACCCAAGTCCTAACCTTGGAGAGTATACAGAGTGATGTGCCAAAATTCCTTTCGTCCTCGTCACTTGCATATGGTTCGAAATTACGAGAACCTTTGGCAGTAACTCTCTAAGTGTGAAGTCAACGCACAATCAATGAAGATTCATAAGCATAAAATACTCATTAAAGATGTTCGATAATATTTATTATTTTCAAGCAATTTAGTCTTATAAACAGTGCTTAGGGTTACCCTAAAAAGGCTATAACCAGGTCGTAAAAAATTAACAAGGCCCATTCAATTACTTAATATCTGTTAATTTTAAGTCGAAAGTAGAAATTTTGTAGAATTTTGCTAAATATCTATGAATAATTATTAAAAAATGAAATGTTTTGACTGATACTGGGTAAAATGAGTGATATGTAACGTAGAATGTTCTGCAAGAGTTGCTAAATTATTTATAGGTATTCATCTGATTTAAGACCCTACGTTTATATTAACATACTTATGTATTTCTGATGTAAGGCTTTATCGTATCATTGTTAAGATGTAGAATTGTTGAATAATCGATTTGATGTACGCTATTCTAGAAGTTACTAAAGAGTAGCATTAGCCTCCGAAAGTTAAACATAATCAGTAAAACGTGAAAAAGTGTGCATAAATATTACCGAATTGGCTCGAAATAACTTATGTAGAATCATTTGTTGAAGATGGAGCTTTATTTTAATGAAAAACATTTTAGTCGACGTCATTATGCCAAACTCCGTCGCGCTCCGTCAAAAAGTTCGGCTAATTCAACATGAACAGTTCAGCAGGTTTCCCGCGATCGTAAGGGACATTGTTAATGATTAAACAAAATGAATGATGGCATAAATGCAACAACTGGGCATGTTTGCGGAAGAATAGTTGGAATAAACGAATCCGGGTGATTGCGAACCGAAGAGTCTCGAACTCTAACTAATACGCCGCAATGTGTCATCGCAAAATTGTGGCCGAAGTTTCGAAAGGCGGGAAATGTTTGCCGAATGTATGTTACACTTTAGCTGAGAGTCACAATCGTTCGCGAAGACCGATATATGACAATAACTGCATGACGTTAGATGCAGAGATGTGAAAAAGAACTTGGTTCAGCGCTCACAGCTACCATAGGAGTACCACTTTCCGAGTAAACTGGTAACAGAAGACTGAGTCATGTTGGTCTTTCACATCTACGCATAAACAAGTTCGTTTAAAGTGGAGTTTTTACCACAATATTGGAATTTGGAACAGTGAGTCAATGTGATGTTCAGTAACAAAGTTCGCTTTAGTCTGAACATTGAATATCATCGGCTTACGAAATGGCGAGAACGGGGAACTCATTTTCACCAGAAAAAACATGACAGAAATATATAGTTCTCCTTCAAAGGGAGTCATGGTGTGAGCAGTCATAATGATAGACAGCCGAACTGATCTCTGTATCTTTGAGATTGGGTCTGTGACTACTAAAAGAAATATAGATAAATTCTTGAACCTTATGTTTGCCTGTTTCGAGGTGGGGTCTATCTTTAAGTCATATTTATTGAACATAATGTGCCTTGCCACCAAGCGAGGAAAATATTCAACGCATACCCTGGACTCCTCCCTTATGTAATCTGAATCCTTTCAAACATGCGTCGGATATGTACGGTAGTTAACTTGCCCCCACCAAGCTTCGTTCCAGAACTGAAAAGAGCTCTTTCTGACGTTCGGAACTCTTTGACCTCACAATTCATCCACAATGTCACAGAAAGTATGGGAAATCGTTGTTAAGCGTACCGATCTTTCAGAGTAGACCACTCACCTGCAGCATCTTTTTATTTCATTTGTTTTTCATTTAACTGTGAACTCTTCTTATGTCCAGTTTTCTATCGAACTGGTTTTCCTTTGGATAGTAAAAGTAATTATAACAGCTCTCTCACATTATTTTCTTATTTGATAAACATTTAACACTCGCATATCATGTTTTTCGCCCTTCCGATTTATATTTTCTTCTTTTTTTCCTTAAATAACCAATTATAATTAACTTTTGTGGATACCATTATAGTTGTCTATATAGTGTTTTGAGAGTCAGATTTATAACGGTTTATTTCTTGATGTCCACGTTGTTCGCACACCAGAGATACATTGCAAAATAAAATGAAATCATTTTTGCGCTCAGTCTGCGATAAATGAATTTCAAAATATTATAATATCACGATAAGCTATGATAAGGATTACATTTATTTTTATTATCTTGGAATTTTTTTCAAATACATTTTCCCTGTTTGAGGTAATCATATCTTTACTCATTTATTAAGATCACTGTATTTTTCGGTGATCTATTTCTAAATAAACAAATTATAGTATTCTGCTATATTAAGCAATATTTTCCCTCCTTAATTGGAAATATTTTTTATTTGTTATTGTTCTAAAATAAATTTATATTATAAAATATGAATTAATTTGTAAATGTACAATAGTTAAATTACTTTTTTTAAATGATTGTTTCTCAGTCTTACCATTTTTGTTCAAAGGTATACAGGGTGTTTCGGAACTCATGAGCAAAAAATTAACAGCTGTTGGAGAACATCTCAACAAGCGAATTTCACCATATTATGCATAGGCCAAGAGTAAGTGGTGAACCACTAAACGGCGTTGCAATGGAAAGCATAAGGCACGAGTTTTCAAACACATCGTCATTTCTTCCGTGAATTTTAAAAGGCTTGATGATGTACAGTAATCAGGAAAAGGCCATGCCTCATGAAAACCACAGTAGAGATGCATAAGAAAACTCGCGCTTTGTGTTTTCCATTAGTTATAGTACTGTCTAGCGACTTCACCAATGTATCGAAAGTGAAAATTGCTTGTTTAGATGATTTCTACAACTCTTTAAATTTCTGCCCATGAGTTTAGAAACACTCTGTATAAATTATGACATATTTGTTTTGATCTTGTTTTACGATTGACTCTAGCTCAGCATTACATGTCAATAAATAATGAGGCAATGCATGTTTCACAGAGTATAATTAATGAACCTCGCAATTTTTGTTCAAAATAGTTTAGACATTTATAGCATTGCTGCACTAGTCCTAGAATACTGAGCTCATAAAATTCATTCAGCTGCTGCTTGAACTGATTGCGTACACAATCTTTAACTTCATCGTTCATTGGAAACCCTTGCTCCCGTTGTGCTTTTTTGAACATAACTAAAATGTTGAAGTTGCATGGAAGCAGATCTAGACTGCGGGGGGGGGAGGTGCCTCAAGACATCCTGCTTGAATTTCTTCGAAAAATTCTTCGTTGCCTTTTGTGCGCGGGGTCAACCAACAAAATAATACCACAAAAAGTTAATTGAATTGTTCCGATTTGATGGCTTTCCTGAATTTCCTCAGAGCTTGACAATACCTCTGAGTATTGACTATAGTTCCATATTCCAAGGATTCGACAGGGAGTAGTCTGTTACGATTAAAGAATGAAATATGAATGGACTCGGCCATTGGTTATCATCATTTTCAACACGAAACGTTATCTAGTCAGTGAACGTTCGCAAATCGTTTTCGTCACATCAGCAATTGCATTTTATGCCCATCTCTAATCTCATAAATATCATCATTTTGGTACAATGTTTCTGCCTCGTTATTTATTAAATGTACCTGATATTTTACATACGTAGTTTCTCATTTTCAATTCTCATCAGTTCTGAGTAAAACTGCTATCCATAAATGCCCCAGGCTTAAGGGGATATGTGATTCAGAATACAAAAATATCTTATATTGGACTGCCTTTCAAATTAGTACGAATGATTGTTAAAAAATGTAAAAATCTTACATTAAATGATTTTGAAAAACCAGCTCAACTCATTGATTTATTAAATAATCGCTATTCTCTTATATATATTTAAGTTGACTATGGGATTTGAAAATAAAAAATAACTTTTTATAAATTTCTAATCATATTTAAACATAAAATAAACGTTTTGATTCATAGGTTTTTCCATTGAATAATTAATGAGGAACGAAAACAATTAATTTTTTCTGTGCAATTTTTCTTCTGAAAAACACACACACTCCGAACACTAAAAATGTTTAATAAATATGATGTTAATCAAAACACATGCTTTATTTTGCCGGATATGCAATAAAGAACATGATTCTTTAATTGTGTTCCTTTCAAACAAAATTTAATTCACAAGAAATATTTTGAATATTTGAATCATTTTCAGAAAAAGGAACATAATTTTAAGTAAAAGCATTAAAAAATAGCATTGATATGAAACTAAAATGTCTGATACAAGTAAAAACATAATTTATTTAATGTTAAGAGAGTATTCTCAATAATTTTTTCAAGAACCCATTACGAGGTTAATTTCTTAAATGTTTCGTTTCTAAATTCTTAAGAATTTCTTTTGTAGCATTCTTATTTAAAAAACTACATTTCAGCTGAAATAGAATGAAAACAACGGTAATGTTATGTTTGAAAATATTTTCATCAATTTCTTTGAATAGCGAGTGTAATTAAAAATCCCGCCAGGATGTATCGCGAAGTTCGCAAAAGACTTTAGAATACCACCAATTTAACCTGGTAATTTCAAATGTAATTAAACTTGCCTTAAAGGAATATAACCGCTTCTGCAATCTTCTCCGAAAACAAGAGCAAAAAGGAAAAAAAAATCACTGAACAAAAAAAAAAATCGAATAAAGACATTAAAAGAGCTTTCATTCTTTTGCCTTTTTACACAGATATCTTTCTCATTCTACAATCTCTTAGATTCTTTTTTTTTTCTGTATAATCTTCAAGTAATTTAGCTGCAGTTGAATTTAAGTAAAAAAAGGAAAAAAGAGGAGGAGAGATAGAAAAAAAATGCATACACGCTCGCTCTAGCGTATATTTTACTCTTTTAATGTCTTGCTTAGATTTCGTCCTTTGGGGTTTGCACCTCAGCGATAAGTTGTTGATTTAACAAATCGAAGTTAATGGGAAGGCATATTTTGTGCTTCTTTTGCGAAACAAGGAAAGCACTATTGCATGCAAATGTTTAAGACAAAAATGTTTAAAAAAAATGTCAGGAAAAAATGTTTTAAAAAAATGCTAAGATAAAGAAGAGACATAATAGGGTTTATGAGGGAGAAGCTGCACCTATAATCACGCTTCGAATAAAAATACCCTCAAATGAACTTTATTCCTTTATTTTTCCTTTTTCTTTCATGACTGAATTCAATTAAGCGTTTGTGTGCTTGATTAACATTATTTCGTGCAAGGAATCAGCAAATTTATCCTGCAATTCCAGGATTTCGGGATAAAGAAAAATCACTTTGCCCTGAAGTTAACTTTTAAAACTGAGCCCTTTTAAGAAATGACCTCATAAATTCATTTTAAGAGAGACGTGAAGAAAAATGTGATTCGAAAATTTTCAAAATTATCTAATAAATCATTATAATAAATGAAGTTTTTCAATAAAGAAAGAAATGTGATCGCAATATGTTTTAATTCAAAAAATTAGATTACATCATATTTCTACATCGTGGTTCTTTTAAGAGAGATTCACGCTTTAGATAGAGAAACTCATATTTTTCCTCATTTTGGTCGCATCAGTTTTGATTATATATATATGTGTGTGTGTGCGTGCATGCGTGCGTGCGTGCGTGCGTGCGTGCGTGCGTGCGTGCGTGTGTGCGTGCGCGTGCGTGTGTGTGTGTACAGAAGTATCTCTTAATAAGGAATTCACAACTCATGCATCAGACATTTTGTCCCCTTAAATTGAAATGTCTCTTAATGAGATGTAGATGTAAATTTATATACTATTGAAAGGTACTGGAACACACAGAATTGTTCCTAAAATAGAGGTGTCTCTTATTAGAGGTACTACTTTATAGAGAGAGAGCGTGGTAGGGAGGATCTCGAAAACGTGATTAGTTTTTGACAAGGAATTTCATATTTCATTTATTACAGTATTTTAAATCCATTCACATAGAAAGAAATTCAGCGATACCATAAAAAAATACTTATCCCGGCAAATATTTCAATTTATGAATGCAGATTTTGTAGCCATTCAAACATTAAAAAATCTGCCTAATAGGAAAATAAAAGAATATATTAACGCATTGAATTAACGGTATTAGATGTATTAGATGTAATTAAATGTTAATTGTATTAGATGTGTAAAGAAGTATAAAACCTGTTTAATAAATTAATTATTTAATTTTTAAGCTGAAATTAGTACATATTAAGTCACAAAATTGAGTATATATCTGGCATAACTTTTAAATGAAAATATAAAAAGACAAAATAACATTTGGTTGCACATCCTTTCAAATTAATGACAGCATCCAGACAGCGTGGTATTGATTTAGCCCGATTTTGGGTTTTTCACTTGTGATTTAAATTTTTCTCATTATTGATTCTCTTAAAACTTTTTAAATGATCTTTACTCGTGATATAGTGATTTTTGGACAGAATTTTACTACTGTGACCATAAATTTTCAATAATATTGAGATCATGTAATTATGGTAGAGTGTGCAAAACTGCTTTCTCCAGTTATATAACAGCCTCAATTGAACACTTTTAGCTGTATGCTTAGAATCATTATCGTGTTGAAAAATAAATCTGGATCCTAAACCCAAATTTTCAGCACTTTGCATTAAATTATTTTTCAGAAGGTTTAAGTATTGAATTTTGTCCCATGATTCTATTAATAAACACTAAACTTCCCACACCATTGGCTGATATACAGCCCCATACGAGTTCAGAGCACGCACCCTCATTCTTGACAATAGGAATAGTGTTTTAGGAAGCAACTAACTGTTAAGCTGCCGCCAAACATAGCATCACCCATGACTTTCAAAAACTTTAAGTTTACTCTCATCACGAAATATAACTTGATTCCAGAAGTCTGGAGATCTTGAAATATAATTTACAGCAAATGAAAGCCTTTTCTCCAGGTTTCACATAGAAATGAAAGGTTTTCTCCCAGCTACACGACCATTAAAGCCTTTTTCCTGAGTAATTTTCTAATTGTTTCTGCAGGAACAGGTCTTTGTATGTTAGATGAAGTGGTTGCAGCATTTTTTGGAGAATTCACCTTTGGAGTTTCGGCTACTTTTCGTAGGACCCTCCTACTTGTTCTGTCATCCAGGATCTCCTTTCGTCCTCTTCCGGGAATATTTTTAACGTGTTCCAACTCTTTTCACTTTTTAATGATTTTTGAACACATGCGTGACTTCGCTTAACTACTTTTGCATTTTTTCTAAGAGATTTACCTTCTTCAGCCGTTTTAAAAAACCAACTCTCTAACTTAAACGTTTTGTAACCCATTTTGTAGATTAAAAATTAATATTTCTACAAGACACTTATCCATTAGAATCTAAATCCAATGTCAGTATCGAGGACAAAAATTTTAGTAAAATAGTAGAAGCTAATTTATCAGCCTTTGATCACTTTCTGCAAAATGTATACTTAATTTTGTATCATTAATTCGTGTCATTTAATCAGAGAATATAAATAATTTTAATATTATATTAACTTCATTTTTGTTTTTTGGATAAATATCTTATCTTTTGGATAAATAGATGTCATTTATCATTCCCTATTAAAAAACTTTTACATAAAACTTTTTTTCATATATTTGTATTTTCAAAATAAAGAAAGAGAGGTATATACTCAATTTTGGGAGCCACTGTGTGTGTGTGTGTGTGTGTGTGTGTGTGTGTGAATGAACTTGATAATATATCTTAAATTTTTAATCTACTTAATATAAAATATTATTCAGCAGACCCCTTCCAGAAATTATTTTTATTTATTCTCACTGATCTGTAAAAAATTCCTTTGATCTATTTTTTATGTTCTTTCTGAAATTATTTTTCTATTTGTATTTGAGAAATTCAGTTCTTTACATTTATTTTTGTTAAATAAAAATAGCTAAAATTCCTTTCTTTTGTATTAATAAAATCTTTTTTAATGGATTCTATAACAAAGCAATTTAATGGGTTACTGAGAAACTGAATATTTAAATTTAGATAGATGTTTCCCTTCGTATTTTTTATAATAATTCTTTACATGGAACACAGATTTAAAAACAAAGAATGAAAAATAAAGGCTTAACTCTAAGATTATTCTACAATTATGTCCGAGTATGAAACAAATTAACCAAAATAGGGGTTGATGTAATAATTTGAAGCCCATAATTATCATGTGCTTCTAAACTTTGATAAATTGAAAAATTGCAATGTTTTGTTTCATAAATATCAATTCCACCGAAAAGTTTAAATAATTGAAGGAAACATTTATTTTAAAATAAATTAAGATCAATATAAAGAGTATAAGTTTTTTACTCACATAATCAACCAAATTATTGAATTTTGATATAAGTGTGCTAAGAATTTATATTCGAGATAAAAACTCTGTGCTCTCAGATGACGGAAAAGTTAAATAACAGACAGGCATTACAAGTTCAAATTCATTACTTATTTTTATTAGACGTTTTGCATAATTTAATCACTTGCAAATTTACTTCTTTGTCTTGGTATAAGAAGACATAGAATTTTATGTCCTTATTGTTTGCTTTACTTATTTCAAGTTTGAGAGATTCAAAAACGATTTGAAAATATTAATTAATTCATAAGAAACATATTATTTTTCCTTTCATTACTAATTTTTCAGTGTTTAAATAAAAATTAGAAATGGTAAAAAATATTTCATTGATATTTCAAATTCTGTTCTTAATTATTTGTAAAAGTATTCTCTCAGTGTAGCATTGCTTGAAAATTTTGACTATTAAACAATAAGTGTTTACTATCATATTTTTAAGCAAGAGAGTAATTTCATTAATTAACCAAAATGAGATCCACCTAAAAAATTTCAAACCGAATTGGTAGAATGATTTTTTTAAAAAATATGAGATATTGATCTTTGTAAAACAGAACATAAAGATATGCTTATAAAATTATTATAGTTAGTAATTTAAATCTAAGTATTTATTTTATGGAAATTCATTTCTAAAAGCAGAATTTTCTAAAAACAGGATTTTTTGATAGTCCTCTCATCAAAAAAAAAAAAAAAAACATTTATCTGCAAACAACAGAAAGGTCCAAACAGGTATTATAAAAGCTCTTACAAAAAACGAACAGAAAGAGATAGAGTAAAGCACTTTTCAGTGATTATAATAAGAAAAACTTATTTTCATCAGATGGTATTAAGTGCATACTTCGTTCAAAAAATGAAAGAAACAATCCATTCTATTTTGTTCCTACAGTAGAACATAGTAAAGGACGTGTTACGGTTCAGAAGCGTTTTTCAACTAAAGGTATTAGTCATTATGTTCAATAAATGTCACCATGAATAGATTTTTGTTTCGAAAACACACAAATAAAAAAAAATCATTTCGTAACATATTCTATAAGAAACATGCCGAAATACTGAGATTTCCAAATTGTGACCGAAAACACACAAGTAATGCTCAAAAATTCTTACTTTGGAAAAAATTTTGAGTTATAAATTGGCTGATTATTTCATCCTTAAATCCGATAGAAAATTTGCGGGAAGAGTTAGATAAGGCCATCAAGGAGCTCTGACATAAAATTATCGATAATTTGTATGACACATTAGTTAAAACTATAATTAGGTAAACAAATTAGTCTTCATGCCAAAGAAACGTGAAACAATTTTGAAAGTAATAGAGATAATTGAAATAACAATTTACTGCACAAGAGAATATAATATCCATACATTAATTATTTATATATATATATATATATAAGAATTAAAAAATTTCTATATTATCATTTCAAAATTAGTTTTATTAATTGGCACATCCTGTCATAGTTAAAATAAACATCATCACAGACTTTAGAACGCTACTATATTTTAAAGCAAATATTTTTCTTCATGTTTCTGTATTTTTTGGAAAAAAAAGGAATCATTGCTATGATTTTTTTCTTTAACCAAAAATATTTGGAAATTTTAATAGAAAGTAAATCTATTTTGAGGGGATGATTAGGACTTACTGTCCATATTACAATTAAATAATAAAAATACCCATAGATGTATTCTAACTTAGATTTAATATTCTTTGCTACTACTTTTAACTGTATGCCGTTATATCACTTCCATTAGGGAGAAAGAGCAAAACATATTAATGAATAAAGTATTCAATTTCAGACGGAATTTTGAACTGCCAGATGATATTCGAGAGATTACTAAGCAATCTAATCCACTTGATATTGTATCGATTGAGACAAATTTGTGTCTTTCAGTTGTACTTTTCAAGAGGAGAAATTCTACATATGTTTTGAAGTGTTATGCTCTAATTAAAATCGATTGACACAAGGTACCCAGAATCTGAGAGGTTAAATGAATACATGTTGGCTCCTATTATGATAACCTGACTACTGCAGGTTCAAGCGTCTTTTCGAACTTATTCTCCTTCCGAATAATTGAAACAACAATTGAATTATTATTCTTCATTTGAAAACAACCTCTACTTCTATGCTTCAAAAGGAAATATTGAATATTTTTCGTGAAAGAAGTAGAGGTTATCCGAATTGCTCTTAAGGATAAATTTGAAAGAGAAGTCTTATCATCTTATTCCCAAGCCACAATTAAGGCCGTTAGTTTAACTAGCAGACCTCATCAGAAGAAATCTACCAGTGTCAGCAATGTTTGCGGAAGTTGTTTTCAAAAAGGAAACGTGTGGTACTTTAATGGATACCTGGCCACTGTGGTATTTTGGGGAATGAGCAAGCCGATGGTCTCGCAAAAATGGGTTCAAGATCACTTCAAACGAGACTGTCGGCACTTTCATTTCATTCTATAAGACTACATATCAAGCAATTAATGAACAGAGGTTATGAATTACTAACTCAAGATAGTGTTGAAGTTATAACGATGGAGAGCTGAAGATCTCTTGAACATTCCCAGCAGTTCACAGTGGCAAGCTATCGCTCAATTCCGTCTCCTGACGGGTCATTACTGCCTGGCAGAGCATCAACATCGCAATGAAATCTTTACGACCCCTGACTGCTCTCTTTGTAATTTCGAATAGAAATAACCTCCTTCGTTGTGCATCACTTCAAGGCGACTCAGAAACGACACTTTACAGGCGTGCTAGAGAATTTTTGAGGCAATGACTTTGGTCACTTCTTTTACCTGCTCTAGTTTTTATAATTGCGTTTGCAAATGGAAATTAAAAAAAAAGGTATTATATATATTATACATCATATAAAAAACCTCGTACGCAGTGTGATATTTTAATATCACTGCATTTATGCACTCGAACATTATTAAGACTTCTAATTACAGAAGCGGTTTTTTTTTATTTTGAGCAAAAATCTTTTTTTATGGATTTATTGAGTTTTTCTGAGTTTTTATTAGAAAAAAGTAATTTTTTCCCTATTTTTTACACAAAAGGATTATATTCCATCTTAAGAATGTTAGAAATTCCACATTTTATATATTTGCTAGAGATCTTACAAACTTATCATGAGCAAAAAAAAATATTTCTATTTTATTCAAAGTAACTCATGTCTCCTAGATTATCCAATTTTAAATTAAACATTTTTGTACTTTCTACAATAATCAAAATTATTGTAGTATGAATTGATATTATCTCACTATATATACATGATAATAATTATTTTGACTTTCAGTTATTTTGTCTGTACCAGGTCCTGGACACTAAAATATATTGTGATTTATTTCATAAAATTTAAAACCCATTTTAAAATTTAAACCGAGTTTCTAAAATCACGAGAATTTACTTGACATGTACCTAATTATTTATTTTATGGTTAAAAAATAACTAATGGTTAAAAGTATACTCCAGTGCTGCTTTCATACAAATAGAATTTCACATCATGATAAATATGAACGAAAATAATTCAAAAAGTAGCAAAGACAAACTGTGTTTATAAGAAAAGTTAGAGTTAGTGTTGTGTACTATTTCCCATAAGCAAATCTGACAATGATGCATACGTTGTTTTTTTATCTAGTTGTCATATACTGCCAAATCAAAATCTGATCATTCTCACTCAGAAAACGGTACTTTTTAAATCATTCTAGTATTCGTAAATTAAGTAGTATTAAAGTATCTATTTTTATGTTCAGTATTTCCGTAAATTTCTATAAATGTAATTAGAAAGAACTTTCAAATTATCTTTAAGTGTTAAAATAACATTAAAGTCTTTCAATGACGTTTCACTAGTTTATACGTGAAGTAATTTAAGAAAGAACTGTTTAAGTTTCAGGAAAAAAAATATATTGCATATCATTTTTTAAGTAATTAAGTCTTTTTCAATATTACATTGAACGTAAAACAAAAAGATAATATTCAATATTTTAAACGAAACAATCACACCTGAAAATTCGAATAAAGCCCCGAACAATGGAAGAAATCGATATTATTATTTCTCCTTTCTGAGCTTTTATCCAAACAATACATCCATACTGAATCTCACTGTTTCGATTATACTTTTTTAATTCAAATATATATATCAGGCTTTCAAAGAACGAAATTCTTTTACCTAGCAACTTTAATACTTCGTCATTAATTTTTCGATTAAAGATTTAATGATTTTTTTTCTCGAGGAGTCTTTCGAAGAAACTTTTAATTACCTTTAGATAAAAAACATAAAAAAATGAACATCCCTCATTGTTTTCCATTAATTATATTCGAAGTAAAACTGCTCTTCTATTAGGGAGATGTGTCACATTGACGGTCGATTCTCACTTCAAGAAAATGAAAATGAGAGAAAAAAAGGCTATTTTATCATTCTTTTGTTATTGCTTTTTTGCACCATCTTCTTAAATAATCTTTAGTAATAGCTAGTGCTATTACGAATGGAATGAAAACAGAAATAATTAAATGTCTGATAATCACTTTTTTTTTCAAAAGACGGAATAATGTATTCAAAACCATAGCCTGTTGTTCAGAATCAAATTTCTAATATTTGGTTTTAAAACTCAGTCTTAATTAAATAAACTATATCATTGTGAGCTATGTAATTAAAACACCATATTATCTCTATTTTTAATAAAGAATTTCTTAACTTCATTACGTTAAACCCTCTACTGTATTCACTTTTTAACAAAATAGTTTAAAAATTGCGTAATTATTTCATTGCTTATTTAAAATCTACATATATTTGGAAGTTTAAATATGTAGCATAATTTTGTTTCAAAAAAATTAAATATTAATTTAGATCAAATGTTTAAAAAGATAAACTTAAGGAGCAGGAGAAAATCGCGGGATAAGCAATCAGAGTGTTAGCAGTTTTAAACCTTGAAAGAGAGAAAACAAGTTCTAAAAACTCTTACAAATTGTAGAGATTGTATCGTTGTCTAAAGGTGAATCAATAAATTAAGGGTTTTAAACAAATATTTTGTTTTACAATTAAATCGCATAAATCAATAAATTCAAATGATCTATAAATGCTGTTTTTAAAATTAATACAAAATGATAGCTTGCTGTAATAAACAATGTTTAATTTCTTATGCGTAAAAATTTAAGTTGATGTCCCCCTATAGATGCCACTCTAAAGCAATGACTGGTTACTGCACAGTTTACACCCAGTGACAAAGATGATTCGTGAACCTACTAATACTTCACTTTCCTAGCTCCCACACTTTTGTTTCTGAGGGGTTCTGACGTCCAGTTCTATTTAAAAGCATCTGTATTTACTAATCTAAAGAATGAATCTTTAGTTGTTTGAACGTACTGCTTAATTTAATCTCAAGAATATTATTTGGAATCACTGGTACTATATAAACTGATAATTTTATTATAAATTAAGTCCACTGCATACATCTTAGCTTATGAAAATATAAGAATCTGTCCATTGAATGTATTATATATTTTTATTAGATTATTCTTCATTACATCGAAATTTACGTGAAAATTTCAAACATAAAATAACAGGTGCATATTTTTAAAGACAATTCTCATTATTTATTTGTAATTAATAGAAAGTAATAAAATAAATTATGCCATTCGAATACTTCTATTAATATGTTGATACCGAAAGATCTATAATTAATTCTGGTATACATCAGTTCAGTTAAAAATATTACTTTTACTATGCCAAACACTTTGGTGTAAGGGATTTTTTAATATAAAGCAAGTATATCTATATGTTCTACCCATTAAATATCGTTCGATACTTATTTATACGTTCTTCCCATTAATTATTTTTAAATATATTTATCATAAAAACATAAATAATTGAGAAAAACATAGATATTTGAAAGATATATTTATCAGTATTACGAGTATTCATGTTTTTTTTTTTTTTCATGAAACTTGAATAAAGCAGAAAAACGATGCTGATAAAATTTATAGTCAATAAATTTTGACATAATTTCTTTAATATCTATTTCATGGTACTTAGGAGTATATGTGCAAGGTATGAAAGAAAAAGAAAAAATGCAATCAAAATTTATATTTGACAAAAATGGCTTTTTGTCTGAAGTTATGCGATTATTATATGTAAGCAAAATAATTCGAGCGGACACATTATATAACTATATCAAGTTGCATAGCCTTGGACCATTTTTCTGTTAAACATAATAAGCCATCTTAAAAAGCATTTCTATTAACATAATTTAATTGTATAAGTTTCAAGTCAAAATCTTTCTCATTGTCTAAGAATACCATTTTTTTTTTCTTAAACCCGAAATCAGTTAATTTTTAGAAAAAGAATTTTTGTCATTCCTGCAATTTTCATCAGAGAACAGCTTTAGTATTGGAAAAACAATTTTACTTAACATATGTGTACTAAAAGCATCAGTACATCAATTTATAAAACAAATTTACATTTTACATAATGCTGACGCTGAAACTTAAAAGTTTTGATGAAAATTAAATATAATGTAATTTTCTTCCAAAAAACGTATTCGCCTGAACAAATCCGAAAAAATAATAACGAGTTCTGTATTTTAAAAAACTTCACCTAATTGCATTCAAAAAAATTGAACGACTCATTAATATTCATTCTTCATATTTTAACAAATTGCATGTCTTTAACTAATTAATTTTCCTTCTAAATTATGGAGGTTATTTTAATTGTGTTCGAAGGTTGCTTAGTGTTTGGCAAAAACGCTAAGAGATTTTTTTGACAAATGATTCATCATGTATAAATTTATACTTTTAAATAATTTTCATAATGATTCAATTTAAAATTATGATGTTAGAAATAATATTTTCCAGGGAAGAATGTGCAACAAAAATAATTAAAATTACAAGAAGTAAGTTTAAATTTATTTCTTGCATTTTTAACGTGAATCTTGTAAAACCAACTTTATAAAAATACGTGTTTATTTGTTATAACAATACATTGCTAATTTGTGCATTCGTCTTAAAATAGAATCTAAGTGAAAAATTTTACGAACACAAAAAATAAATACGAACTAATATGCGAATCGATATATTCTGATAATTTTTATGTGAGTAGAGAGAGAGAAGAAGAAAATTCAATTGAAATGATATAATAAGATACGGTCTAGAAACACAAATTTTTGAATGAATTATAAAGCCAGCCTTTTAATTAGAAGTAAGGTCAAAAAAGTTTTGATATTTTTTTTGTAATTGGTTCTAAGAAAAGTGGTTTTGTTCTCATAAAGAATGGCTGTGATAGCCCAGTGGTCAAGATCGCGTGCTCTCGTCTTGCGTTTTTTTTTTTTTTTTTCCCTTCGAGACGTGGGTTCGAGTCCTGATTTCACTAAAAACCCACAGCTTAGTGGGATTATTGCTCATTGTGTTGATGCTCCAAGTCCTAATAATGGTATAGTGTGAATGTCAGAATAGAAGGGTTCCAGCTCAGTTATCTTCCTCATTCCTTAACTGAGGCTCAAAATAACAAAATCATGGCCAATAGCCCTGATATTGCGTCTAAATGTGGCGTTAAAAAATCTGAATCATTTCCTGATTACATATATTTAAATACCTTAGATTATTAAATTATGAAGTTGGCTTCCCGTTCTTATTTTTCTTTATTTTTTATAACAGATCCTTAAGACATTGCGAAATTCTAAGTATTTATTGAATATTTTAGAAGAGTTGTCTTTCATTTAAAGTATATTCGATAATTTATACTTTTAAGATGTAATATATAACACGTTAATCTTCCAAAACGAAATATTTAATCTCATCACGAAAATAGTAAAACTTTAAAAACTCTAAACGCATAATAAACCAAATAGTTTGAATGCACTTTTCATTAATATCCTGTTTTTATGAAACTTAACGGTAATTCTTACACCGCCCCGAAAGAATAAAGTTAGGAGGCGCAATTAACTAGATTATAATCTTGACCTCATGCTCTTCAAGGATCATAAAAGGCAGCATACTTATGGATATGGGACTACGATGTAACAGGATGAGAGAAGGGAACTCGGTGAATATTACACTTTCTTGATTTTTAAGAGAAAAATCACGCCCGAAACAATTTTGAAAAACCCAGTTGAAAGTTATATCTCTAAAATAAAATTAAACTGTTCACAGGGACCTTCTTAAATGAGATGATAATATTACCCTATGAATTTTGAAAACGAATAAATTTCAGATTTGGATGCAGTTCTTGCAAACATGTTTATGGATATGGGGGAAAAAGGAATCGAAATGGATTTATAAAGGTTTCATTTCTATGTGTGTTTTGACGACCTGTTGAAATAAATCACTAAATATATTTTTGAAAACTTAAAAAAAGTTTTCGTTTTGTAATTATACATTAAAGGACAATTATTTTCTTAAACAGAAACTTCACGCGAAACCTACAGAAATCAACTTAAAAATTCAGTTCACTCGTTAACACATTAACAAATTAGCGTATTATTACAAGAAAAGTGTAATCAGATCACTCTTTTTTGCTTTCATTAGTCTCCTTTAAAATATTAATACATTGATATAAATTTTGTTTAATATAGTTTGCAAAGGATACATTTTCTGTTTCCAAAATCCTTACTAACTGTCTGCTTATAATGAAATGTCCAGTTACTTTGCAATTTGCAAACTATTTATGTCTCGCAATTAAAAAAAATACTATAACTTAGTTTATTCTTAAGTTATGTCAAAAAATTTCATTTCAAGGAGAAAATATTAAACGAATGAAAAACAAACAGCTTTGGAAGGGGGGGGGAATCATTTTTATGTTACTCGTTTTAGTCATTTTTATTTTAATTTATTATATTATTCGTGACGTACAGTTGCATGTTACGGAACGAACAATAAAGAGACGACTAACCTCTGGCCCAAATAATAGCTATTATTAGGATTTGTAGGGATTCTTTGAGTTGTAAAATGTTTCTATGTGAAATATCTTCCCAATATATCCCTAATTTTTTAATTAGTTCGACGAGCCCCTCAGCTGTTAAAGGTCGCAAGCTAATTGTATCCCAAACAAGTTCTAATTGAAAAATATTTGCTATTTGGCTTGTCAATAAGAAGTTTGACATACATGAAGACAATCAGTAAAATGATTACAATATGCGACTTCAAATTATCTTGTTGAAATTTAAACTGGTATGCCGTAAAAGGGGTAGAAGGAACAACGAGACTTAAGATATCGTTAAAGTATTACAATTATCTAAGTGTACCACAGGTGCCAACTGAACGGGTCTGACTATGAAACGAAATGGTATTCCCTCCATAACTCTTAGTTGTAGAACTAGTACTAATAAAAGTGACAACTGGAGAGAATCTCACCATTTTTCTAGACATATTACGGATGACATTTAGCATGTCATAGAAGCTCATTTTGTAGCAAAACTCATCGTTAAAACCGTTTCTTCTCCAATCAGGCTGGATTTCGTGTACAAAAAACCTTCTACAAATGCTGCTGCGCTTGTCTACGTGTACGCGTCGGCCGCGTTAGTCGAGTAGTCATCCTTACGAACTTAATGGCCGGAGCTGTTTACATCGAGTTGTGAGTTGGAAATTTATGATACCACTAAAGATCCATCGTATAAAGGGACAGATGCACATTAAATCTAGCGAGATTCCATGTCCTTTCATTGGTATAGCATAGAAGTTTGAAAAATGAGGTGACAGAACATATGTTCTCGTTACTTCACCGATGTTCAAAATATCAAAGTCGTTGCTATTAGATCTCGTATTGCTAGTAAATGTGACATTATTGAGCAATTAATCAATTAGTAAGAAAACACAATGTATATATATATATATATATATATATATAACTATAGTTATCATTGTTATTGATTTTAAAGTTATCTTTGTAGACAAAGTAATGAGTAGCATATTGAATAATATGTAAAAATTGGCCATATCGATATCATTTTTCCATTGACGATATCAATATCAAAAACATTATGAATGCCAATTTCTTTTTTTGTGCAAATGTAAAGCATTTATTTTTTATTATAATGGAAATTTTTTTTCTCAGAATAACCATTTAAATCATTAATTCTTTTTTGCTTATCTTGACATATCCTTTTGCAACGAAGGCCTATAGTTTATTTACAACTTCTAATAACTCTCGTATTATTACTGTCTTAAAACAAATAACCTTGGTTTTTGAGTATCTGCCTGATATTTTATTAAAATCGAATACAGGTCCATAAGATACTTTAGCTGATAGCTAAAAGAGTGGTTTTCCCACCATAATCAGTTATTATAATTAAACATAATTTAAAAATGTAAATCTCACAAAGTTGTGTGTGTGTGTGTTCATTCATAATCAACTACTCTTAAGAAATATTAAAATGGGATAAAAAAAAACACAAGAAATGTACAACGACTTTGATAAGTTTAAGAAAATATGTCTGAATGCTGATTTTCCTATCAATTTTATTAAGAGAATTTTAAAATGTTATAATTATATTTTTTTAGTTCATCTTTTCCGATTAAAAATAAGTTTTTTAATTTATATTATTTTTAAATATGTTTATTGTTTCATAATTACTTTTAAATATGTTTCTTCTTTGTATTTTATTTTCATTTTATTAATTTTATTGCTAGTTCTAGGTATTAAAAATTTTATTGTTTGCAATAGTTTCATTTTTCTCAGAATTTTTTATTTAGTTTTAATTATTATTTTCGGGCTATATTTTATTTGGTTTTAATGGTGGTAAAATATTTATGGTTTTATGTTAAAAAGTTTTAGTTATATGGTAATATCTTTTTAAATTTTTAATTTTTTTCAAATTGATTGTTTTAATCCTGGTTTGTTCTTCCTTTTTTACTGTGTGTCATATATGGGTGTTTCTTTTCCTATATATAATTTGTGGTTTCTATTTTTTTAGTATTTTGTTTTTTGAAATATTTTATGGTTGCTCCATATTTTCTATAACATTTACCTGTAGGGGAATGTTGGTCGAGTAAAATGACTGCTTAAACTGCATATCTGTCACAAGACTCTTTCAGAATAAATAAATGTTATATTTCATCTTCTTTTTTGGTTTATATCTTCAATTTGTTTACAATTTTTATGTCTAATTTTTTCCAATCTAGTTTAGTACATCTGTATATTTTGTGGTTTATATTTATGAGATTTTTCTTGTTTTCATTCAGTTGATTACCTGTCATATTAATTTGGAAAAGTAATTTTCGTTTTTCTTATTTATCTGCTTTTTAAAAAATATGCATGCTCCTTTTACTTCTATTACACGTATCTAAATTATTTATGCATGGGTAATCTAGAAATTTTAATGAATTCTGCTTTGTTAATTTAGCTTTACAATTCGTAAATATTTTCAACTATTTTTTATTCTAATTATGTATATGTGTGTGTGTGTGTGTGTGTGTGTGTGTGTGTACTTGTTTGTTTTTCAGATTTTCGAAATATCTTTTTAAAAACTCATATAAATTTTAATTGTGTCATAATTAGTATCATTAATCATAATTCAAATATGCATTATCAGAAATGTGTACTATGTTTAAGATGTTTATATAATGGCTAACGTTAAATTAAACTTATTTAATGTTTTACATTTTCTGTAAAATTTATTAACAATTGTTATATAAGTTACATTTTTTTCATGCTTTCTCTTGAGCGCAGGTTTCTGATTCAAATTAACATTAATAATAGAAATATCCTTAAATAACAATTTTGCTCCAAACAAAAATTGCACTGAGAATACGAGTAATTAAATCAACAAAAAAACTTTATCTATTATTAGATAAATGTTATTCTCTGACATCAAATGAAATAAAACAATTTCATCAATTAATGCTAATTGCTTAATCAACTTTACTTTTAATGAAGGTAACATTAGATCATTAATTAGAGTTGACAACGCATGAAATTAGCGGTAGTAAAAGAAGTTAGGGACAATGATAATAGTAAAAAAAGTATCTTTTCTCTCTACAGATGGTTATTCAAGAAAAAGTTAAATAAAAAATATTATTTAATGAGATGAGTACATTAGCTAACGTGTAGCCTTTTTACAAAATGTTCAGACCAAGAAGTAATATGATACAAGACTTCAATCTATGTTCTAGATTTTTTTAAGTAAAATTTAATTATGTTTTAATTTTACAATTAGATACATGCAGTTTAATTATGTTCAAAGATATATTATGTTTGTTTATTTTAACAAATGGTTCAATTTAAACAAAATGTGATATTTTTCAAGCTCTAACATTTTATTCTAATTTTCATAAAGACCATTTAAATTAAATTCAAATATGTTTTAGTAATATTATTATGTATACCCTCATAGTTTTTTCCTTGTTCTCTCTTTAAAATCAATGTCTAGGGAATTTTCAATCGTATTGATTTCCTGTTTTCAAATTACTAAACGTAGTGAACATCTTTTGAAATATGAGTCGGTTTATTGATCGATCTTAGCTTATTGTAGCAAAATGTGACATTTAAATGGTCCTCTTATCGATATTACTTATTAGTATTCAAAAGCTCTCCAATGATACATTTACCATGTTGTTTGCAGAATAACAGATTTTTCAATACATTCCATATTTCAGATCTAAGAATCCAAGCAAATCATATAAAAGAGTTGTGTCATAAATATTAAGTACATTTTAAAATTGGTTTCTTGTCATAAATCATTGCAAGGTTAATGGTTCGTACTTACAGATTATTTAATTAAAAAACAAGAACAACTACAATAAATTTCCTCCCATCAGGAATGTGTTGCTGTATGAGTACGTATTGAGAAAGATTCTTATGTATATTTGAATAATGTATGTAGTTGTTAAGTCAATATTATTCCAAAACTCAATACTTTGAACTGCTTTAATTCTTTCGTGGATTTAAGGCCAAATTGAAAAATATAGAAAGCGATTTCGTACAAGTTTTAATAAGTTTTTTTTTGTCGTTAAAGAAGTATTTTTAGTTATTCAAACTTTCTTGGAGCTATTTAATTTAATCGTTTTTAGTATATTGTAAGACTTGGATATTTTTTATTTGTTACTCTCAATAACTATTTTGTTTAATTTGTATGTTGATTACTTGTATTCTATGATATTGGTATTATTATTTTTTTAATTTCTTTGCATTTGTGATAATAGTAATAAATTTTTGGTTATCAGAATTTTTAAACACAAATATTCTTTTCTTACAGATGAGTTGTATTATCCTGATCTCCAGCCGCTGTAAGGAAATCAAGCAATCATAAATAGCGTAAGTGTATGTAAAATAAATTACGATAAATTTAACAAAAGTATGTTATTAGTAAATATATGAAATAAATAATTATATATATATGTAAAATATAATATGCAATTGGATAAAGGAGAAAGTTTATGTAACCTATTGCAATTTGTAATTGGTGAATGAAAGAAAATAATGAGTGGATTTGTTTTCAAATTGGCAAAATAAAATATGAATAACAAAGTCGAGATGAAGAATTTTTCTTGCTTACGAAAGTTTAAATATGATTGTGTACTTTTTATTTAAATAATTCAATGAATTAAATTGCCTTTACCTGATACTTGACAAAGAGAAAAAATTATTTTAGATATTCGTATTTATAAAAAGGCAATTTTCATAAAATTTTGAATATTTGTATTATTGTAAACTTGACAGTTTAAGAATAACAAAGAAAAGTAAACATTTTTTATTTTTATTTTACTTAACTAAAGAATTTTTAAGAGAACGTTGGTGACGTTTAATCAATCAAACAGCACTTCTTTTAAAATAATTATTTACTAGTCTTTGAATATTTAACGTCATATCACCATGAAAGAGTTGCTTTGTTTTAAATTTTGTAACAATGTATTTATTTGTAAGTATTTAATAGAATTTTGATAGTATTAAAAAGTTACTTCCATATTCTGAAGTACTACAAAAATCTATAAAAATTAAAAACATTTATAATAATTTACTAAATATTAGAAATTATACTGAAACGAAGGTTTTTGACAATAACTTATTCCTACAGAATACGAGTAGTTATTGAGTGTTATTTTGGAATTAGTTTGATAAAAAATTAATGTATGATACATTTTAATATCTGACAATAAATGGAAAGAATATGATTTTTTTAAGATATCGTATTCTATTGAAACACATGTTCTCGAATGAAATTCTTTCTTTTAAAATGCATCACCTTTTACAGAAGAAACTAGTATACAAAAATTAATTTCACTGATGTTTAAAATAGAGAAATTTTATAATTTGAGAAAATAATAATGAGTTATTATTTCCTTCTTAATAACAATAGTAAATAATTAATATTTTTATCAAACAAATTCTAATATGTATCATTCAGTATAAAACTTATCCTGTAAGCAAAAGGAGCTTAATCAACAATAAGCTCCTTATCGTTGATTAAGCTCCTTATTAAAGCAAATTAAACTTACTCTTTGAAAGGCTTTATTATTTATTATCAGGAATGCATATTAAAAATAGCCTTGAAAGGACAAATAGGTCTATCGAAAGTAGATTTTTTTGTTTCTTGCATCTTTTTCTAATAAAACCGATCTTACGAAACAGTTCATTACACACAAACGCATACTTTAAATTTATATCGCTGAATTTTTTTCTATATATCCAATTGAAATGACCTAAGGGTAAATTTTAAAGTTAAATATTTTTGCAAACAGTATGGTGTTAATTTTACACCACCTTTATCGTTTTTTTAAAAAAGAAATATGGTCTCGTATCTACATCAAAACCTGAATTCTATCTCTTTACGCATTTCAAAATCATAAATAATCCACCCCAATATTTAAATCTCCGGAAACTGCCATCTTGAAACCTTTGCATAAGTTGGTTTTCGAATAAGTGTTTCCCCCTTACTCAATTAGAAGGCCTCAGCTGTCGTGACGACGCACTTTGTTTGGGTCCGGGGTAAGCGATGATGTTGAGCATAATAATGCCCAACTGAAAAGGCGAAGCCGCTTTAAGTATTTTAACAGGTACCTTCACAAGGAATGCGTCGCCAAGCTGGTAATATGTTAACTGTCCGGAACCATTCCTTTTCAAGGCACGAGTGTGTTTCATTTTGATAAGTTGTATCGTTATTGTCCTCGTTTCCCGTCCCATCTCTAAAGGCGCCCGTTCGGAAATTGAGTGGTAGATTGGAAATGAGTGTTGCTGTTTCGAAAGGGAATAGTTTCGCTACCACTTCAGGTTTTCAGTTGGGGTTAGGTTAATTGAAAATTTATTTCAAACAGTTTGTTAAACTTAGAAATGATTATTGTGATTAGTTAGTAGTCTACTCTAGACGCGTGAAGCACACAAAACTGTTCATTCTTCCTTTGTATTTAGAACAAATGATTTGACTGGTTTATTATATATGTGGGTGGATATTTGTAAGATAATTCGTTGCCAATTTATGAAGTTAAAATTATGAATTGAGTAAATGTACTTACTCACTGGAATATGCAACGTACTTATAGATCAATGTTTTCTGTAAACTGAATAGGATGGAATTTTCAAATTTCTATGCAATAGCTGTATCATGAAATATTCGGGATTTATTTTCCTTCAACTAACAACTGGTATTTCTTTCCGACCTTATATTTAAGTTCCCAGCTTCTTTCCTATCAAATCGAACTTGTTTCAAATTAAGTGAACTTCGAAAGTGGAGAGAATAGATATAATCAAGTTGTATAAAGGCGACAAGAGAATTAATTTGAAATAAATAATGGTATAGTAACAAGAAGAATGTTAATATGTTGTTCCCGGAAATATTCTTGCCTGTATAGCAGATTCGAAGAGATCTAGACTCAATGCTGTCGGAGCAATTGAAGGAGGTACTCGCATCTTATTCCGGTAAAAGCATTTTTTGATATAGAATTAATTAGTACTCTCGTAAGAGGAAGATATAACTAAGGAGAGCATTTCTTTTATTTGAGGAGCAAATAAGGAGATTTTGGATATAACTGGTTATTGTAATTGATTGGTCTGTGCTTGAACTCAAGTTGAAATTTAGATCTTGTGATTAAGATGACAGACAAGAAGGCTAATAGGAGGCCTTCATAAAGTAATTGTATAAGAGTTCAAACGTGCAAGTTTATATTTAACTGAATGATAATGCAAGTAACAAATAACACAAAGTGAACAGTTTGCAATTGTTGAATTTCAGAAGATTCAACAACTGCAAACTTCAGACAAGAAAAAGATAGCAAAAGAGATTGTGTAAGGACTCGAAAGAGTACTTTTTGTGTAATTAAATGATTTATTGATTTAATTGCTTATTAACAACGCACTGAAAAGCAAAGCGAGGGCTATTGGTTATGGCCTTCGTAATTTTGAACCTCGGTCAAGTGACGAGGACGGCACTTGAGCTGGTAACTCTCACTCCACACTTTCACACCACGTCGATGAGAAGACTTGGGACCTCGCTCAGATTTTTACGTGCATCAATCCCAACTTATGGCGTATCTTTGATGGCATCAGGGTTCAAACCCACGACTAACTCGAAAAACGCGAGTCCGAGACCTTGTAATATTATTATGAGTATTTTTGAATAAATTAATCTGATATACGCAGGCACCGAATTTAGAAATTAAATATAAAATGCTATTTGGAACATGTTGTTTTTAAAAAGATTTCAAGCAGTAATAATTAATAAGAAGAAATATGAATATTTTGTATTTAATTATTTGAAACGCAAAATTTGTTGATTAAAATAACATTTAATCATTTTAAGTATCTCTTTAGAAAAATAGTAAAAAGTAAAACAAAAAAGTCTCAAACATTTTTTTTTTAAATAAGTAGATTATAAATGATTATCAAAAGCAAAGACGATTTTAGCGCATTATTTTAAATGAAGTATTAAGAATTATCATTGCGTACCTAAGACAAAAAATACAAAGACAATTTTCTTTCGACTAATTTATACTACTGGTTCAAACATTCCTCTTGTACACATAGTTTAATTTTTAAATTACAGTATTAAATTTATATTGAATTTCTCACGCCTTTTATTTCATACATAAGGCAATAACTTTTATAATAATAAATTATTACATTGGATCACGAACTGGAAGGAATTTAAATGTCAAATTATTTTATTTGATAATCGGATGTTCTTATATACAAAATTTACTGGGGGAGATTGTTTTAGTTCATCCCAAAATGTCATACCTGATCACTTTTCAAAAATTTATCTTGTTTTTGAGTTTATTTTTTTTTTTTTATAACTGCTTTCACAGTAACGAACTTAATTTTCAAAAATACGTCCTAATAAATTTCTTCTGAATTTTTTATTGGATTGAAATGAAACATATGCAACATACGTCCGATACTTTCTTTCATCACTAATAAACTCAATTTTCAAAAATAGGTCGTAATAAATTTCCTCCAATTTTTTTTCTTGGACTGAAGTGAAAAAAAAATATAAAAATTAAGTATTTTATTTACTTATCGATTTATGTATTACCATAAATCACATGTAAACTGGGATCAAGATATGATTGAAAATAAGTAACATTATTCAGAATTTTAAGCTGTGAGGCAGTCTTTATTTTTTTCTTCTTCAAGAATTTCCACCTGCGTCTTTTTAGTTTGGCTTCATTCTCGGAATATTTTGGATTCAAATGATTTTAATACTGTTTTACTATTTTTGCCACCAAAGGAGCTATTGTTTTAGTTGGATCATTTTTGGCGTACCAGATCACTTTTCAATTTTTTTACCGGTTGCTTTAATTTTAATTACATTTAGCTTAAATATATTCAGTTCAATAATTTATCGTTTTTCTTTAATTTTAACATCAGAAAAGTTTAATATTGTCCATTTCTAAATATTCCATTGTTTACTTTAATTCTTAAATTTAATTGAGTAATTTAATAATACTTATAAAAAAAGTTCCTCTTGAGAGGCTAAAACTGTTCTTGGTAAAACTTTGCATAGAGCTTTTTAAATTTTTTAACACTGTTTTGAATTTATTTTAATATCTTCTGAAATATAAATGATCTAAACTTTAAGAAAGTAGTATAGATATATAAAAAAATCATTTTTTAAAATTAAAGGAATTTTCATTCTTACAAGACAAAAATTGCCATTTAGTTTTAATTTATGGAAGCTTCTGAGTTGTTAATTATTCAGCTCTCACGTTTTTTCGTAAATTGGATGTCGGCAAACAGTTTCAGTAACAAGTTTTTATCTTATTTATAATACCACGAGTTATTTGAAAGGTTGTAATAGCAATAAAATATATTATGTATACGCTTCTTTTTCTAACTTTTGTAAGCATTTCAGTATAAAACTAAACAAAGTTGCAAATTCTAGAGATTTGGAATATATATACATGAAAAAAAAAAAAAGATAACATGTAGGCAAATATTAAGCGGAAATATCTGGAGGATAATTGCAGACAATCAGGCCATCAAAAACTTTACAGATGTATCAAATATAGTTTAAGACAAACATATTAAAAATATACTATTTAAATCAAAAATGTGTTTGCTGAAATTGTTTGATGATATATATAAAAAGCAATTTTATAAATAAAAAAAACAACTTTATAAATAAAAATACTGTTTTTCTCGTTTTGTGACGTTTCTAATAACTGACTGATTTTGAGTGACGGTGATAATCATATACTAATGTTTACATAAACACGAGTATTTTTACGTTTTTAATATATTTTTAGTTCATAGGTAGGTCTTAGACTGTTTAATCTTTCTCTTTAAAAAACTACAATTTTCTTAACTCTAAATTCAAAAAACGTATTTAAAATTTTGTCTTTATTACCAATAATGGAATCAGTTCTTGCTTGTTCCTAATCATTCTAAGTGTCCCTGCATTTATATTTTGGTCAGTCCCATCGAATCCGCGTCTTCTCATTGAATGCAGGTGATATTCTATTCCACATCTCTTGAGCGTAACTTCTTGGCATATAACGGTCAATCTATTCTCACACAATCGTACTCACGGGTCACTTTGTGGCTGCCTCTGACGTTCATCCATCACAAAAAGAGAAGGAAAAAAGTTTTCCCTATTCGGGGAAGTCTTTCTTTCCCTTTTTCATCATCCTTCTTTTTATCCTCTGGGCTATAAGTCTAGGATTAGTCGATCAGAAGAAAAGTGAATTAATACTTTTACTTTTCCCTCCAAAAGTTTAGAATGGATCAAGTTATAAGCTCTATAGGATAAATGGTGGCTCGATTGAAATTTATCTTCATTCGGCTTCAGGGACACTTTATTATTGGGGAGGTCTTAAAAGATCGGAATTTCATAAATGCTTATTAATTTTTAAGAAAATATTTCGTTTTAACAGTTAGATAAAAGGTACAAAACTCCTCCTAGTGGTAATTACTGTAAATATCATAAATATGCGTAATAAGCCATTTAAGGATACCAGGACATGTTAAGAACAATAAAATACCTTTTTTAAGACTTCTTGTTTAAGTGACTTATCTCTTTTAAAACTAATCGTAGAGCTTACATTTTTTTTGTGCCTGACAATTATATTTGAATCATTCTATGGAAATATAAAAGTAATCTTTATCTAAATTAACTTTTTTCCTTCTTAACTAATATAGACATAATTTTTAAGAAAATCTGCATTATGGTACCAATTGGAAAAAAAAATATTACACTCTATGGCTCCAAATTTTTTATGCTTCTGTTAAGGGCACCTATGCCTATAGTGAATAAAAACATTTTTATCTAAAAAAAATACCTAAATTTTTTAGGAGTAATTTTTTTTTTTTTTAATTTTTACTTTTTTGTTTTTAAAAAAGAAGAAAATTAATTTCTAAAATTATAAAGTTCTTTAATTTAACAAAGAAAACAAACAGTAATATCATTGAAAAAGTTAGTTTATTAATTTTTGGGTATTGTCTTATGCATGACGATTAAAATATTTTGAACAATTAAGGATTACTTTTTCAAAAAATTATACTTAAATGCAAATATGTCTAAAAAATCATGTCCATATTCAACTAAGAAGTAAAAAAAAATGACTAAATAATTCCTTTTAATTGTTCAAGGCAATTAATAAACTAACATTACTGGTCCCATACAAAAATCTAAGATCTACTAATAAATTTAAACCATATATATCTCAAAAATACGGAGTTTTACATTCGGTATCTCATTTTTCCTCGCATATTCTGGTACCCTTAAGCTTTGAATAATTTACTTAATCGTTTTGGTGGCAACAAGAACGAGTTTAAGTTTTATTTCTATCACGTAACGTATTCTAAAAAAAATGGCATCATAGTGTTTTCTTTTCCTTCTGCTACACTTTTAAAATATCTTTTTATAATCTAGAAACTATATTCGACCTAAGTTTGGGTGAGTTCATTGGAAGGAAAATTCATTTAATGAGCCGAATTAATTTGCATTTGTTCCTTTATAAAACAAGTTCTGCCATTGAAATCCTTAAAATATATACTGCCTATTTTTCTCATTAATGTGTAAATCTCGACTGATACCTTAACTCATATGACCAATAAAAAGTTAAAAATAGGATGGCGAATATCAGGTATCTAATGATAACCTAATAGTTTATCCAGTAGCTAGTATCAGTATTATAATACTGCTACTTATCGACAAAATTCTAAACATTTCTTTTATAACGATGTTTCTTCATTTAGTGCTGTTATAAAATGAACAGCAACGAATTTTGAAATATTTTTAAACACTGTTTTAAATAAATATTATCATGAAAATTTCTGAATTATTTGATGACATAAGTTTCGGAGCACATAACAGAAAATGTCTAAAGGTATTAAATAATATTATAAATAAAGGCATTTTTATACCATACTATAAAGCAGACATAATCTCACTCCATAACTGATTATTTCAAGCTACAACCCTCCAAATAAATATCAAAAATTGAAATGTTTTTCAGTAATAATCATATTCCTAAAAATGCTTAAAATTAGGCTTAACATGGAAGGCAATAGACTTTTGAATACAAATGGAGAATATAATATGAAAAGAGAAATATACAAAAAAAAATTAAAATGTTTATCATTGAAACCTGAAAATGTTCAAATAAAATTTTATTTACTATTTGAAGTTTAAAAAGTTAGTTTACGATGTAACCAACCTTTCAAAAAATAAATTTTTTATGTATTATATTGTAATAAATATGATTTAATACTGCAATATTGAAGCCAAATAGAGATGAGGTTAATATAAAATTGTTGTTGCGAAAAGGTGTTTCAAAATAACACACTTCATTTGAATCATTATATAAGAAAATTTTATTATATTCTTGTAAAACTATATGAAAGGTACTGACTTTGTTAAAATAATGAAACTTATTGTGAGATTTTTGAAATAAATTTCTAAAAATGTTATAATTCAAGGATGTAAAAAAAAAATGAATAAAATCAGTTGTAATATTACTACCTTAGTTTTGTACTGCTGACTGAAAGGAAATGTTTTGCAGGCAAAACAAAATTATCTAGACTATTTTTCAAACTATATAAATTAATTTTATCGATCTTAAAATACGTAAATTTAATGTATAAATTGTGACAGAGGTTTAGTTCTAATGAATAGCCTTTTCAGAGGAAATGAACAAACAATATTCAAAAATGGGCAAGAGTACTTGTTTGTTTGACGCATTTATGATTAAATAAATTTAATATCGTTACTAGATCTCTTCATTCAAACTTTCAATTTCAAATAGGACTAAAGTTTAATAGAACTTCGTTCGTTCAGTGATTTATTTATAAAATGTTAATTTACTCTGTAATTTCATTCATTAATTTTGAATATAAATTTACTATTTAATTAAGGAGAAATTTATTTCAACCATTATGCTGATTCTCTGATAAATTTTTATGGCAGACTGCCGTTATATTTTGATACTAAGACAAATGTAGAAATCAAAGTAGAGAGTGCTACTACTTTTAGATATCTACAAAGAATAAAATGTAAAAAATTAAAAGTAGGAATACTCGTATATATATATATATATATATATATATATATATATACGCCTATTATTTGTTTATATTATTGAATTACTAGTATTTCTTTAATATAAAAAATGAAATAAATTAAAAAATTTATAGTAACATGAAAGTAGAATTTTGTGATAGATTACAAAAAAAAATTTACAAATACCTTTTTTCAGGTAACAAGAAAAGCTGAAAGAAAAATGATTTTTCTTTTGCAAAAACCTAAATAAGGAAAAAGATAGAAAAAATACACCAAAAACAACTGAGAAAGATAAAAAAAATATTTAAAAGAATATCAAGTAAAAAATGGCTAGAAAATAAACTGCAAAAAAAGAATAATTACAAACCAAGGCATGAAAACAATGATAATAAAAGAGAGAAATAAAACAAAAAAGAAGTGAAAGAAAGAAATTTTTAAATTTTGAATTTAGTTATGACAGATTAGTGGGTGAAATAGAACTTACGGTCCAACATTCCTTACAGAAGAAAACTGTATACAGAAATACGAGTCCCACAAATTGAAATAAAACAAAATTCAAGAAAACCACAATGTAATATTCCAATCATATACATAGAGAGAGAGAGGGAGAGAAAAAGATTTATACCTAAACATTTACCAATGAAAACAAAAAAAGAACAATCTAAAAATTAATCAATCAGATTAAAAAAAAAAAAGATTGAAAAAATGAGATATTTGCTTCGCACAACAACAAAACTGGAATCTAACTCTAGCATAACATGATTTACCTGCCATATTAGAACAAGAGATGTAGGAATGCCTTTTATCAAAAATAAAGAGTAATGCAAAATAATTTTAAACTATAAAAATTAATAGAAAAATGTGGGGTAAAAAAGAAAAAAAAAGAGAAAAACCGAATTTAGAAACAATATTATACATGAAAATATTATAAATGAAATATTATAAATGAAAATTGTTCTCCGCCAAGTACAGCTTCTATCAGATTGTTTATGAGCAACATTATTTGGATATATATAATGTGTCTTCAATTAAACCTGCTCCAGCATCTATATGATAGTTTAGTGGAGGTATGGAGAACAGCGACTGTCACATCCTGGAACCACGTACTAAGTTAAGAAGCGCTCAGCTGCACCTCAACTTACCTGAATTCAAGCTTTATACTCCACTTAAATGAGCAAAAACATCTATGGAGATGGTGTCGGAGGGTGACATTATAACTATGCTTCTGAACAGGTCAGAAATCCCTTTGCGTTTCGCGCAGACCATAGCCAAGAGCAAAACAATTGGCTTGTGGAATATCACTGAGTCGCTAAATATAATAAATGGAATTAAATCCTCTTCCTTTACCTGTACGGAATAGCACAAGAGTGATTTGGGAAAAATAAAAACTTCTAATATCATGGAACCAGTTTTTTACTCGGAATTCACCGGAACATTTGATGTCAGTAGACGATCAAGGAAGCGAGCCGAAGAAGAGCTCAAACAGCGGGTACAAAATCCAGGAGAAAATATGCAATCGTGCATCCAAAGCGTGCTGAAATTCTGTCATCAAAAGAAACTTTAAATTCTGGAGATGAAAAGGGGTTTCACTTCATGAAGGGTATTGCAAAGGATTTTTAACAAGATCTCCTAACTAAAGAATTCGCAATGATGAAAGATTTTGTAAATTGGTGTCAGTTCATAGAAGATTTGAATGAGAGAAATGAATTAATGGAAAGAAATTCGATCGCGTACTTAACGTCATCCCGATGACTGGAATAATTGAAGAAACGGACTCAGTCACCATAATTGGCCGAAATATCATAGAGACGCCCCAACGTGTAACGGTTTCAAACACCAAAAATCCAGATACAATACTGCAATCAAAAGAAATAGTTATCCATGAAGAGTTGCCAGATGATTTATCATCTCTCGCACGTGCTGAAGAGACGTTTTCTAAAGTTCGCTCATGACGGAATACGTAAAGACCAGGGCAACTGACCTCTGGCGAACCGCGGACAGAAAACCTGTCTATGTCCATTGTAGCCAACCAGGACACGTCATTCGTTATAGCAGACAGCACCGAGCCATTTTTGATGTTTCCCAACCAATTAATGGCCGCGGTATCCTAATAGTCATGATCGCAGACTTAAGGCTGACGGTTTTTGTCAAGGTGTGTTCAAGCCTTGATGCCACTAAAGACCAGCCATGTAGCTGAAGCACATTAAAATCGTTGAGGATCAATGTCCTCTCGTTGGCGAGATGTGGAAGTTCAAAAGGGGAGGTACCAGTTCAGGCTTCGTCCTCGTTATTTCACCGAGACTCATAACTACAAAGTTCGTCGCTAATAACCTTCGTATTGTTTCTAATGTGATGCTAATAAAGCCAACAAAAAAAACTGACGAAACACTAACGAACCAAGAATCTATATGTGAGACCCAGCTGACTACATGCCAACAACCATCATGACCATCACATCGAGCCCATCACGAGGGGGATGCCTGACACGCCACTTCAAATCGCCGTCACCGTAATGACGCTGCAGCTTTTTACCTTGCCGACGTAATGAGAAAGATAAAAATCCAAGGTGATAGGGCAAGGAACGTGATAGAGCAAGGAAATAAACGTCGTTCCTTAGAAAAATAAATTATAATACCGGCTACCATAATAACATTGTGTAAGAATGAATATGAATTACGGGTTGCATATGGGTAAGCTGCTGCTCAAATTATTCCCAAGAATGTATTCGTAAACAATGCACCAGCATTAGATAGGGACGGTGTTGTTACTTTTGCATACAATACCGTGAAGCAGGACACAACTGCATTCATATCAATTTATCTGCTGCATGCATATGAAGCCGAGGCTATACTCAATACTGTGCTCCCGATTTATACTAAAAACCCCGAAAGTGGTTACATTACTAGATTATTATCCAGAACCAAAGAATCTAGGCACCTATCGAGATTAAGAATTTTAGTAGCGCAAGAAAGGAAGCGAAGGTATAGCTCCAATAGCCTATTTTGAAGATGGAGACCCTGTTTGGATTTTCACACCTGTGTGAAACGAAGTTCTGTCAGAGAAGTTACTCAAAAATGCTTCGACCCTTATTAAGTAGTACGAAAACTATCCAACGTAACATATCAAAACTTTGATCGCAGCTCGAGACGATAAAAGCTAAGGGCAATAAATATGGTATGTAAGCTTCAAAAAATACCTTACTATGATCCTAGTGCATAGATCAAATTTCCAGACGTTCTTTCTGATGAGCTCAATCCTAGAGGTAAGTGCAGCCTACCGCCTAAGATAGTCGCCATCTACCGATCTCGTACAGGCATAGTTATGACACGTTCGAAGACTAGAACTCTACCGAAGAATTCTTAAACCACGTGACGCTTTTTTCCAGAACAACGTCACGAAGCTCGCAAGCATCGAAGTTAGAGAGGTACGATACTTGTCTACAGATCGTGATTTCCTGGGTTCCAAATCCAGAGCGTGCAACGTCAAAAGTTCATGTAAAATTTTTGTTAAATAGTTCTTAGGTAAGTATAGCTGCTCTAAGTTTGTAACAAAATCGCGTTATTCGGATACTTATTGTGTCTTCAATTTGATCGGATCCAACACTATGCAACAGTACTTTATAACACTTTTAATAAATTTCAAAAGAAATTATGTGCTTCCAAACCATTTTTTTAAACTTATTCAGGTTAATGTTTATACCCTGTGTTTTAGTCACAAATATAATATTGCTTAATATTTGGTTATAAATTAAATTCCTAAAATATTCTGACTTAAGCAACTCCCAAATAAAGATATTTTATGAATCCCAAAGGACAAAAGTCTCTTTTATCACATTTATCGCAAGACAATTTTTTTTATAGAATTTTAAGAAATATCTTCTTTTTCCGTTTCATTTACATTTCTATCAGATTATATTAATTTTTCGTATTCGGAATAAAAAGTTAAAATTTTCCTTTGTATTAAATTTGTAGTTATAAAAAATATTTCAGATTTTGTGTCTAAATAGAAATATTAGATTTATTTTAACGAGGCTTTTAGAATCAAATACAATTTTTCGGAAACATTAATAATAAAAATGCCACAATTTTTAATGCACATATCTCAGCAAGATCTTTTTCGAAAACAGTTAATCAATCAAACTGAGAAATGGGTTTTTACAGTTAACACTATGTAGAATTAAAAAAAATAAACTTTTCCTCTCTATAAAAATTGATGCAATAGCAGAAAAGTTGAAAGTGTATAAAATATGTAGAAATAAGTATTCTCACTTTACTTGAATATGATATTTTATTATATGAATTTTTCATATAAAACTTTTTTTCTCGCATTCTAAGACATATTTCATGATTGTATAGTAATACAAACAGAAAAAAAAATGTATTATAGTTTGAAGGCTAAGCAGAAAAAGATTGAGTAAAATGTCAGTTTTTCATAATTAGTAGTTTTCATTCTGCATTGCCTATCAAAAAATAAGTGATTATGATGATGATAATGATTCATATACTTAATCCATAAATATTTAAGTGTATTGTCGAAATACTTTTTTTTATGAAAAACATTATGTTCTTAATTGTAACGAAATTATTTACATTTCTTATTGTGTTATTTATATTTATTCAGAGTTTGATACTTGTGGGTACAATTTATTTCTTGAGTAAACAGATTGCACATTTCATTTTTCTAGTAAGATCATATTAACAAATTTCAATTATTTTCATTTCTCAAAACATCATTTTTAAAGAAAACTCTTGAACAAGTTTGCCTTTTTGTTTTTATCTGTTGATCTAATATTCATACAACTATACAAAAAATGAAATGTTCAATGTATTGAAGTCTTTTTCTAGATTTTATTTTTATAAAAATTAAACCAATAGCCATCAATTTTTGATTATTCATATTAGAATATAATACTGAATGTGTCGCGAAAGAAAGGTTCATTACCTAATGTTTCTAGTGAATTTTGTAATAATTTTACTTTTTTCTACATTCAACTTTCTGCATTTATAGCTAACTAAAGTAAACGTTTTCTGTAATATTCCAGCGATTACCTATGAAATTCAATTAATAATATTTTTCAGTTACGCTATGTTTCATATTATTTTATTTAAATCAGTTTCATATCGAACGCTTGACATTTGTTAAAAAATGCTGTTTTCTACAATCTGTGTGATCTTTTTTAAAGACTTGTGTATTTCGACTACTTAAAGACCGAGTTGATCTAACATAATCAAAATCTGAATTCATCCGTTTCTTTAAAAGATTTTTACTTCCTAGTCTTCTCATACAGTTCAACTTTTTGTAAGATTTTTTTTTCTAGAAATTCGGAGTAACAAATATTTTGAATTACATATAAAGTTCTTTCTTAATTGTGTGAAATATGCTTTTTATTCTTTGTCCAATTAATTGAAACTATGTTTGTTATGAGATATATTTTTTTCGTTTTATAATGCTATTTAAATTCACATTTATTGATTTTATTATTATCCACTCTAAAAATTCCTTTTCCCCAATATTAATCGATAAATTCCCTTTTGTATTTACCTTTCGCTACAAACCTAAGCGACTATTTTCCATTGATCTAATATAAAGTCTGAAAATTTTAAGATCATTTATGAGGGCATTTAGTCTTCTTATTCCCTTAAAATTCCGTTGTATGAGAAATTGCATCTTATGTTAAAAAAGGGCAGGCATTTAATTTGATGTAATAGATGTAACGATGAAATTTTTCTGGTGACATAAAAAAGTGGATTTTTTTCTCTTGAGTTTTTTCTTCGTTTCTTATCCTTTCATTCTAAATTCCTCGGGGATCAAAGTTACACTTTTAGCAATTAAATTTTTATGCATAATTAAATCTAAAGACAGTTATCTTATTGTATCTGTTTATTGTACTTAACAAATATTTTATACAAATAGTACTCTAATACTTTCTGGTAAAAATGTTAGTTTAAAATACATGAATAAAAAGCTAAAAGATATGTGCTTTTTACTTCATAAGATGGATTAATTAAATTTAAGATTTCTTATTTTCTCAATTTTTTTCCTCCGTAGCAAGTATACAGAAGTTTCACGAAATATCAAAATTACCTTCAGCAGAAGTATCATGACATAATTTACAGAATTCAATCTTTAAAATTTCTTATTAACACACACACACACACACACATATATATATATACATAGTGAAAGAGAGAGAGATGTTATATAATAAGAGTGTCATATATATATATATATATATATATATATATATATATGCAGAGAGAGAAAATATCTGTAGAATAATACATATTGCTACTGATATGACCAGAAGTAAGAATTGCATTGCATTGTTACTTGTTATTATCCGTGTGTTTCGAAGTGTGTAACCTAATTTCTTCACACCTCGCATCCCCTGAGGCACAATCCTGTTTAATTAGAATAGGCAGAAATGCCACTATTCTTCTTAAAATATTGCTCAGCAGTAATGGAAGCACCAAAGGCTCACCACAACTGGGAATTTCCTCCACTACTTTAGCTATTTTTCTACCTTTACCGAGTATTTTTTTTCCTTCCTTTTTTTTAATGATCAAAGGTCGTTTAGGGGATAGCACGACTTGCTCGACCATTTATCTTTACTTAGGCTGTCTGCTTCGATATATGGTAAAGGAAAAAAACTTTCTCTCTTGCGACAGTTTCTCTTTTTATACCAGGAATGCCTTACCCTGGTGGCTTAAATCGAGGGAGATTGGGCTTAGTTTTTGAACCCTAAGCTTCGATGGATCTATTTCTTCATTTTAAAATTTCTGGAAGTATTTCAGGTGTCCATTATTTGGGAAAAGTTTTTCAAAAGTTTTTTTTTTCTCCTTTTTTTTTCTTTTTTTTCAGGAGAACAATTTGTAGCTTATTTTAAATTGGAATTTCTTTTCGAGAAAAATATCATCTGAATAAACATTCTTAAGTACAAAAGTTTTTATTTAATATATATAGTCATTTAATTTTCTCGACAATCCTATTTTTTTTAACTTAATGATTTATAATTATATCTATTTATGTTTATAAAAGTAAGTATAAATAGATATCTTAGATATTTTTTGTTGAAATGTTTTTGATACTTCATCGCGAACAACGGGGAATAAAAACTGGTTTATTGGCTGCATTAAAAAAAATTGAGGGAATATTGGTTATATGCTTTACTGATAAATTTCTGTCTTAATATCTAATACTGAAACCTGAAAAACATATTTTGTATTTGGTTTTTGGTCACCATTTTCTCTTTTCTCTTTCCAAACCTCGATGCTCAATAATAATTTGAATTGCTTAAGATTGCGATTTCTTCCCGATCAAAATAAAACGTATGAAGTTGAAGATAGAAGTGAATTACAAATAATGATATATGAAGGAAATTGAATTGATGAAAATGAAGGGGAGAAAAAAGATAACAACTTGTTGGTAGAGATGTATAATTTGAATTGAAGAGAATTCTAGTTTAAAGTATTAAACTATGAAGTTATTGTTAGGAGAATTGTTTAATTTTGAACGAGAGATTGATCTGGTGTGCGAATATTTCATAATTATATCTCAATCTGGGATCGTTGAGTTAAGTTGAGATTCGAGGGAAAGCGACTTTATCCACATTCTTCAGGGATTATTAATAAAATATATTTTAATTTGTTCTTGCATGTCTTCAATTGGTAGTACATTGCTTGCAATGGAATATATTCTATCAAGATATGGCGCGAGAGCTAAGTAATGAAGGTCAGTAGTCACAGAGTAGGTCTATATGTTAGTTAAACTTTTCCGGCTGCTCATTTGTATAACTCTCAGGCCCACTTAGTGCAGCCCTTATGCCATGTAATTTTGAAAGTGAAATGACGAAGTAGATACCTCAATTGAAACCTTATTTCTCTCAATTCAAGTCACACTTATTTGAGAACTTACAGCCTTAAAAGAAATAATGTGCATTGGTACTTGCTAAATGGTGTGTTTCTTGAATACGATTAAATAAGAGACACTAAGAAATTCTTTATATATATATATATTTATATATAGGATTCTTTATATATAGGAAGTTTTCCTGAGTGTCGATGTAGTTTTTTTCATTAAATTGCATAAACTTATAAGCAGATTGGTTTGATATGTTTTAGCAATTTCTATAATTATAACTAATTTGACGATATGTATTTTTACTTAACATAAAATACAATGGATTGAAATGTATTCGAAAGATCGAAGAAAATATAAAAATTGGGAAAAAAAAGTTTTACTGAAATTTTTGCTTGCAAAAAAAAAAAAAAAAAGAAAACTACGTCGATGTTGTTGAAAAACATTAATAGAGTAATTTTGAAGTTATTTTCCAAATATAAATATCATTGTTTAACTTTTATCAAAATCAGAAAACTAAAAGAATTACAATTTGATTTTGAAAAAAGAATTGAAAAAAATATGTTATTTATGTTTTGTCTCTTCAAATTTAAATTGGAATGATGTAATGCAAGACAGCTAATTTAATTAGGTATATAGGTATCTTTTGTTTGCTAGAATACAAATTTCAAATTACTATTACTGATATGCATAAATTTCTAGTGCAATATTATATCATTTCCAGTGTCTATATTGCTTTATTGAAGAATATGTAAAAATATAGCTTTTCAGTAAGAATCCTTAATCATTGTTGAAAAAGTTCCATTGTTCAAGAATTTTTTATTTTGCAGTTTTTAAAAGAAAGATCGTATTGAATTCAAGCTGGAAAACTTGCTGTAAATGCAATTACTTTAAAATTCTGACCTATTCAAATTTCCAAATAGCAATGTTCCCAATAGATATAAAAGAGTTTTGAGTAAACCAAACTCTATCATGAACTACTCGAAGTAAGCAAGAATTCAATGTCAAGGTGTCTCGTTATAAATTAGTAAGGAAACCTTTTGATTAGTTGAAGGAAATTCTAGAATTAACACTATAACTCGAACATTAAAAGTATCATTAATTTCGCCTTATTGAATTAAAAAAAATTTCATCATTATGTTAGTTTGCTCTAAGATGTTTAAGCAATTCTCCTGACGATAATAAATATAAATATAAAACAGAACAAAAAGTCTTATCAATCAAAAAAATATATATAATTTATATATATAAGCTAGTGGCTGAATAAAATTATTTACAAAATGCGTTAATTACGTAATAACAACGATTAAAAGACTTAAAAAAGGAAATAATAGTTAAGCTGAAGATAATATATTCTAAATCATAGAAATTTAATCTTCATGCTTTCATTGACAATTAGTATTTTTTTTTTTTTATAGTTTTGAATCGCTGCAACATAAGTCAGTGGCTGAATGAAAATTGACTAGACTGAAATTTCACCAACACTATTTGGTTTTGGTTTTATTAACGTCACACTAGAAGCAACACGAGGGCTATCTGTGACGGATCTCGTAGTTTTGAGCCTCGGTCAAGTGACAAGGACGACGCCTGAGATGGCACCTTCCTCTCCTAACTTCCATGCTAAACCAACGGGAGCACTTCGAGCCTCGATATATTTAGCGCGCATCCATGGCGGGTTTTTAATTTGCATCAAGACTCGAACTCATGACTTGTCGAAATCACTGCGAGTCCGCGGCCAATTCACCAATGCTAAAAAGACATGAGCGTACGCTCCTGCATTGAATTCGGAAGTTATTCTGTGCTGTTGTCAATTGAAGGAAGTAAACGTAAAATAAAAATGGATTCATTGTGTTGGAATGACTTCTGAATATTTCACGGATTTTAGAATTTCCTCTACATTATTTTAGGCACCTATTTCTCCATAAAAAACAATTTATCTCTTTTCACTTCCTAATCATGAAATATGTGATATTTTTATAAAAGTATATAAGACTATTTTATATCCGTCTTTATATGAAATGCAACTGAAAAATGTAGAAATTATAATCTCCTCAGATAAAAAGTTCATATTCAAATAAACATTAATGTATTTGGAATGTCTTCTTGTATAAAAGACAAAACTCGATAAAAGATCGTCATCGAATGTAGTATATAAGTGTGAAAATGTTACACTACGTTTGAAAGTTGAACTTGAACTAGTAAAACAGATTATAAATGTATCTTCGATATAATTTAAGTGTATTTTGTATTTCATTCAAAATACTAATATTATTCTGGAGATTTTATATAAACTACACTTATTTTAAGAATAGCATATCGAAAAATATTTTAGGTTAATAAAAAAGAAGGCATTTTAAATGTTATATAAGTGAATCTAACTTTTATGAATAACTCCTGTTCCTCCTTGCACAAGCATCAAATAAATAATAAAAAATGCAAGAAAATGAATTTCGGGTTTTAATGAAATTTTCTCTTCTTATCTGCGTTGAAATCAAGGCGCCACGTATAATAACGAGATATTAAAATTTCTTAAATAGATTACTCTTTAAAAAAAAACTGGTAACTGCTTTTATATGGACCAAAAAACAACGAGCTTAATTCAAATAATTGATAAAGTGAAAACCGAGAACAAGCGACAAGTTGTTACAAATTGTTTTAGATCCAAAATGTTTAAGTTACATATTTAATATGCGACGGCTCTTCTTAACAACGAAAGAAAGAAGTTAAAATATCTTAATGACTAATCCGAGACAGAATCCCTTTTAGACTAGCTATTAAAAGCCCTGAAAAGCGTCCTGACAAATTTCCTCCGGACCGACAGCTTCAAATTGCCCTTATCACTCAAGGTCAACCGATTTCTTCTTTCACCATGGGGTAGACCCCTCCCCCCCCCCAATGTAGCGAGAAAACAAAGCATGGCTTCCGAAATATATTATATTTCATGGAAATATTATGTTTTGACCTTAGTGATTACAAGAATTTTATTATAAGGAAATAAAATATATTACTGACATGTTATCTATATTTCCGATAGGCATATAATAAACGAAAATGTAAGCCTTCAGATATCATCTGAGTATAATAACAATCGTTCCTTAAATAAAAAGGCTAAAATAATCAGCCAACGGTATTTCTTATATATATATATATATATATATATATATATATATATATATATATATATATATATATATA
>BMAW01057424.1:3184837-3196537 GCA_019974015.1 Nephila pilipes | reverse complement strand
ATATATATATATATATATATATATATATATATATATATATATATATAAATATATATAAAACTTGTTATCTGCGTTTTCGATATAATAATATTATTAAATGAAAAGAGCAGCTTCCAAGAATGTCATTTGTATACTGTGTGGTGTTCAGTCCTTAGACGATAAGGGTTGAGTCATTGGCACGCAGATTGTCATATTTCTTTCATTTTTAGGAGCCATATAATTATTAATTGCAATGAAAGAGGAACTACTGCTTTTATCTAAAACGTGAAACAAGAATGTCTTGTTTCATGTTTCATCGTTACATAACACATGGATCAATAAGTTCCGAGACTAACCCAGAGATGGCGCTCGTAGTAAACCAGTAACCAGGTCTTTCTAGAGTACTAACCTTTGCTTGAAACGTGTCAAAAATTTTAAGTCGATCGGACCAGAAACAGCTGAGTTATCGAGGTTGGAGTAAAGTCGTTTTGTAGTTTGTTTATAAAATGGAAAAAACGAGTTTCGTGTTCTGATAAAAGATTGTTTTTTAATGGGTAAAAACACCGTGCAAGCGAAACAATGGATTGAAAAATGTTACCCGGACTCTTGTCCCTCAAAAGCAACGATTTGTCGGTGGTTTGCCGAGTTTAAACGTGGTCGTACCGACACAAATAACGCGGAACGCTCGGGTAGACCTGTGGAAGCCGTTACACCGGAAAATGTGAGTGAAGTGACAAAAATTATAATGAAAGATCGTAAAGTGAAGCTCCGTGAGATTACTGAGATGACACAGATATCATATGGAAGTGTATTTACTATCCTTCATGAAAAATTGAGCATGAAAAAGGTTTTTTCCAAGTGGGTGCCACGATTGCTTTCGATGGAACAAAAACAGCAACGAGTCGATGATTCAGAAAGCTGTTTATCGCTATTTACTCGCAAAAAAAAAAGATTTCTTGCGTCGTTACGTGACCATGGACGAAACATGGATACATCACTACACTCCAGAGTCGAAGCGGCAGTCATCTGAGTGGCGCACAGCTGGCGAAAGCCGTCCGAAGCGTCCGAAAACGCAGCAGTCAGCTGGCGAAAGCCGTCCGAAGCGTCCGAAAACGCAACAGTCAGCTGGCAAAGTCATGGCGGCAGTTTTTTGGGATACGCATGGCGTGATTTTCATTGACTACCTCAAAAAAGGTAAATCGATCAACAGTGATTATTATATTGACTTGCTGGTGCGTTTGAAGGAGGAAATCGCAAAAAAACGACCGCACATGCAGAGAAAAAAAATCCTTTTTCACCAAGACAATGCACCCTGCCACAAGTCGATGAAAACAATGGCAAAATTGAACGAATTGGGCTTTGATCTGCTTCCCCACCCCCCATACTCGCCAGATTTAGCCCCCAGTGACTTCTTTGCTGATCTTAAGAAAATGCTCCAGGGAAAAAGATTTGGCTCAAATGAGGAGGTCATCGCTGAAACTGAAGCTTATTTTGAAGCGAAAGTTAATTTTTTTTATAAACATGGTATTGAAAAATTGGAAAAGCGTTGGAACGATTGTATCACCCTAAAAGGTGATTATGTTGATGAATAAAAAAAAATTTTGCAAAAAAAAGGTTGTTTTCAATGTTAGTCTCGGGACTTATTGATCCATGTGTTACAATGGAACAAGAATGTCTTTTTCCATTGTATGTAACGATGTGGTAACAATAGAAATAAAATATACATTAAATGAGAAGAAAAAATTCTTCTCATTCAGCATTTGAAGACCCGTTTGGTAAATCCAAGCTATCAAATTTATTATATTACAATTGGTTTATTTTCTATGATGTTTTCAAATCGAAACTGATATGACAAAATTTTTAAATAGAAAAAAAAAATATATTATGAATATGAATATTGAAATGAATCGATAAATGATATTTTGGAAAATTGATTGAAATGATATACTCCTAATGTGAGATGGGGTAGACAAAAATTAACTATCCCTACATTATGAAATATAATGATTACCACCTAAATTATAGTGATGCATTATGAAAAAGAAATATTTTGGTTGCAATACCAGTGATATAGTGAAATTAAAGCAATAACAAATACCTCAAAATTAGTTATTTATTATCATTAAGACTCATGGAATAATTCGCAAATCTGCCTTTCTTTTAATTAATGGAAATTTAATTAATGAATAAATTGAAGAATTCAGATATAAATAAATGAGAATACAATTAATGCGAATTATTTTTACGCAGGATTTTTACTAAATTAAAATTCAAGAAAGTAAAAACCAATGGAGTGTTTGATTTTCATAATTTGAAAACCATGAAAGATATTTATAATTTTCTTTTTCAAAATATAATAAAATTTTTCATAGTTATATTTAAACGTTTACATTTTTAACTGGAGTTGTTCTACTACAAAAATGAATTTTTACTTAATTTTAAGTATTTCCATTATAAATTTATCATAAATGTTAAGATAAAACAATTTATTTAAAAATAAAAATATAAAAAATTTTTAAAAAATATTATCGTAAAAAATATCTCCCTGATCGTAATTCTTATCATTTCATGGGCAATGCGAGTCATCTGTGTGAAATGTCACAGAAAAGAAAAAAAATGTTGAAGACCTCAACCATCTGTTGAATGCTTTAGTGGCAAGGATTGACAGATAAATGCCTTCCATATAAGGAACACACCCTACACTTTTCGCACACATCTTTCGTAAATCACTTAGCTTTAAAAGAGCACGTATCACCAAAGTGTATTTTTTGTTCTTTCTCTTCCGTCTTCAGTGTAACTTTACCTTACGCCTCCTCTCACCGTGTTCGACGCATTTAGAAGATTGTTCTTTTCTGTTTGGGCGTACAACAACCGCGCGTCATGACGATTCCATTTGTGCCACAGTTCCCTCGGGGCCCTCCTCTTTTTCGTTCCAACCAATAGTGATGCGTCAGACGAAATAGAACAAAGAATTCCCAAATCAAAAAATAAAAAGAACGACGGAGAGAGACAGCAGACGAAAAGGGGTTGAAAATAATGGTAAAAATAGCGCAAAAGAATAAAGCAGGCGAAGAACTCTTCAACTTAGCTCGCTCGTCAACAGCCGAGCCAAGCACCTACGAAAGAAAAAAAAAATACATTTCTTTTACTTCATTCCAACCGATACGATACGTGTGTGCCCAAGCAATGGCGGCTGTTTGAAAAGCCATAAAATAATCGATCTGGTAGTGCCTAAGTTCTATTTCTTCAGGAGTTTTTTTTTTTTTTTTTTTTTCAGCTCTTCATTCTTTTGTTCGATTGGACCTGTGGGATGACGAATGCTATTTTTGACGCGCTTTTTATTCGTGGAATCGTAGTACCATTCGTACCAAAAATCGTAAAATAAGTTCCGTTCTACTAAAAACAGTCTTAAAACATTTGAATGTAATGAAGAGTCAAGGATATAAAAGTCAACAAGCAAATTGGTGAGAAATCGAATTCAACACAGCGTAAAGCTTCCAAACTTTTTTTTTTTTTTTGCGTGCGGAATACTTTTCTGATACTGTAATTTTCTAAAGATATTTCAAATGCGAAGGACATATAATTTATTTACTTCATCAGTTTCAGAAACTGCAGCTTTTTTTATATAAAAATGTTAAAAATTAATATATTCTTATCCAGGAGGTATTTTTCTAGTATTTTAAGAACTTTTTTTCGTTTCATTTTTCATACGTATACCTATAGCAATTTGTCCGACATTTAATGAACGCTTACATATGTTACAGTACTTAGAGGCAATTTTTAATTGATTTATTGCTTTAAAATAAGCTATTTGTAAAGTTAAAATAAATTAAAGAAAAATTATTAAGGGTTAAAAAATAATCGAGTAATACTAAAAATATAACGTCATCATCGTAAATATCACTAAATTATACATAAAAAGAAAGTAATTTCATATTTAACTGCAATAAATTATTTATTATATGTTTTAAATTGATTTAAATTTCAATATCTTATGTTTCGTATAATTTCTAAAGCTAAACGGTTCCCTGGAGGACAAAAAGAAAAATACGAAATACATTTGTATTTCATTTGTTTAATTCCATATAAGTATTTCTTAACTGTATATATATTTCGCATAAATTTCTAGAGCCATTGTTTTCGGAATTAAATTTTTACTAAAGATTTAATTAACTTTAAATTCAAATTTTGAAAAATGCATCTTTTCATTCCCACCAGTTTAATTTGGTTATTTTGTTTCGATCTTTCCATCCGACAGAAAAGTGTTACTTGTTTGCATGCACTGAAAACTTAAAATGTTTTAACCCGAAAAGAAGCGCATTATGAATTGTAACATGAGAACGTCGGATATACATGTAATAAATTTTGTAATAAAATTTTAAGTGACAATTCTAATGATGTGAAAAATAAATGGTAATGCTAAGAAAAATGAAACAAAGTACAATACTTACAATAATAGGAATTATAATACTAAATTAAGTATGAGTAATGATCAGTAATGAACAATATAATCATAAAAGTTTAATTTTATTTTTGTAAAACTTGTAATTGTACCCGTATTTATTTATTCAATGATTAATTATTTATTTAATTTTAAATACGTGGTATAATTTTCTAATATTTTAAACGTTATAATTAATAATAAAAAGACATAGGTTTGAAACAAAACAAAAAAACAATTATAATTTTCAAAAATAGTCATAAAATTCAGGTATGCCATTTCTATTTACGTAAATATAATAGTGTTGAAACCTCGATTATAAAAATTTGAACTAAACACTTAAACAAAGATTATGTGGGAAAACCATTTTATAGATTTTTACGATGCTATATAACTTTATTTATGGATTGAATGTCCCGGACTTTAATAAAAATATTTTACACATAAAGAAACATAGAAGCTTTTATAAAAATTTAAATAATAGTAAAAATAAAGAAATTAAAATTTGAAAATCAAGGAGTAACAGATATAAAACAAAAAGTCTAAATAAAATTGAAATTACAAAAACGCATTTGTGAATTAAATAATAATTTTGAAAATAATTATAATGTTAATGACATTAATTACTTTATTTTTAATTTAAGAAAATATATTAGAATTAAAAGCTTCCTAGCTTATGATAACAAAACACACAACCAAAGCTTACATGTTATTTAAGAAATTATTAACAATCTTATATAAGAATATAATAAAAAAGGGGGAAAAAAGAATTGAATTTTTTAAGTAAAATTTCTTAACTGAATTTTAATAGGGATAATTTTAATGATATGTTAGAAAAAAACAAGATACTTGTTTCAATTAAAAATATTACAATTAAAAAAACTTTAAAATATAACAAAAAAATTAGGAGGTATATTTTGAATTATGATAATATTATAGATATGATGAATGAAATAAAATACAAAATATAAGGATTTTATTAATAAATACCTTAACGTTTCATTATTGATAACTGGTGAGTAGTAAACTATATGGTATTAAGTTATGTTTTGTATGTTTTAATTTGTAATAAAGTTTTTAACTTAATTGCTGTGTTTCCTTTAATGATTTAATGATTTTTTTTTCGTTTAATTCGGTAGTATTTGTAGTCTTTTAGTTTTAATATTCTTTTAATTTGATTTTTAGTGCTTTTAATTGTAGTTTTAGAACGATTTTGTATAATTTAAAATTATGCCTAATTATGACATCAATTATATATATATATATATATATATATATATATATAAGCATACTAAATGGTATAATTACGAACTATATTTTACTATAATTTTTCTTAAAAATCATGCAATTAATGATAATTATAACTTTTGTTCCGCAAAGTGTTAAGTTAAATCATAATTTAGTGATAAGTTAAAAATTAAAAACAAATTAAAAGGACTTAAGTTTTTTTCGGAAGACAATGTAATAAGTAATTGAATTCAGTAAGGACAATTTTTTTTATCTTATTGAATATTTATTGGGAATACAATCTATTTTAAACTTATTGAGAAAATTAATTTTGGAAGCTTTATACATAGATCAGTGACATTTTTTTTTTTTTTTTTTTTTTTTTTGCTTTGATATATTTAGATATGTCTGCATATCCAGGCGAATTTTTACAAATTTATGGGATGCTTTTCATCTATAACATCAAAAGGTTTTTCTAAGTCTTGTTTACTTCGTATTGTTCTATTAAAAAAATTATTTTTGTCACAAGCATTACTTTCTTAAGAGTCTCACTCTTCCTTTGCTCCCTTCTCAGTAAAGATTTCATTATCTGAAAATCCTACTTTTTCCTCAAAGGTCTCTTCATCCGACGAACCGTTCTTTAGCAGCTTTTGAAGTCTGCATCCTAAGACAATGAAGGAAAATTCTGTCTAGAATTATTTGAAAACTCCATAATTTCCCAGTGAGCAAAATAAACCAAGAATACTCTGGGTATCAACATCCGAAATAGCTCTGCTATGCTGAAAAATATTCCAAATACGCCAATTTCACCCGGAACATGTAGACTTTTAAATATTGAGGCTGGTACTGTCGGGTCTAAGCATTTCTGCTTAAAGAAATGGACATAAAATTAATTTTTCAAGCGTAAGGGTACCGAAATAACCTTCGCACGTCTTCGAGGGTAAGAGTTCTCGTCCATCTGCCATTTTAAATTCATGAACATAATATTATTCCTATAGAATTTCTCTTTACTATCTTATATCTACAGTATGTATAATTAAGTTAATTTTAATAAAATAACAAAAGATGAAAGTATAGATATAAATTATTTTTTGGTTAATTAATATTACATTTTTATTTAGATTTTTAATTGGTATTATTTTATTTTAGATGATTAATTAAGGGTAATTTGGTTTCTTGCTGTAAAGATAATTATTAAGTCTACCTTCGCTTTCCTGTGGTTGATTTTCTGATTTTGCAGATTTTTGGTTTGTTACCATATTTTTTTGTAACGTAATTCACTGCAGTGTGATAGTCAAACCAGTAATTACTGGTATAAACACATAATATTCCATTTCAAAATATGCAACAGTATTAAATACATTATTTCTATTACTCTGAATTTTGCTTTTCTGTCATTTTGTTTTCTTTTAAATTGTTTGGTTCTTTAATATTTAGTTTGGATTTTTTTTTTTTGTAGGGGGGGGGATTAAATTTTAGATTGTATTGATTTGGTGTTGGATATTCTTAGAGTGTGTGTATATATATATATATATATATGTGTGAACAAATAATAAATTATATATATATATATATATAAATACACTATATATATATATATATATATATATATATATATATATATATATAGTGAACAAATAATGAAGATTTATATATATATATAAATCTTCATTATTTGTTCACTCTTTTGGATGCATTTTTGTGGCATTCGAAAGAATATACGCGGTGTGACAATTAAATAACTGGACTAGTCATAAAAATTGGCTTTATTGAAAACTTCGTATAAATATCTTTTAAGCTGTTAAACATAACTTCTCTTCCTTATCAATACATCGCTACATACGAGTGTTCCACTGTTCAAAGCAGTGCTGCAGGTCATTAGGTGACACCTACTTCAGTAAGTCTGACATTTTTGCCTTAACCTCTTCTACCGACTGAAAATGTGTTTTTCTTTGCACTTTTCACTTTTGGAAACAGGTAGAAGTCGCATGCGACGAGATTTGGTGACTATGGAGGATGCTCGAGTATAGGATGCGTTTTTCCGCCAAGAACTGTTTCACAGAGAGAGCATTGTGCGCCAGGGTGTTGTCTTGGTGCTTGAATTTTTCGGTACCAGTTTTGCGCAAACTTTCGTCATATACAATTCCTCGATCAAATTTTTTCTTATTGCCTCTTTGCCTATGTTCGTAATATCTGACATCATCCGAACACTCAGAAATCGTTCTTTATGTACGATTTCATTAATTTTATTTATGTTTTCGTCAGGTCTTGATGTTACAGGTCCATGAGAACGTTCATCATCTCAGAAACGTCTCGATCTTCCGAAAAAACATTTGTGACATTCAAAAATTTGACTACGTGAAATCAATTATCTACAAACACTTGCTTTAATAATTTAAAACATTCGATTGGAGTATTTTTTTTTTCTTTTAATTTCACGAAAAATTTCAAATTTATGCGCTTTTCGGATTTTAACCTTATCATGAATGCGGAACTACGACACAACAACATCTTACTCAAACAAGGATGAAAAATAAACTGAACTAGATAGAGGGACGGAATATCATGCAACCTGCATCGGAAACATCAAAATAAATTGTATTCCATACCCTCTCCACCACGACGAACCTAATGGCTAAGGCATGTGCAGTCCGGTTATTTAACTATTATGCCTCGTAATAGACCCATCAATAGGGTAAACATTACGTTCATAAACTTAAAATGTCTGGTAGACGGGGGCCTTAAATATTTCTTTTTGATTATTTACACTTGTTCTTTACTCCATTTATTCTTTATCCTCAGATTATTAGCAATCAGTTTAGAGTCAATAACAACTTTGGTATAAAAAGACGTTAGTAATAGAACAATTTTTTTAAAAATAATGCAATAAATATTTTAGCAAACGATTCTAGAAAAAATGTATAACGTCGGGTGAAAAATTGACAAATTCGAAAAACTAAAGTGAGTTTAATGTATGCAAATTTTTATAACTTTAGTTACTGCAATCGAGTAACAAAATAAAATATATTTGTAAGAAACCTTGACATTTTTGGATTATGTTAACTTTATACAAATGACTGCTTGAAAAAAGTTATGTGTTGTCTGTGAATTACATTATTTAAAAAAATAAATAAACTGAGAAAGCATTTTTATCCGATTCTGAAAACAAATGCTAGTCTTGTGGATGCAGAATTACTTTATTTTTATGTATTTTTAAGCAATGCAAATAGAATTACACATCAGAAATTAAACAATGTAAGGTACTAACTTTTAAAATGCTGCTTGCAGCAGTGCTGAAACTGATTAACGCTATCTCATTAATCCTGTTAGCTATGACACAAAACAGCAAACATGAAAATCAAAGGTAATTCCTTCAAGGCTAGAGAGGCAGATCCAAAAGCTCACCCATAAGCAAATAACGTCTTCTTCGCAAATGAAAACCGAGAAGCATTTGCCCTGAATCAGTCGAACAGAAAGAAATGCACTGTATGGAAATCCTAGTGTTGTGCACAAGAAATTGAAAAGAAAGTCTTCGTTTTCTAAGCATCTTACCAATTCATATTTACATTTTGCTCGGAAATATTTAACGGCTGGCACCAACTGAAATGATGTGTTATTTTCGGATGAAAATTAGTTTAATTTACATCAGAGGTATTCAACCTTTTAAATTTTGGGGAACCCTTTGAGCTTACCATTTTCTTGATGGAACCCTTTGATCAAAGAGAGAAAAAAATAGGATATAAAAATTTTATCCCACTCAAGTTTACAAAATTATTATTGCATTTCTATTTTATCACAGTAGAAAAGTCTTAATAATATAATGAATGGTAAGGTAGCTAATGTTTTTTTTTTTTTTTTTTTTTGGTTTCCTAAAATACTTTCTATGAATAATGAAATAAAGCAACAATATTTTAAAACATAAAAAAATTAATAGAAAGAAAATTTTTAATGACTTGGCAGTGATTATCTTTTATGCAAATAATTTTTATAATAACTATTGAAATCTGTAACCTAATTCATCTTCAGCATACGAAATGTTTCTGTGCTTTGTTTTTGTTACAGCGTACAAAGAGAATGATTTTTGCATAGGTTGAAACACATGGTAATAGATGTTTCATAGCTCTTTTTAGTAATTTCTGGATATTCTTTTCAAATGTCAATCCAAAAATATAGAATATCAACTTGACTAAAATTTAGCTTCAATTGAGTGTCGGTTGATATATCATTTGCTGTTCCCTTTCTTTTATTGGGCGTTCGGAGGAGTCTTAGTCTTGAGAAAAAATTTAGATTCAAGATTATTTTTTCTTTTTGAAAAGGGAAATATTCAAGAAACGCATTCTGCAGATATGATAAATGTTGGACCAAACTAATTTTTATTGGAATTAGCGATACCGTCTACTAAAATATTATGCAAATTAGGAAAGCATTCAGTATTATCTTTCAAAATGCAATCTGCCCAAATTTAAATTTTAAAAGAGTGGCATCAATTTTACTTCATACCTTGAAAATAGTAAAATAAGTGAGCGATTATTCACCTAAGCCAAGGAATGGAGACTAATATGTGGCGTAATGCGTCTCGATTAATATATTTGAATTACGTAACTCTTACAATTTTTAAGATTTTATTTAGTCTATAAAATATTTATTTATATTTATTTTTACAAGCAAATTGCCTTTAAGAATTCGATCTTTTACAAAAATTAAAATTTTACTAAATTTTTGGCGCCTTGATTAAGTAAATAGAGATCTCTTGCGGAACCTCGATAAAAGTTCCAGGGAACTCAGGTAGACCTCTGATCTAAATGAATTAGATGGATTTAAGTCTCACTGGTATGATATTAGTAAGGAATGCCACATCTTTTTTTTTAAATGTCAGTTTGTATAAGGATGCCTCATTGTTTGGGTGGCACTTGCAGTCGGAGGGGGGGAGCACTGATATGGTTTTTGTTGACAGCAAAATTAACTCAGTGCTGTAAAATGATACGCTGTCAGATAGTTTGTTGCTAGTTGTTCATTCAACTACAACTGGCTATTAGATATTTTAACTAGACAATGAGCTGTTCTTGTTTCATTCTCCATGAATTCGGAGAGGAAGACTAAAGAGTTAAAATTCTTCAATGATAACCTTGGAGTCCCGACCTGGAAATCTAATGGAAAAATTTTAGTGCAATCTAGCAAGACATGTTTACAAGAATGGGCGACAGTACAGTAGAAAGTCTGATATAAAAACCGGAATTAAAAATTGCTGCAATAACATTGGATCTAGCTCCTGAAGGAGTAGTTAGATGCGTAAGCCTACATCTCACTTCCTTTGACTCCGATAAGTAAGTGACAAATAATACAGAATAGAGAAAAAGGAAGTTAGTTCAAATATTTACGAAATTAATAGCCAATAATTATTGCTAGGGATACAGCTTGTTATAACGGTACGGACATAAAGTTATGATGCTGGACTGGAATATAGTGATGAAGAATAACTGCCAAGTATCCTCGTAGACGATTCGAGTATCCGGAGAACGGCAAATCTACAAGTATCTTCTACTCATCTATTCTGAGTTCAGCAGGTTCTGGCCGTCAATGGAGAGAAGGAAATCCACGCAATTCCAGGAGAGAAGGAAGACAATCGACATATCACTAGGACAACTTTCAGATAGGCAAGAACATCTCTCCCTCCTCTTCTGCTGCATTCGTCTGTTAGCTGCACGGTTATAAATACAAATGCCGTAAGTGCACAAACAGAATGCTCGCAGTTTGCATAACTGCGCGAATGAAGAAATCAGTTTTTAAGTGCCACCACGTGGCAAGATAAGAAGGTGCAAGTGATTTGTGCCATCTAATGGAATGATAAGAAGGTAACAGATGATTTAAGCCACAACCTTTTCATACTTTGTCTGGTTCTGAGAACCAACGGTTAACACGAATAATAAAAATGCGAACCCCTCGCCATTTAATCAAGAATAAATCTAGACTCTGTAATTTTTTCTAAAATTAAACTGTAGATAAATTTCTCTAATTTTTTCTAAAATTAAACTGTAGATAAATTTCTCTAATTT
>BMAW01057424.1:3044123-3184823 GCA_019974015.1 Nephila pilipes | reverse complement strand
TAATTTTTTCTAAAATTAAACTGTAGATAAATTTCTCTAATTTTTTCTAAAATTAAACTGTAGATAAATTTCTCTAATTTGTTATAAAATTTTACATAATGTAATTAACTTTAAATGAAATTGTGCTGTCCTTTCATTGTTTCATGAAGTACCCTTACATTGCAAAAACAAACAAAAAAAATGTCCGTATGTTTCTTGTCTTGTCATCTATTTTTGAGACTTTATACATTTTTCCAGGACTGATTAAAATTTCTTGAACGTGGCTTAATTAGGTTGGTTTTAATTGAATTAAAATGTTCAGAATAAAATATTTTTCTTTCTCTTTTCCATACCCAAAATTCTAACTTTAATTTTTTTTTTTAAAATGAGTTAATGATTGGATATTATTAAATGGAGAGATATACTTCGACATTTAAAAATATTTTTTCAAGATTATAAAATTATAAAAAAAAATAACCTATAGTGATTATAATTTCAAATTGTTGCTGATTCTAGTGTAATAAAAGTAATAATTCCATATTTTACATAGTTTATGAAGAAGTTATTTTTAGGGATGTTTCTACGAATAACATGCGATTTATCATTAAATTAAATATTCTTTCTATTTCAGTCTTAAAATTTAATTAATTTTGAAAAGATTTTATGCATTTTTCTCGCTTAGTATTTATATTTTTTGAATAAAAGATTAACAATCTGTAATCTCTGATCTAAAGATGTCAAATAATTACTTTTCGAATCAGCTCAGAATCAAACGTATTTACAAAATGTGAAATGTTCTGCTTTCAAAAAGCTGGATTGTAGAGAATCGAATAAATCTAAAAACTGAATAAGTATCATAACAATTTTTTTAAATTTTTATTTAAATTATTTCGTATTATAGGAGAAAAAAAACAATAGTTTTCCTTCGAATATATTTATAATATTACGTAATATCCTCTTCGTTATAACTGAACCCACAGAATTAGCCGTTTCCGAACCAAACAATGCTACTGTTTCACCTAAAGTATACCTGGGTCAAATGCAACAAAGAAACTTATTCGATTAATTTATTCATAATGCAATTCTATGAAAGTTTTGCAAACAAAGCACTGAACAGAAAGTATATATCAAATTTTACAGTTAACCATTCTATTTTTTTTCAGGAAAAACTCAATCTTTTGATAACATAAAAGAAGATATTGTTTAAATTGATTATTTACGACGGCTATTCAGAAAGTAAAGAACGTTTTGGAATTAAAAAGAAATTAAGTACAAGAAAAAAAAATTATTATATACATCAGAAAGAGCTACTAAAATTCTACTTTCCTACATAGTCACCAAACAAATTGAGAGACTTATCATAGCGGTGGACAAGCTTTGAAATTTCTTCGACATAGAATTCTGCCGCGGTAGCCTAGCTTTTGTGTGACAATTTCAAACAACTAAATCCGTGAAACTTGTGGAAAACTAAGCGAAAGCTCCGTTATTGTGAAACGGTGGTTTTCACGAATCTTTTCATCAACTTTAGCGACCAGTTCGTCAGTCACAATGCTAGGGCGTCCACTCTTCTCTTCATCATGAACGTTAGTTCGGCCATTTTTAAACTGAATGCACAATTTCCGGATTGAACTTTCATTCAATACGTTGTTTCCATTCACTTCACATACTTGCTGATAAATTTCCATAGGTTTTAAGTATTTTGCCAACAAAAACAGTATCACAGACCACACCTCACAACTGGCGGGATTTTCAATTGCTGCGCAAATTTTAAATTTGAATATCGAAAAACGGGCAGCATGGAAATGTTTCAGTTGTGATGGCTGGACGCCGACTGAGATGCCGAGCACGCAGACACCAAAATATACGTGATCGACGCGCGCCTAGCGACGTCAGACGGAAACGTTCCTTACTTTCTGAATAGCCCTCGTAATTGTATGATAAACATTTATTTCCATAAATTTACGAAGAAACGTTCTAGTCGGCATCATAAACCTAATGAATTCGTTGACGCGTTTAAAAGGAAAACCACGTGCTTCCCCTTCAGTTAACTATTTAGAATATATTCTAAGGAATTGTTCAACCCTCTAATATCTTACAAGAAGTCTGATTTGTTTTAATTCTAACAAATATGTTAACATTGCTTAATTCCGTATAATTTTTGTTAATACTAAAATTAAACATTTACGTCTCGAAAATATAAAAGTTTCATAAAATGAAACTGGTTTGCTGTTGTTATTTTTAGACTCCAATAATGATTCGGAACGGTGAAAACTCTCTTACAAAATCAACAATTGCTAATACAACTACTTCTGGTATATTTGTTCTTATACTGTCGAATCGATATATTTACATTATGAAGACTTTCCTTGTTATGCTTAATTTTTAACTTAATTTTTCTTTTAAATTATTCAGTTCTTTATTATAAAGAACCCAAATACTTTCTCTAAATTTTTCATAAATCTTTAATTTAATAAATATAAATTGCCCTTCAAATAACCTTAAGATATCTTTTACTTTCGCAAAGTATTATATTGCACTCAAACAAAATCTCATTTACTTGTGAAGATGTAAGGAAATTAATTTGAAGCACAGAGAAATAAGGTATTTATTCAAAATTATTAGATTTATTAATTTTACCTCTAGTTATATGAAATTTTAACTTTAATAAATCCATTTATAAAAATTGTTAAGTTAATCAGCCGTAAAAACATTTTAAATTAACTTTTAATTATTTTAGTCTCATAACACCCTTATATATTTTCTATGCTAAAATAGTAGACGGTAAGGAAGACTAATTTGATTATAAGCTTAAAAGCGCAAGCTTCTACTTTTAATTGAATTAACTACTTAAATTAAGACGAGTGTTTCAATGTTAATTATTAATATCTTGGTAACATAGCTCTCGTATCAACAGCTTAAACTATTATTTAAATTCTATTCTTTATTTTTAACTGCTTATTATTCATGCATGAAATACATTTTAACATATTTTCACAAAGGAATATTAACGTAAAAATGTGTTGTATGTGCTTTGGTTAAGCTTTTTTAAATTACAGTAACTTGTATCCCTAATTTTTCGTAATTTTTTCCCTCATAAAAGAGCTAAAAATACTTATAACTACTTTTAAGGAAAATCATAGGTTAATTAAAAAGAAAATATGTACATTTAGTTTCAAAAATTTATTATGTAAGTATATTATGGTAAAATGTAAGAGATAACTTACATGCACTTAAATTTTTAAGCAACTGTTACTAAATTGTATTACGTGAAATTTATTTAACTCGCTTATTAGTTTTTTATTCATAACTTATGTGAAGAACGCTTAACATGAAAACGTGAAAAATATCATGTTCAGATTTTTTTTTTCTTACCGTATCGCTTTTATTCGTTTATTTCAAAAGTTTCTATTATTTCACCTTAGTTTTTAAAAGTGTCTTATGTTTCTCTTTTTCTTTTGATGAAGATGAAGCAAAATATTAATATATTTATTTAAATTACGTTTCAGAAATGTACTAATTTTTTGATTGAAATAATTTAAGTATTTTTATGAATATTATTAAAAATCTGAAATACACTGAAAAATTTATACATGCATAATTATAATTAACAGGATTATAAGGATATTTATAATAATGTTATGAAAAATAGCTTACATTCTTTTAATATTTTTTTATGTTTCCATTTTGCATTATTAACTTATTGATATTTTATATTGATAATTTCTGGGGACGAAGGGCAATTACTTATGAGGTATATAAAATTCCCCTATCTTTTCAATTGATTGAAAAATATAATATTATAGATGTATTTTGTATTATAAATTATATATGCATTTTGCAATGTACCTTAAGAATGTTTTCACATAGTGCTTATAAACAACAATAGGGAATTTATCTATGTTAATAAAATTATATGTGATTATAACACTTGTATGAATATTTTCACTTTAATTTCAATTTAATTTTTAATTCTCCAATTTTAATCTAATTCAGTTAATATGCTAATATAATTGTCTCCAAAAATAAACTGCAATTCATAAAAAATATTTATTTAATTTTTTTTAGAAAATATATAATTCATGTATAATATTATAAGCTTCCCTTTAACTTACGGTCATTCTTTTTCACGTATTTAATTAATTAATGATAAATGATGGAGAGAAAACTAAGCTTCGTCTATGACTATACACACACACATTCATGCTTACAATACTGGATAATAAATAGATGTATTAAACCTATACTGTTGGAACGCTATGAGCTGTTTGATAGTTATTTTTCTTAGGTAAGGTCTCAGTACTGGGGTGCATATTCAGCCTATCTCTATAGGTTGAAATACTTCTGTTCGTGATTACAAGAGAATTACTAAGTAATTCTAAGACCTCTAATGTTCTGATGGATAGTAAAAAGATAAGTGTCAAATACTGTATCAAATCAAAGTTAGTAGAATGTTTTACCAAACGAAAAGGCATACGAGGTATGGCTATTAAATAACAAAACTGACGCTGTAAAACATTTTATTTTGATATGTCATACATATTTACTTATTATCACTTTCAATATACATTACCCCTCTATCCCGTACAACGCTTCATGCGAATCTTCCATTGTTCGAAACAGTGCTGGAAGTCATCCTGTTAGCTCCTTCAGGAAGCGTGCCACTTTCTCTTTCACAGCTTCAATGGACTCAAATCTTGTTCTTGTTAATGCAAATTTAATGAACAGATAGAAGTCGCACGGTGCAAGATCCGTCTATTAAGGCAGATGGTCTAACATTGGGAAGCTGCGCTTGGCTAGGAACCTTATGACAGATAATGCCTTGACGGAGAATCCAAGACTTGCCCATCCACAATTCGGATCGTTATTTTTTCCCTTTATTCTTTCACGGAGTTCAGCAAGAACGTGGAGGTAGCAATGTTAATTAATAGTTTGACCTTCAAGAACCCAGGGTAGTTACACAATCTCATGAATATCGAAAAGAAAAGCAATCATCAATGCTTTGAATTTTTATTTGCTCATTCGAGATCTTTTGGCTCTCTGTGAAGATGGCTCTTCAAGTACAAGGATTGGTGCTTTATCTTAGGATCAGAAGTAAAATCCACGATTCGTCGCATGTTATTATCCTTTCCAATAAGTTTGGGCCATTTTCAATGGTGTTTAAGGATTCAGTGCAAACATTTTTTTCGAGCTTCTTGTTGTTCAAACGTGTGAATTTTCGGTACCATTGTGTCACAAACCTTTTGCATTTTAAAACTGTTAAGTAAAAATTGCAGTAAAGATCCTTTGCCAATTCTTACATTTTCAGAAATTGCACGAATACTTAACCGACGGTTAGATCAGACACCAGATTCACCAGGCATTTCTTAAAATGCATATTCCTTAAAATGTTCCTTCTTTTTAAATGTGTTTTCTTCTGTTCGTTTCTTTTCTTTCTTTCTCCTTTTTTTTTTTTTTTTTTTGTTAAAATATATATTTTTAATGTATTTTTGTTTTAACTTTTCATTTAATTGCCGATGCTTACATTGCGCTAATTTTTAAACACTTATTAGGCTACTAATTTTCAATTATAAAAACCCATAATGTAAATACATGTTAATGATATATTCATAATTAATTAATAACTGAAATGTTAATTGTTCATTTAAATTTCAGGATAATAATATTTCTTTGTTTATTATTTTTCTTTTAATTTTTTAGAATGAATTTTTTTATATATATTTTGTTCATATGCACTTCCTTATGTTTTATTTCTCCATACTTTTCATTTATATGTTTGCTATCGGTTTGCAAAATTTTGTTACCTAATTCTTTTCTTCCATAATATTCAAAATTATTATACGTATAACTTAATGCACTTTTAATTCTTCTTCCCATTGAAATCATGAATAATTCTGCTTTATTAGCAATTTTTATATTATTTATGTCTTGACGTTATTTAATCTCTGTAGTAACAATAAAGAATTACATGTTAAATAAACATCATATTAACAAGATATTAATGTTTTAATTTGTAGTTTTCCCGCTAAAATGCGTATTCTAAACTTAAAATGAGCTTTAATTTAAAACTAATTACTATTTAAAAATTCTTAAAACACGTAATTGCAGAAATTAAGAAACCCCACTGTAAATTTTTATTTGCACTTTTCCAACAAAGTTGTTTTTATTTTATTCTGACTACATTCATTCATTTTATGAGTAATTTATTTTTATTTCTACTTTAAATTATATTTTACACAATTAAAACTCATTATTCCTCATATTTGAAAAAAAAACTGTTTTGCTTAGAATTTAAGTATAGCTCTGTTTAATTAAAAGAAAACCTCTTCCCCTTAATAAACATTTGAATATGAAAACTTCTATAAACAAGAAAAAACTTATTAGCACAGATTTTATTAACTTTTCTTTTTACCTCAAATCTCTACTAAAAGAGCAAAGAAACTGAATAAAAAGTCACAGAATAAAGTGAATGATATCGTGGAGCATTCAGTTATCGACGAAGAAGTTAAATACACAATATGAAGCTATTTTTTTCTATTTGAAACATAATTTGGGAATATTTGCAGAGGTCTAAGAAAATTTCAAATATTTATTTCATTACATTTTTTTAGTGTGCTTGTATAATGTATGTGTGTGTGTGTAGTCTTACACTTTTTTGGGATGAGTATACATGCATTCAATATAAATTACTTCTGTGATTGTATTTTTGTTTGTAATACTATAAATACATCCTAAGAGCTCCCTAAAACAAAACTCTTTTACAATAATTATTCATTTGTATGGAAATCTTAAATATTTGCAGAGAAAACAGTTCATTTTTTCCCATTCTCTTACAAATGAGATTTGGGTATTGCACATATTTTGAAAGTTTTTATATTTGTTTTTTTAAGTAAGCTTTTTTTATGTTTAATGCTACTTTATGCATATTTATTAGACTTAAAACAGTTAAATAATTGATATTTTAATGTTTTATATGTTATGCTTTAATGTTTTTTATGGAATTTGGAGTATTCCTTAAAAAATATCATTGTATTTTCGCATATTCTTTCATCTTTCATACCATGTATAAAATAGCTTATTACTGGGTTAGAACCTTTAAAATTAATTAATAAAAATTCAGTTGAATGTTATTAATTGATGTTTAATTTATGCATTTAATATTGTTTAAGTTTATAGTTCGATTATACGCATTTAATATATTTTTTTTTTATTTCTAATCGAAATATCTGTTCTACAAAATATCTTTAATATCCTTAGCAAAATAATTTTTGTGATTAAAACAACATATTTAAATGACGTTTTGATAAAAAAAAATCATCTAATAATCATCAAGGAAAAATTTCTTTCTAACTCATTTTTTCAGAATGCATATTTACGGACTTGCACACAGACAGTTTTAACCTACCTCAAGTATGGCCAATGTCTCCGACCTCCCCTAAAAAGGTAGCTCAGTATTCAAACCCTAGATGGCAGAATATCCTTGTCTAGAACTACTCATTTGTGATACTTCCACTGCAAAATCGACTCAGAATTGAACTCGTGTATTTTACTTTACATCACTTTTAGTGATATAAAACGGCTACAGTGCCTACATCAAATGAATCCTCCGTATCTACTAAATACCTCTCCTAAATTTTATTGATTCAAGTAGTTATTCTTACTTTTTTATGCATTTCTCGTATTCACTTTTAATTTCTTTTCAACTTTTTCATCATCTACTTTTACTTCTGGGAAAGTGTAGATTCTGAAGTTCAGTCTCACCAGATATTACTTCCTTCCAAAGTGGAGAAGCCCGAAAGAGTTAAGAACTCAGAGAGTATTTTTCCACTACCATGTCAACTTGAAACCGATAAAGACGTCAACAGAAATGTTTCAAAAGATAGACTGTACAACAGAGTTATTAACAGAAGTAACGACTCTGAAAGCAATGTTCTTCAAATATCGCTTAGAACATTTTTCGACAAAAAAAGATGTCCTCCCTAGGACGGGTGTGCAGTTGTATCCTCTACAAAGAAGTTAAGACTAACAACTACAATTTTTTTTAAAGCATATAATGACTGGTAGAAAATTCCTTATTAGTAGGAAATTACTTGTAGGAAATTTATTTCTTGCACATTTGTCTGGGGGTCATACAGGTAGATTTGCCCCAAACATAAAGAAGATCAACAGTTTTCCACCGTAGCTTGTGACTCTTTACTTTTGCAAATACACCTTTAATGTATTCGATTCAATAATTATCTATCACAATTTTTCGCTGTCTATCGTTAAATATTATAAACCTCAGAATTATAAAACGTAAATCCTGACATATATATGCATACACACACACACACACAAACACACACACACACACACACACATATATATATATATATATATATATATATATATATATATATATATATATATATATATATATTATATATATATATATATTAACATATGTATATATATATTATATATATATATATATATACTATATATATATATATATTACATATATATATATGTATATTATCATATAAATGTGTTAGTATGCAATCCTATATTATGTATATATCACTCAAAGTTAATTTATATATATATAAGGAAAATTTAAGTTAAGTTCTAAAATGATATCACTGGAGATTGTGTAACCTAAGAATATAACGTTTACAAAAGAATCATCTAATTGTTTAAAATTTAAGGTGGAATTATGTTTCAAATGGTTTGTTAACTATAAAGCAAAACTTTTCAAGCTCCATAAAAATTTTAAGTATATATATATATATCCATTTTAAGGATGAAGCATTTATTTCTCCTTAAGATATCAATGTTTCGAAATAATTTACTTTAGAATAAAACGAGATCGCAAGCTTGATTTTTTTTTTTTTTTTTTTTTTTTTTTTTTTTTTGTTAACGATTTTCAATATCCATTTTTAATTAATTTGTGTTCGGTTCAATTATTTTATTGATTATGGTTGTAGGAAGAATTGAATGCATTCTTAGGAATCGATATTCTATTCGAAGTAAACGATGATTGAGAGCTAATTTAAATTATAAATTTAGATACCGCGGAATATTTTTTCAATTCGGTATAAATTTTAATCTAACTTTTGTATTTCAATTAATTAATCTTTTTAGTAATTAAATAATTCTACTAACTGAGATCACCTAGATAATGGAATTATTTTTACACGTAATAAAGATGAAAATATTTTATTCTAAGGTTGTATATCATCATAGTTGTACGGAGTCTCAACAATTTATCAAACATAATCATGTATTCAATTCAAACACTTCTGTCACAGTATTTTTTAATATTGAAATAAAATTTCAAAAATGAATGTGATTTTGTTCCTTTTTTCTGTAATATGAGTATTACTAACAATGTAAATGTTAAAGACAGTCTGCTTTAAAAATTTCACATATTAATATTAAATAGTTCGACATATTCCTCTCATTTTTGCATAACATGAAAGAATAAAAATTGAAGTTAAAACAAAAAGACACGTTAGCATGAAAAGATAATTTTTTTATTAAAATGAGAAAAAAACTTAGATGAAACAGGCTTTTATGATTTATTTAATTCAAAACAAAATGCATTTCGGCTATTTTAATAAATAATTGTAACTCTCAACAAATAAATGTTTAAGTCCATGAGATTCTAGCTTTGGATTCTAAAGGCAAAAGAGTAAATGACATCAGAAAACCTCCCAGGAATAAATATTTTCGATTGTTGGTATTAAAAGAAAAATTAAAAATAAAACATGAGTAATTATAAAATAACATTTTTCAATCTCATAAGAAACCCAACAATATGAAAGGCAAATAAAATAAAAAAATATTCATCCACTACTTAATGTACCTCATAGATTTATGAGCATTTGTAATTTTTATATTTAAGAATTCATTGAGAATCAACATTTATGTCCATAGAAAATTTTAATTAATTCTTTTCACTGATAATCTTTAATTCAAAACCACTCAGTTTGTGTCTTGGTATTATTCCTGTGTTTATGTATGACGACTGATAGATCTATTTACTTAATATGAATTATTTTTGTATGCATTAATGTTAATTCAATAGTTTTAATAAATGTTATTGAATTAAATTCAAATAAATTAGCGCACATTTATTTTTAAATATCCTTCATAGAAATAATACTTACTCTCTCATTTGAAACAATTTTTATTGTTCTGAAAAATTGTCATTATACTGTTACTATAAATATATTTGATAACTGTATAAAAATCAATGATTACAGACACCAGACTTCAATTATGTTTGCCCTTCTGCTCTAATATTTACACAAAGGAAATGATATAATTAACATGATAATCAATCCTCTTCATTTTGAAATTAAAACTTTTTTTATCATATTTCATCAATAACTTTATACGAGATTATTTACACTTGCTGCTTATTGCTAAAATGTTTATATATCTAGATTTAGCATAAATTAAACAAATGTAATATTAATTTGCTACTATTTTATGGCCTTTATTTTAAATCAAATCATTTGGACACAAAAAGAGAAATAAATACTTCAAAAGAAAATTTACAAATGGAAAATTTTTGAAAGAATTTAAAAAGTACTGAAATTCTCTCTTTCAAATGGTTACTCGTATATTTCATTATATTAGGGGCATTAGCCATTTTACGAGTATAAATCGTACATTTGGTTTATATTTTATTCATTGTATTTCAAAATTTAACTGATCTGATGTATTCATATACATTTATTTAATTTTTTCTGCCTTTGATTCGAATATTTTTAGCAAATTATTTGAAATGAAACACATTTACATTCATCGTTGTTTTTGAATAAGTGTAATTAAATTGATGAAACACATTCGCATGCAATAGATGCTTATAGTTACAGGAAATCAACATGAATAATATCATGCAATAAAATTTGAGTAAAAAATATGCCCAAATTTAAAATATATAATCCATTACACTTGGATCTAAATAATATATATTTCTATGTGCCAACCGTATTCTATTTAAAGTGAAATTTATGTTATTTATAAGTCTATCGGTATGCATTTTTCTGTGTATAGCTGTTACTCTTTCAAAACGTACATTTCGAATGGCATTTATTCCATATTTCTTTATATGTAGTTTATATACCATCAGATGGCGCTGTTGCAGCAATTGCAATACAAGCCTCAGAAGAGTTGAATAATTGCCATTCGAGCTCAAGGGCCCATTAAATTTATTTTTATTTCACATACATTTTTTTTTTTTTTTTTTTGAGAAAATCATCATAAATAAAAAGGGCATTTTTCGCACTAATATTATAGTTAAAATTTAATATGTTTCTGTTAGTTTTAAGCCTATTTTTTATTTCCCAAACTTTTTTTTTGAGAAAATCATCATAAATAAAAAGGAAATTTTTCGCACTAATATTATAGTAAAAATTTAATATAATTCTGTTAATTTTAAGCCTATCTTCAAAATGTATGGTTTCTAAATATATTCCGTAATATCACAGAAAAATTCATGTTTTAAGTAAATTACATCATACTTCTGAATAAATTACCTGATTTCAATTTAAGTTATATCATATTTAGGAGTCAATTGTTAAACATGACTAATATTAACTGTTTATAATTCGTGTTTTGAAGAATTTTTTTTATAGTTAATTTCTATTCCTCGTTAATTTTATAGTTTAAGAAAAAGGATCAAATTTTCATCATATTATTTTTTACTTGTTTGCTTAATTATTTTCAAATGTATATGTTAGTGATTACTTTTTTTAATTTTTTTTTTATCTTTTTAACTTTAATTAAAATACAACTCCTGAAATTTAATTAAAGTTGATTAATTACGTAAGAATCTTTATAACGTATTATGAAGAATTTATAAATATGATTGAACATTAGTTTCTACATAATTAATGTTTATTAACTAAATTTTAAGCATGTAAATTTGTAAATATAGCATCAGATTGTGAAGTTTTCTAACCATTATAGCTAATCCTCTTTATATTAAATTTCCAGAAAGCATAAATTACAATATTCATAAGCAATTATTCTGAAATATACTTTGCTCAGAGTTAAATGTGTTATATATCTCTCTTCTCGGTTTTACCTAAAATACAGTTCCTGAAATTTAATTGAGATACACAATTGTGAAAAACAATCACAATGAAAAATTGCTTTAAAATATATCCTTATTTGAGAAATCAACCAAATAATGTATGAGCGCCGACTTCTCTTAATATAATGCAAAGGTGGTACCCCCCCCCACACACACACACATTGTCCTACTTGATAAATAATTATAGTTCCTTATCTGATCCTCTTTAGCTTAGATTTCAGTTCTGAAATTACTGTTAATTATGAATCACAAAATGACTTATGCAAATAAAATAGCGATTTTTTTCATACATATCTACTTTTTAATCAAAATATTCCTTTAATACAATAATATACGTAAAATAACGAAAAGTTATTAAATAAATTATCTACAGCATCAAGTGGTACTTATAGTTTGAAATATGTTTGATCATTTCCGCATTGTTATATAAAATTATGATTCTAAATATTTATACATTAGCTCCAGTTGATATTGGTATGTCATTTTAAAATGTTTGTAATTTTTGTTTTGTATGTATGCGTTTCGTTATATGTACTAATTTAACTCTGACTTTTCATTAAAAAAACAAACAATTATGCTTTTCATTACAGGTGCAAAAGTTCTTCATTTCGTAAACTTATAGCTGGGTTTTTAGCTTGACCTCATACAAAATTGTCGATAGTTTTATTTTGAATACAATTCAAAAGGTTGTTTTCCTTACATTTTCAAACTACTTTAAATAACCAAATATCTAAAGGAATATATTTTCATTCCATTTCAGGTAAAGATTCTGAAATCCAGGTCAATTTAGTGGATTTTAAAATGCTCAAATTATTTCACATAATAGTCATTAGGGAGATTTGGATTCGAATTCACGATTCACAGGTAAAAAGTTTCGCTTAATTTCATTTCAGCTACTTGGAATCTAATTCTTTTCTTACATAAGTAATACGTGTTATTATAACAATTAATAAATTTAATTAAATTACTAATCCTAGTTGTTACAAACCATTGTATAATTCATTGTTAAATCGGGATTTTTTTTACATAGAATTATCGTCCTTGTTACAGACACTCCTATGTGTAATCATGAAACGATAGCCTTAGTGGTCCTGGTCGCGGCACTCAGTCACGGGTTCGAGACTTGATACCACTAAAGACCCGCCGCGTAACCGGAAATAGTGCACGTTAATTCTGTTGAGACTCAAAGTTCTCCCGATGGCGTGGTGTGAAAGTTTGGAGATGAAGGTGCCAGCTCAAATGACGTTCTCTTCACTTGACCTACGCTCAAAATTATGAGGTCCGTCGCCAGTAGTCCTCATATTTCTTCAAATGCGATATTGATGAAACCAAACAACCAATCAACCTATGCGTAATCATTGCATTTGTCCTGATTATGTGTCACATTTTGATTGAATATTTTTATTCGAATTCGGTTCGTGTACTAATTATTTTAAATCCTTCACTTTAATTTAAACAGACTCGATTGGAAAAAATCTTCATTCGTATATTTTTAATTTTTTACATGACATTGGTTATCTCCAATAAAATTGCATTGACTTCTGAATTCCCATGACTTTTTAAAATCTATTTTACATAGCTAAACTTTAGGAAAATTTATTTGAATGCAAAACCATTAAAAAAAAAAGTCCAGCCAAGCAACCATCAAACATCAAGAAAACATTGTTCTGCAAACAAATGAAAATTTAAATTACTTCTTTATCCAGTAATTAGATTCTACGTAAAATGTTTCTCGACGTAATTAACACTAATCGAATGTACCAGAACAAAGTTAAATAGTCTGGTAGCATCCGACAGCACACAAGACAACGAAACTACGTATAATAAAATCAGTCGATTATTCTCATTAAGTCTTTCGCCTGAAAAAAAAATACCGAAATAAATATCAGCTACAACGTAGACAAGCTCTAGATAGCACAACCTTAACCATATCTGTGCATAAACATAAATCTTCCCAATACCGAACAGATTGGGACTAAAATGCTTTGTAGTGGATCCCAAAATACAATAAAAAATATCAAGACTTGCGAGGTGATTTCAATCTTCACAAACAATAGCGCCATAATGATGCTGTGGAAACCCCCCCCCACACACACACGCACACACATGCATGCATCCATCCTCTCTTCTATAAGCATATCTCAACCCCACCTCCCCAACGGTAGTCCTGCGCAGGGCATTAATCACTAGAAGAACTGACACAAAGCGCTTTAGCCTTTCAAGCCCTAGTGCAACCCTTTTGGAGATAAGATAAGCAAAACAAGGCATAAAATACTAAATCGCTCTCTTATTGTCGGGCTATTAATTTTGTCGAGGCTGACAGCCAATTTTTAGGCTCTATAATGCATTCCTTTTTCCCACACAGTGTACGCTTTCCCTTTCCTTTCGGTATTAAGCGGATTGAAATCGAAGCACGTTCAGCGCGAAGGGATGATTTTCAGATGGGATGGTTTTCCTTTTCTATTATTTGCAGGTTTTTGCGAGAGGTATACCGTTGCTAGGGTGACCGGCCGGGGGTGTAGGGGACGTTTTTCATGCTGAAACACGTGCCGTGAAGCACTCATCGAGACGGAAACTATTCCATTGCCGGAGGGAGGGAGGGGGGAAGAGAAAATAATGAAAAAAAATAATAATAAAATAAAGAACGGAAAACATTTCTGATGAAATAGTATAGATTTCACTTGAAATAACCCAGGAGATGTTTCAATGATAATTCTGGAGTTTTTTCGAATGGGTGGGTAAAATGTTATAACCACAAAAAAGGAGCGTTTTAGAGAAGTATGAAACCTGGATGTAGCTTAGACGTTGTCCTTTCAGTGTAAAACAAAAGCAGCATTCTGCTCATACAGCTAAATAAAAGTTGTTTGATGAAGATGTGATAGTTTTTTAAATGGTTTGAGCCTTCAAATTGTGAATAATTTAGATTCTAAAATAAACTGAAAATAAAAAGTGCATTCGAAATTATCTTGGAATAGAAAAAAAAATTTCGATTCTAACGTAAAAAAGAGAGTTCAAAAGTTAAAGTTGGAAAAAATTCATTTTACAACAAAGTGAGAGAATATTCGTATACTATTTTTAATTCGCAGCCTCGTTCGTTAATTCGTTGGCCCAGTATTTTTTTTCCTTTAAAAAGTTCATTTTACTTAACTGTGTATGTTTAATTGTTCATTATTCAAGCTTATTTAGCTCTTAATCTAAAATTGTACTAAAAATCAATTCAGAAATCAAAATCAAATTGAGAACTAAAAACTTACAGTACGATTAATAGTTCGGTTCTCTATTTCCTTCCCCTTTGAAGTGAGACAACAAAATAAATACTTTTAAATTCGGTTGGTTTGTAGGTCATATTAACGTTAAACTATAGGTAACACGAGTCCTTATTGGTGACGGACCTCTTTATTTTGACTCTCGGTCAAGTGACGAATTGGAGCAACAAAAGGCGACCGATCACCTCCTTCATCGGACCCAATGGACCAAGTTCGAAACACCCCCGGCAATCCAAGGTCAATTACTCCCTCCCCTTGAACAGGATCGGAAGCATTTAACTCCGAAGTGGTGACCCGGACAGGATCACGAGATGGTAGCACAGCCTAGAACTACTAGTTGCATATACCCCAGAAGCAAAACACTCGCTTCTGTATGTCTAACTAAGATAACCACACATAAGACAATAAATCACAATGAGTGAGCTTCCAGCTACATAGCACGTATTTTCAAGATCCATTACTCTACTAGAAACAGCCGATGACTTCAAACGGAAACTGTTCCAAAATTCAATTCAACAGGGAAAGGATGTGTATGAGTTGCAGTGACGGCTGAAAAAGCAATTTTTTCTACAAATATCAGAAAAATGTTTCTCTTCGTACCATCAAGCTGATATTGGATGGAGAGTATGCAGCGGCTCTCTTCAACATCTACGGCAGAATTTAAAGCACTTTAATGACAAGCCCGAGAGAGACATATCTTTTAATCCAGCTGGTAAAGGTGCACCAAAAAAGGGATCATTCAACTCCTTCTATGGACTCAATGGACCATGGTTCGAAACGTTACCGGCATCCAATGGTCAATTACTCTCTCTTTCTCTCTCGAAAGCATCTAACGTCGAAGTAGCTTTTATCTACTTTCGATTTTTTCTCTAATGTAATAATTTTTTCAATGTGTTTCAAATCTTTCAAGTATCGATCTTATTTCTTATCTTATATTCATCATTTTCTTCAAGTTAATTGAGAAAGTTGGTGCACAATTTTGGTTTTGGACATTTATTATAAATTGAAATTCATATGAGGGAATTCCTCGCTCGGCATTTTTTTTTTTTTTTTTGATGAATAAAACTAGACACTTATGCGTCGAATATTTCTACATATTTTTATGTCAAATATTCTTTCAGATTTTATAGAAATAAATTTTTACTCGCTTGAAGCATTCGTCTTCAGTCATATGGTTTATTATTTTAAGCGAAATATTATAAGAATTGGAGCAAGAAATATCATCGATCTTATTGAATTAACAATTCCTTCAGCCAAAACAAATATAGTTTAGGAAAAAAATTCCTTTTTACCGCATTAAAAATTAAATTGATCATTCATGAATTCTTTTTCCTGCGAGATAAAAGTTATCTCAATTTATAGCAGATTATTGGAGATAATTTAGATTTTAAAATCATACATTCAAACAATTTTCTAATTACATTTGTAAATTAAACATTAACTTTAATTACTTTCAAAATATTTTAAATTACTACACAGCAGGATTTGGAATTTAAAAAGAAAGAAATACACAGATAATTAAATTAATATCTTTACTGAATTATAGAGTTAGTTTTTTTAAATACTTATAGTTATTTACGTAACTACTTGACACAAAAGCCAAGAAAGCTTACAATTCTTTCTATTAAACATATATTATTTTCCTTTTGGACTCTAATTTTCCAAATCTTACTAACAACGAGAATTTGGCTCCACTGTCTCAATTTTGTTTTCTACTTCCCCTAATGAACACTTAATAAGCATAGAGAAAATGTTTTGTTCACAATGCACCTAATATAAATGAATTTTGCGAAATCACAATCAAAACAATCAGTTCAAGATTATTATTCTAAATTTTTACGTCATTGATATTATATATCAATTAATAAGAAGCATTCGATTGCTTATATAATAACATTGAAAAATTGGGCACTTTAATGAACTTATTATTTTTTAAATGCATAAAAGGTCATTGTGTTTCATTAAAAGGACAAGCTAGAAAAGATTTGTCGAAATTTCTTTGTTTCATCAATCTCATTTAATATGTTTTAATGCTATTTTTATAAGCTTCATTTACATGTTTAACTTTTTTAAATCATCTTCCTTACATTCCATCTCTTTCAAAATTAATTAAATTCATCTTCGTTTCAAAGTTATTATCAACTCTTAGACCAAACGGCAAATATTTCTTATTATTTTTTTAATCATCAAAATATATATACTCGCTTATTTTTTAATTGCCTGAATTCTTTCAAAACTTCGCCGTCATTTTTTTTCAAAGTGACTTATCCAGTACAGCATTCGAAAGGAATAAAAAAAATTGTGTTGTGCGTTCCAATTAACATATTGTATACTCTTATTTTTTAATACGGCAGCATGTAACATTTAGCAAAGCCATTGAAAGATCTTTTTTTTTTTTTTTTTTTTTTTGCTATTTTTTTACACAGAAAATATGTGACATATTAATTAAATTTTTAACTAAGACAGAACAATTAAATTTGATAAAACCACTATGAAATGAATTTTAAAGGAGTCTATAGTTTCAATTTTAATATGAGTAATAAATGATACATTTTCCCATACTTTCAAAACACTAGCACATTCTCAAGAGAAATTATTAGTCTGCATGTTGATAATTTAAGATTTAGAAACCGTAGTGTACCTCCCTTTCCATTTTAAATATTTACATTTAGTAGCATACTTTACTATATGAAATGCGAAGTTTCAATGAATATTTAATTCAAATGTTCCCAGTCATTCCTTTGCAACTTATAATTTCGGAACTGATACTGGTTCTTAATAATATCACAAAGTTGGTTCTATCTCCTCTTTTATGCATACAGGTATATTTCAAAAATGTTTTTGGTTTATTTTAAGTATATCGCTCATTTAATGTACTAGCTGCCAAACAGTCTTTTGTTTAGGTAAGGAAATATATTTTTTTTATATGAAAACACTTTTTTTTAGTTAAGAAAGTAAAATAAGTAAACAGCCAAAAAATATACTACCTTCGTCCCATAATAATAATTGCAAGTCAATATTTAAAAAGAAGTTACTGGCGAATGTGCCTGTGAGTTTATTGTAGCACAAAATTGCAAAGCTTTCAACCAATATCGATATTTCATGACTTCTGTCATTTGTTTTGACACATTTTTCAACTTTTATGTTAACCTAATTATAATGAATTATAACTATTTTTCTTATTTAATCCTCTAATCGAAATCAATTGTTTTATTTCAGTTGAATATCAATTCACAGTAAAAGTAAGATGAAAAAGGGAAGTTTTAAAGCAAAGATCGAATTACGATTGTCCAGTTCTTGATGAAACAAAAGAAAAAGGAAATGTTGCAGAAACGTACAGTTATGTTAACTGCAAACAATTAAACATTAGTTTTATCTAACTAACGGAACTATAAATCGGGATCAGAAAGTAAACGTGGAAATCAGGAAATGTGATATTACAAACTCGGCTTAATAGAAGTTCACACTTTAATGTAAAACAAATGAAATAAAAAAAAAGTAATGTTATAGTTTAATTAGATGTGTAACCAACTTTGACAGACTGGCACGTTTCACAGTTTCTAATACTTGTGAATGAGGTGGGGGAGAGTCAAAAAGTTCCGAACGTTAGAAAGAGCTCTTTTCAGCTCTGGAAAGAAGCTTGGAGGTTACAAATTAACTGCCGAGCATATCTGATTCATGTTTGATAGGATTAAGGTTAGATAAGGGAGGAGGCAATGGTAAGCGTTGGATATTTTCCATTTAAGGCTCGCAAGGTGACAAGACACATCATGTTCCAAAAATATAAAGAATAGGCAGACAACAACTCGATACAGATGAACATCAGGTTCAAGAACTTTTATCTCTTTATCTTATCTTTTAGTAGTCACAGACCCAGTCTGTTCGGTTGTCCAATATGATGTCTGCCCACATCAGGACTCTTTTTTGAAGGAAAATGATATATTTTCGATATGTTTCCCGGCTGAAAACGAGTTCTATGTTCTCATCATATCGTTAGCCGATAAAATTAAACGTTAAGATTAAAACAAGCTTCGTTAATGAGCATTACAGTGACCCAATGTCCCAAACTCCAATATTGATATTCCAAACTTCAAATTAAAAGAGCACATTTATGCGTATATGTAAGGAGAATGCATACTGCTGCTCGTCGGGCATGGCGAGCAACAGGACTTAGTTTCCTATGAACAGTTTTCCTGGAAATTAGTACTCTTGTGATGGTTGTGAGCACAGAACCCAGTTCTAAGGCACACCTCTCCCTCTGATGTCGTACAGCTATTGTCAGATATCAGTCATGGAGACATTACAGAGATCTTGGCCAGAGAACTCATTAACATTTATCGGCAAAGTGGAATTCATCATCGGTAAACATTTCTCGCACTTTGAAACATTTGTCACAGTTTTGAGAGGATACAGTGCGGAATATTAAGAATTGGAGACATTTCAGATAGTGATCATACAGATTCATAAATTCCAATATTTCTTCTTTTCGAAAACATGTCAGATTGTCTTCTTTGTACTCTCATCCATTCTGTTTAATCGTTAACAACGTTTCTTGCTCATGTATTTCACTAAACTGTCAGAACTTCTTATGCCGAGTGAGCCGGTTTTTCCGCTTTCCAACATGCGGAAGTGTTTCGCCCTTGAAGAAGTCGACTCAAGTGTTTTGTATAAAGACAAAATTTCATTTTCAAAGATGATTTTTTTTAAGTTATTACGAAACTTCAGCAATATGTACTTCCAATATTGCACTTTTTCAATTTTTTGGACTGGTATATTTTATTAGATACATATGGGAGTAAAATAAAATCCCAACACCAAGAAGAAATTATGCTAGATAAATGGCGTTCTGGAGGCATGTATTCAAGCATGAAGGATTATGTCTATTCAAATTTCGTGACAGACGAATAAAAGTGGCACTATTAGCGCCACTATGAACGAGCAAATCACGTTTTAAATACGTGATGTAATTGCAAGAAATTTATTTATCTTCTAGAATAGGTGCTAGTGTTGTAAACTAGGTTTGAGTGCGGATTAAACTTAGTGAGACGGGATTACTGTATATGATTGTTGGCAGCAGTAGTTACGGGAAGGTACAGCCTCAGAAAATTGAAATCCGGTTGTGCAAAGACCAAACTAGAGAGAGAGGACCGTTGTGATCGCCTAAAGTCTGTGGAACATTATACTTCATTCGAACCAGCAATTATGGCTTCTGTTTGCATCACAGTGACACAGCAAACATTAACAAATCAATTACTTGAGGGACAACACCGAACCAGACCAATTGAAGCATTCTTGAACCAACTCCAAACCACTGCCGTCATCGTCTTCAGTGGTGTCAAACTAGATCTCATTTGAGCGCAGATATGTTTTTCAGGAAAGTGTCATTTCTGTCTTAGTATCAATGATGGCCGTATGTTGTTCAAATGGAAGCCAGCTGGGCACTTGGAACCACTCTGCCGGCGATATTGATGTACTTACAGCAAATATTATGGTATGAGGAGCAATTTCCTATGACATCATAAGACCTTAGTTGTTATCCCAAACGCTTTGACTGTATTTCTATGTCATGATGTTATAAAATAAGTTGTGCTATTATTTTTATCACTATTCCAGGGGACATTTTCCAATAGAATAACACTCTTCCTCATACCATTGCTGACCCCCGATATGCTATACAGAATGTTAACATGTTTTCTTTGTCTGCGAGATCACCAGAACTTTTTTCCGTTGAACATGTATGGGACATTATTGGACGTCAAATCTAGCGTCATTCACTACTAGAACTGACTATTTTTGATTTAACTGAGTAAGGGCAGCTGACATTACACTCTCTTTTTCGAAATAATATTCAGAACCTGTAGGATTGAATATTTATAAGCCTCGTTTGGTGGGCGGAAATAACTTCATACCTCTTTTCCAGTTACCCCCATTTGTATGGAAGTGACATTTTACTCGATGAGGGACCAAGCTATACTCCTTATCTCAGTTTTTAGATTTGTTTACCTAAATTGGAACGTTATCTATCGAGGAATCTGCCACTTCTACCTTATTTTTGGTTGTTATTTTGGTTTATTATTGTAGTAAAAATTCTAACTTGATATTCAAATATTAGCATTATACAATTAATTTTCCAAAGAACTTACAGTTGATAAATGTCATTTGTCCATAATCTAGGTTTTCATAGTAAACAATTCAATTCAATTTATTCAATTTAAAATAGTTCTGCTAATTAAAACAAAAAAAGTGGATTAAATAATATCCAATGCTAGACTCTTGCGCGGGAAAATCAAATGATCGCGTCTAAATTTCCTTATATATGTAAAATTTTTAATTAAGTTTTTACAAACTCGACAGATAAAGCTAATGTTTTACAATACTCTTTCCAATTTTAAAAAATAACAAGAAAATTATATAAAATGAAAGCTAATTATAGTAATTTAATGTTTTTATTAATTAAATCTACTATATTATTATATTAATTCTACCAAATTTAAATGTTGTATGTGAATACAGCTATCTTAATCATATGCAGATAGCTTTAAACTAAAAACAAGTTAAGAAAGGAACTTTACAAATGGTTAATTTTTATCGGTTGATAGGTAACATTCCAACAATCAATAACAGATAGGTAAACAATTCAATATGCTAAGATAAGGAGAATAATTTGGATTCCTTATTGGGTAAGATGTCACTTTCGTCAAAATGAGGTAGGGGGTAAGGTGTATGCTGTCACGCTGCCTACTCACAATGCATGCACATTTGCATTCAAAATCGTGTCGACTATAGCGATTATTAATGTAGCATCATTTCACACTTGGAGCAACCCTTCTTCCCCATACTTTAACTTATGATCTTGTATATTACCAAAACAAATGTTTAGCTTTCATTTCATTCCTCTAAGCTAATTTCTGCTTTTGGTGTTGATATTTCATTTTCTTCTATAGTATTTGAGTTTTGCCAAAACTGTTAAAACATGTACATTTGTTCGAAATAATGTATCAGTGACTATGAAGTTTGGATTTTAATTCGAATTTCTTCAAAAATATTAGTGAAGTTAAGCTGTTTTTCTTCTTCGTTTGGAGCATTTTTTCTAAATTTTTTGAATGAATGTTCCCGAAAGGTCTTCGTGGATATTACAAATTTCATGCGAAGAATTATGTATTACCAACAAAACTAAGTATCAAAATTATAATTTACAAAAATGCCATTAATAAGAATGTGTGATTGCGATGAGAAGATCACTAGAGATTGGTTGAACATAATTATTGTTGCAAGGGAAATGTACGCACGTTGTGGACGGGATAATAACGTGCACGTCAGATCTCATTGTTCTGAAATAGTTAAAATAAAAGTGATCAAACACTGGTGAATAAGATCACTTAGAATGAAAGGGATCCAAGTCTCCTTCCTTAAATAGTGATTAATGAGTTGCACATATTGGATCAAATCTCACAAAATATTTCTAATCGCATCGTAGGGTTTTATGAGTATGAAAAGAACACAAGATTAGTACAGGTATTTGAATCAAATCTAGAAGATATAATAGAATTAAATCAAATCCACGACACGGAAGTAAAGATTAACCATGAAGTGGTGGTCTCGGCGTAAAAGTCATAAAAAACTAAAGCAACTGATATTTTGATGAGATTCATATTAGTAGATACTAGAAATATTATTAGAATTATATTAGCACTTTTTATACATTGATGATTCAATGTATGAATACAACCACCGTCTGTAGTTTCCAAAGAAGCAAGAAGTATATAAGTGAATCAAAAATTTATCAGTAAAAAGAGTTCAAATGTGAAACAAAGATGATTAAGAATTACTGAAAAAGTAAAGAAAATTCAAAGTCCAACAAAATTTTACTGGGGCAAGAAGGGAAAAAAACGAAATTCAAAAGGGTTCAGACCGAAAAATAGACTTACGACAAGAAAAGGGAGAAAATCTCTTACTACAAAGCTAGTAATCTAATGGCAGTTCAAATATTGCACTATTTGGAGTGAGAAATTCCGTCGGTTACCTATATGAAATCTAGAGACAAATACGAATTGGGGAAATTTATCGAGATCATGCAAGCCTTAAAGTAACTACCAAATTAACTGATAGGATAAAATACTTCTGATGAGTGGATGCAATGAATATTGATATTTTTTGTATTTGTATAATTAACTTTTATTTATAACGTTTATCTTTGAATTTATGCTTTTTGAAGTTTTTGATTTAATGAAAAATTTATTATAGTTCAATATGACGATGTTGTGTTTAATTTAATATTTTTATTTCCATTTCCTTTTTTCAGGATTTATTGTATTTTATATAGTAATTTTTTTATTTTAGTAATAAATGTTAATTAGTCCTTGAAGTTTGTGACACTCAGGATAGCTGAATTTATAGGAATGTAAATTGCTTAAATTGACTGAAACCATGTAGTTTACCACACAAAACTTCTGGTGGCAGGCAAGATAAACTCACGTGACTAGTAACTGTAATGACATAATACGAAAAGAAAAGTGCTGGAGAGAGAGACAAAAGAGTGTCAGTTATAAGAGTAAGTCAGATGGTGTTATAATAGCTGTGTTTTTTCCATATGTAGGAATCATCTTAAAATCAAGAATGTGACATTTTGATATTCGTATATATATATATATGTGTGTGTGTGTGTGTGTGTGTGATACCTAAACATCAAACTCGTAATTTAAGTACTGTATGTAAACAAAAAAGTTCTTATTTAATACAACTGTTAAGAATAGCATTTAAGAAAAGAATTTTAAATGCAAGAAAAACCACAGTCTGAAAAATTGTGGATTATACTTAAATCTAAAATAATAATAATCTTGCTCCAAGTGCATTAATAAATTTTGTTTCCGTTTCATTAATAATATGTAAGAATAAATTTGAAACTCAGTTACAAATAGAAAAGCTGTAACCATAGAGACATGTTTTTCACAGTCAAACCTAGTATTTTATTTCAATACATCACGAATAAAAAGATTGAAGTTTGCTAATATTCAGTTACTAATCAGCATATTCGTCATTTCAAAACATATAATGAATTTTTAGATTTCCTGAAAATTCTTAAAATTCATCTTTTTGTAAATGTTTATATTTTAGTTTGGATCAGGAAAAAAAATGGTACAAGTTCTATATCTTTCAATGTAAAAACTCTATAATATTCTCTAAATTTACAGTGAAAAAGCTTTCGGTTCCTAAGACAAAACAAAAAAAAATTAGAAGTAATTAATGCTATAATATCGGGTTATTAATTCGAAAGTTCTACATCTTAATATAAAATAGCAAATATAATTAAGCATGTTGTTAAATAATCAAATATATTTATAAGATGAAACTCTAATTATTTCTTTTAAATCCACTTTATATGAGAGCATTCACGTTATTTTTTTGAAATATGAAGATTTAACGTTATATATGTGTATCAACATACTTTTAAATGCGATGTTTTCCAATTCAAAAAAGATATTTTTGCATGGAGAAATAAGATAATAGAAGGAAGATCGTAATGCAAAAGTAATATCATGGGAATTGTGGTTAAAAGTCGTTAAGACATAGTTGGTTCAAATTAATACTCTAGAAGTTAAACTTGAGCTGTTGATGGTGTACTTGGGGATGATTTGAGCCACAACGCAAATGATAGCTAACACATCCCTCTCCTAACCTTCAAACCATGTAACAGTAGATAATAAAGACTAGTTTCATTTAACATAAAATGAGCTCTATTAATCAGCACAGGAGATCTTTTGCGGAATCAAGACTCGAACCCGTTTCTGAAATGTCGTAAACCATGACCATTAGGATATTGTTAACGCATCGTTGAAATATGGATGTGCTAATTTCTTTTTCTTTCATAAAACCATGAATCTTTGGTAAACTATCTCTTAAAAATAAAAATGAAAATTATGTTAATACTTGTATAATATACTAACGAATGGATCGAAAGGCAATTTAGATTATCTTAAGAAATTGTTAATTGTTCTTGAGGTATTACTTAAAATATATAAAGTACTATCTCGCGTAACAAATTTTATAATTTATACCAGCACATAAGTGTAGTAAGAAATTGTTTTAATCTAAAAATAAGTATATATGTATGAAAACATAGACAAATATTTTCAGTTAAAATATTTGATTTTTCCAAGCGTCTTTCAAATATTTATTCAGAAATGGATTTACAGTTTGTGTAAATATTTGATTTAAAAATACAGTGCTTATTTTGAAAAATCATGAAATTATGTAATTAATAATTCAAATATATATTTTAACAAATTTTACTCTTAAAATGAAGCAGATCCTTTTTCCTTTTATTTTCTATGTTATATTTTATCTTATTTTAATAAAAAGAATTATTACATTTTTGTGTATTGCAGTTGAAAAACTTATCAGGTTATATTCTTCAACAAATATTTTATATGAACACTTTTCATACTCCCTGTGATGTTATACATTTTCCCTTTCCCTTTATTAACATTTCTGTAATTTAAAGGTATTATATATATATATATATATATATATATATATATAATACAAATCCACCACACAACAATAGGTCCACAAAATCGGCTTGTTAGTGGTCTAGCCGTGAAGAATTTATTTATTTATTTACATTTACACAGCTTACATTTTTACTCACTCTCTGGACCATTATACTCCTTTACCATACAACTTATTACCAACCAATTGTTTGCATCCTTTTACATTTTATTACCAATCAAACAATGATTTAAATCTTTTTTCAATTTATATGGTGATGATGTGTTATATTTTTTTCATTTTGAGTATGTGATATACATCTTGAAGCTTAAGGAAAATTCCGTCTTTCTACTCACATATTTGAATCTTCATTTCTTTGAATTTTTGTAAGTAATTTTTATATTTTGATTTGTTGATAATTTTTAGAATTATAGATTTTATTTTTTTGTAAATTTTATCTCTGAACTTTTTTGCATTTTTTAATCATTGAACTCTTTTGTAATTTGGATTCCCCAATTCAGCCTACCAGGAATTATAGATTTTATTTTTGTAGATTTTATCGCTGAATTTGTTTGCATCTTTTAATCATGAACTCTTTTGCAATTTGGATTTCCTAATTCAGCCTACCAAGTCGCAAAGGGGGAAGGTTGGTACCATTAAACTAGTTTAACCCCGCTTATTCGGTCCTCAGCCCGATATTGCTTTTTGACTTGCTGGGTTTCATATTTTCATTTTTTTTCTTTCATTTTTACATTTCTTTCTGGATTTTTGTCTTTTTAAATATTTTAAATTATTCTTTCATAAATTTTCAGTATATATATATATATATATATATATATATATATATATACAAAGAAATTAGAAACTAGTTATTCGTACAAGAATGCTTTTACCAAAGTAACTATGATTTTAGTATGCTAATTAGGATAAAATTAATTCCGAAGGTAATATCTAACAAAACACAGATTTTCAAATATTAATGTAAGGATAAGAGAGAGATTGAACGATTGATTTTTTTTTTTAAATATAAAGAAAATTAAAATTCAGTGATTCTTAAGCGTATAAAAAGTATTCGTACAGCAAAATAAAAGCAAATATTTTCAGTGTTTTGGGATTTAATCAGTAATTCGTTCAATGAGTGACAATCACTCATCTTTAAACTCATATACGACGTTATATGGTGAAATTTAAATTTGACAGACAACACAGAATTTTCTATGCGTAATCAGTTTTTCTTTCAGTATAAATTCTGAAGGAGCTTACACTGAAATTAAACTGATTACAAAGTTTTATGACGACGGTAGAACAAATAATGAAATTATTACTAGTTAATAGCTCACATTCTTCAATGTAGGCAATTATTCGGAGGACTAGGACTTCTAAAATACTTTACAACGCTCCTTGTACGGGTCGACTGTGTCTACATATCTCTGTCGACAGGCTATTTTTCGTCCGTTTGTTGAAGAAAAATCCAAAAATAAATGCTCCTAAGCTCAAAGTAGGATTAAAAAAAAAGGAGGAAAAGCCATATCTGTAGGCACAGTTCAAAATATATGTAGGCTACAAGGTTTCCACCGTCGTATTGTACGAAAACGTTCTTTTTGAATGAAAAGAGTTGGAAGTAACGATTATCCTTCGCTATAAAATACGTAAACGAAAGTCCAAAGTTCTGGAAAAAGTTTTTTTTTCTGATAAAAGTAAGTTGAAAGTTCTTTTTTTTTTTCATTTATTTTTTTGATCGCATGATAAATGAATGAAGCGGAGGAAACGAAACACAGAATGCATCACTGGAATTTATTTCCTACAATGAAACACAAAATTAGGCGCACACTTGTTTGGTATGAGCCTCGGGAGTCTGCAATTTAGTCCCAGTTTATAAGTCACCAGCTTCACATGGACATTTCGAAAAATAATTTACAGTCTAGTTCAATAAAAATGGGTGTTTGTGGTGATTACGTTTTAATGCATAATAACGTGATTTCAAGCATACAGACATAAATATGTGGCTTTAGATCCTATATAACATTCCTAAATGTAAGAAAATTTCCCCTCGTTCACCATACATCAATCTCATGGAACATGTATGGGAAATTCTTCATCAGAATGTTAGAACCAGGTCAATTTTTAAGAAACATAACTTGATAAGCGCTACAATACGCTAAGAATGGGACTGCATTTCTATGTCAGTGACATCAAATTTGGTTGAATTCAAACAAAAGAGACTCAGAACAATTATTCAAGCCAGAGTAAATTGTGGACGGTATTAATTGTATAATGCTAGTTTAAACATTTAGGATTATTTGCATTGTACGATTATTTTTTACTTTACAAGATTGTACTTTGTTTACGTTTTTCTAATTTTACAGTTTTATATATAATTTTTTCGTATAAAATTGGACATTGAAATAGTAAATTGTATCCTATTATATACATATAATGACTTATTCTGCAATTTAATCTCGAATTTTTTAACAGTGAGGTTACTTTAGATTATAATTATTAATGTATGAATATTTTTTACACTCACTGTGCGCACCAAACGAATTGCTCGCAGATCCACGCGCGCCGAACCATCTCTCGAGCACAGAGTTCGTGGTTCAGATTAGAACGGTGCTGTAATTTTTATTTTTATTTTGTTCACAAACCATCAGGCTCTTTTAGCTAATTTTATCTTATAACCTTGGCGATTCGTGGTTAGTTGTTCCTTTCCTATGAATAATTAAAAGTTCATTGTTAAAAAAAAATCCACGAGTTGTCCGTGAACCGATTGGTTCATAAGTCCATAAGCATCTTTGATTTGAATTAGCCTGTATATCTGAAACATTTTGAAATTCAATAAAACAATGAGATTTTTAAGCGCACGTTTTATAAATAACTAACTGAAATTTATTGAATTTTGCTTCGTTAGGCTTATTAAAAAGTATGGTTTTTATTAGATTATAAATATTATAATATGATCTTCCAGGATGAAAATATTTCTCACTACTGATCTAAATATAATGTTATTTCACACTGTAAGCAGGTTTATTCTCAAAAATATTTTCTTTGTTTACCGTTTATTATTGCGCATAAACAACAAGAATAAATCAAAAGCATTGCAAAATTAATAGCATTTTTGTTTGAGCCATTTAGGGAGAGTTTAATAAAAAGAATGTATTTTCTTTGAATATTATCATACTCTGTATTCAATGTAAGAGCGCATCTTGATAAACTCACGCCATCACCAAGCACAGAAAATTGAGTTAGTAAATTAAGTTAGTCTAATCAGGGCTCTAGAGAATTATAATAACATTTATGTAGGGTGTAAGATACTAGAAAACTTCCTTTCTGTTGTCTAGTTTCTTACTTATTTCGCACCGAATATTCCATAAACTCAACTTTTCTGAGAAGTAGATCATGATTATATATTAATAATATCCTATTCACAATTTTTACAGGAGTATTAATTTTTTCCCTAATTGTGGAGAAAATTCTTTGCTTAGTGTCACTCCAGAGAAAGTTACTCAGAGAAATTTAATAAGTGAATTACGTACATAGTTGAATATGATTATGTTCAAAATTAAATATATTTTTTAAGAAAGTGTGTTGCTGTTAGGAAAGGCAATTCATTTTTCTATCAAGCTAACTCTCTTTGAATATAATGTAAGTCCTCAAGATGTAGAGAAAAGTTAAGAGTAAATCTTAAGTAGCTTGTTCATAATGGAATTCCTTGTTTTACAGAGGTTGAAATAAATCCAATAAGTAACGAAGTTAGACGCATGTTTCCTCATAGTAACATTTTATTTTATTTAAAATACTCTTTAATGATTATTTTATTTATTTATAAAAGCATCTCAGATGAAACATAACACTTCTAAATACTAAAAGAAATTTCAAAAACTCAGAAAGATTGCATTGATTTCTCAAAGTCGTTTTAATTTTTTCGTATTAATTCAAGAACTGTCTAATTTAATTAAGTTAAACAAAATTCATGGAGAAGAAAAACAAAAATTACAATAAATTATTTGTCTATGCCTTCACTTTAACAAAATATTGACATTCAAATGAAAAAACACTGGATTGTTCTGATTTATTTGTCTTTTTAATCACTTGCAATACATTTTTAAAACTGAAATTTATTCTTAGACATAATAAATCGACATTTAATATAAACTTATTATTTTTCCTCCAAATTCAGAGTTTAATTTTAATAAAAAAAACATTTACCACAGTAATTAACTCATTATAAAATTACACGCGAAAGTGAAAAGAAATATTAATAACATTCTAAATACTGATTAAAAATATTTATAGCAATATGATCATATAAATTACTCGTATAATAGTTTCTAAATAAAATATGCTGTTACAACTAAAGAAATTCAACATTATAAAATTTCAATCGAGTCGTTCGGTTCGAGTCCTCAAGCAACTTAAGAATCCGTCGGGTAACGAGTATCTACAAGATATCTTTACCCTCATTATTTCCCTATTGAAGTCAATTTCAAGTTGCTGTTTATAACACATACATTACCATTAGTTAAAATATTTAATTAAATAATTTTATTAAATTATGCATCTTTGAAAACAAATGTTTTAATGAATTGTTTTCGATATATAAATGTGAGGATATGAAGCTACAAAAATAAAAAAAAGAAACTAAACAGAAAAAGAAATACCGTAATTTAAAAATAAATTTCCTTTAGATAAGTAATAAATGATAGTATGTAGTAAAATTACATAAACAATCCACATAAATCATCGTGAAGACCTATCACTGATAAAAATGAAATATTTAGTCCTATTTACATTTTAATAAGAAAGTAACTAATTCTTTTTATTTTCATTGTGTCAATGAAGTAAATGTGTATCGAAACAGAGTAAGCAAGGAAAAAAAAGAGTTTCTCATTTTTCCACGTAATATTACCTTTATATTGTTCTGAATCTTCTTTCTTTAAAAGAGAAAATTTTTATATCTAGTTTTCTCCATTTTATTAATGTTTAAAAAATTGACATATCTGATAAATTAAGAAATCTTTAATACCTACAAATTACAATTAGTTTGAAAATTTTAAATCTTAATATGTGTTTCGTGTGATAAAAATTTCATTTGCAAGTCTAATCCTGTTTGTTTTTCTTTAAATTTGATTTAGAAATAATTAAGTGTTAAGGTTATATAAATTACATCATCAATATTTTAAGTATTTCAAAATTAATAAATCAAAAACCTTTTCGTAAAAATCTAAATAAATTTTTACTAAACAATTACTTGCACACCCACCATCAAGTATACCTTTAATCTATATATCAAACTTAGTATTAAAAATATGTAGTTTTTTTCTTTTTCAGTTAAATATTAAAAAAATAATTCAATTTTTCTTTTGCAATAACCTTATTAATATTAAATTTCTTGTAAATTTCTTTTACAGCTTTAATCAGAGCTTTTATGTCTTTTGAGTTGAAAAGATCTTCAAAATTATAGTTATAAATACCATAAACCTGTTTATTAACATATTTGTGTGCATCAGAACTACTTTTAATAATAGCAGTGCTCTTCAGCTTATCTGAAATATCTTGTATTATTTCTTATAATTTAAGCAAGAGTAATATATTTCCCGAAACTATCAGTTCCCTTTTAGTTTAATAGGACTTTTATGAAATTTTATTGTTACAAAAATGTGAGGTAATTTAAAACACTATTAATATTAGCACTGATTTTCTTATGAAATACAATAATTACATCAAAAAAATTGTTTGTTTCTTACTCAAAACTCTGAAGGAGTTATTATTCTCAAGATGCTTACTAACTAAATTAATAAAGACTTTTTTCAAATAAAACATAATTATTTAAGTATTTATTCTACATAACCATTAATAAATTTATCCTGGAGATTAATAGAAGCAGTATTTTTAATCCTTCAAATAAATATCCTCATAATTATTACTATCTATTTTTCTAGAAACTAGTTTTTAAATCTAATTAATACAGTCTTTAAAATGTTAAAATTTTCTTAAGGTAGACCATACTAAATTGCTAACTTGGTAATAAAATTAGCAATATCTTAGCTTGTCTTTTTTTAAAACAGGTATACAATTTTTCGAAATGGTAAATTTGATATTAGAATCATGAATATCTATTACTTTTTTCTCTTCGATAATATCCAAATTACTTTAAGCATTTGTTTACATTCCGCATTTTGATATACTGTTTTTTTATAACCATTACTTGTACATACATCATTAAATCTTAATTCTAACTTACAGTTGTAATTATAAAGAATACAGCCTATTTCTTTCTATATTTAAAAGCTTTTTTTAATGTTAAGATTTTAATACTTTTTAAATATTTACCAAACAGTTTTTTTTAAAAATTAATCTTGTCAAAACAATTGATACAAAACTTGATAGTAAAATGTTCTAAAATTATAATATTTCATATTGTACAAAAGAAACAGTTCATTAAATTCTTAATTAAATGAATGCTCATATTCTTAAATTCATTATCTTGTAATAAATAATCTTTTACTAAATAAATTTCGTTTCTTAATGCAAAATACAGGGTACTTAATACTTACTAATAAAATCTTACTGAAAATTATAATTGAGCTAAGGATTTTTTTTTAATATCTTCCTTATTCATAATTTTTCTATAACTTTTTAAACGCTTTTCTTTCCTTAAAAACTCTATTATTTTGTACTTGATATTTTTTGCCATAATTTTTATGGTAAAAATCTTTATAATCAGTTTGTTTAATACTTAGGAACCTATTCTCATCAAACTAACACATCGATCAATAACTCCCGAGTCTAACATTGAAAACAACATTTTTTTGCAAATTTTTTTTTTTATTCATCAACATAACACCTTTTGTTAATCACCTTTTAGGGTGATACAATCGTTCCAACGCTTTTCCAAATCTTTTTTTTTTTTTTCGCAAGAAATCTTTTTTGTTGCGAGTAAATAGCGATAAACAGCTTTCTGAATCATCGACTCGTTGCTGTTTTTGTTCCATCGAAAGCAATCGCGGCACCCACTTGGAAAAAACCTTTTTCCTGGTCCGATCGACTTAAAATTTTGACACGTTTCAAGCAAAGGTTAGTACTCTAGAAAAACCTGGTTACGTAATATTTAACTCCCAAGCGTACACACACACACATATATACATATATATATATATATATATATATATATATATATATATATATATATATCAGTCGACTAAGAGACAACTTAATTTAGTGCTTTTTTCTTGTATAGTTTTCTTATGTTGTTTGCTGATACTAATTTTAAAAATGTTTTTATGGGATTTTTTTCCTTTGTTATTTGCTAATTTTTCTATCACTATTCTTGTAATATAACAATTATTAAGAATATCTTTATACAAATAATTATCATTCATTACGATTTTATTTACTGTTTCATTATATACCGGGTGGTTATAATTAAAGTGACACTATTCAGAAACCAGTAGAACCTGTCCCGCTTATCGGATTTTGATGAAATATATGCTATATGGACCATGGGGAAAAGATATCTACAATAAAAATAATTGTACATATTTTGACCACCAGGGGGCTTTTACCGAATATTCCTTTTGCAAATCCACAAAAACCTCTTTATAAACTTACAATCAAAGCCAGAGAATCATTCAGGGTGCGTTTGTCATCATTAATCATGCTCTTACGAAAAAAAAGATCGAGCTTTACTGGTAAAACTATTTGATCAGAACGGCAGCAACCACTTAGCTGCTCTGCGTAAATGTCGTCGCTTTAAGGATCTGCGAAAGGCCCCATATCGAGGATTGGTTTGAGGAAGATGATCATCATATTTGAAGAGACTGGAGATTTGGGTGTGCTGCTCGGAAGAGGACGGAAACCGGTTGGACTGAAACTGTCGAAGAAGTATCTACTTCTGTGGTTGAAAGAACCTCTAATTCCATCTATTCTTCAGTAAGTGGTCGATCAGTGTCACGTGAGTTGGAGATTCCGTGGTCGATAGTACGAAAAATTATCCGATCCATTTTAAAATGGTATCCGTATAAGATCCACGATATGCAAACGCTGAAACTTCAAGATCACAAAACACACCTTGAATTTGCTTGCCGATTTTTGGAGAGAATGGAAGTTGATGACACGTGGCCTTGGAAAATTCTATGGTCAGGTGAGGCACACTTTTATTTAGATGGAGCTGTGAATATCAAAATTGCCGCATACGGGTTACTTCACCTCCTAATGTCCTTCATCAACAAGCACTACATTCCGTTTACGAGACAGCTTGATGTGGATTTACTGCTGAGTTTATCCTCAGACCTTTTTATCTTTGAAACTCTCACTCCACGAGGTCCTAAAAGACGGTGTGCAGACGAGTGCACGGTACAATGAACTCCTTCACCAGCATGTCATTTCTACTTTACAGGAACGACAATGTTTGCAAAGCACTATCTTTATGCAAGATGGAGCAACTCCTCATATTGGCCGTCAAGTCAAAGCACTGCTTAGAGCTAACTTTGGCGATAATCATGTAATATCCAGAAATTTTTCGGACGCAAGGTTTGTACTTTTGTATGATTTGAACCTTAACTTTTTATCATTATTTATTTTTTAGGTATTCTTTCAGTACATTCACAGCTTTATTTCTATGGGTTTTTTTCCGTCTTTATTTCTTTTTCATTTTTTTTTCTAAGTGTTTGAAAATTAAAAATTTTACTTCTTTTATACATCTTCTACAATGTAAAAAATTAATTGTGAGTCTGCTATGTAAATGTTAAAAATTTTCTTATATTTTAATTCTTGTTTTATATTAGTTTTAGTTATTACTTTTAATTTTTTTATGTTATATATATACTGAACTACTATTTTGAATATATATATATATATATATATATATATATATATATATATAACTAATAATAACTCAAATAAATTTGCTTTTTTAAATGGAATTGCAGATAACACTATGTCACTGTTTGATGGAAAACGATATCCTTTCGTGATGATTCGCGAATGAAAAGGAGCTCCAAGTTTTTGCCGTATCTACAACTAAAGAGAATCAGCGTTCAAATTATAACGAAATTATCACTGAGTTATCACATAAGGCCACTGTCCTAAACTCTAGTAATAATGATCAGAACTTCATTTTAAACGAGTGCATTTATACGTAGATGTGAGAAAAATCCTAATTGCTGGTCGTTCGGCACAGAGACTAACACGACTAAATCTCCTGTAAACAGTTTGTCTGGAAACTCGTACTATTGTGGCGGCTGTAAGCCCTGAACTCAGTTCTCTGGTACAACTGCCCCTCTGATATTCCATAGTTGTTGCCAGATATATGTCTAAGTAAATGGATATTACTTTTGATGGACCTGGTACTGGTGGTCTGTTAACATTTCCCCACTATGAAACGTCTGCCACAATTTAAAGATGACACACTGAAGCCCATTCTGAATTCGAGACACTTCAGTTTGTGATCTCGTCTGGATTCCCGCATTGCAATGATAATTCCTTACGCTAACATGTCCAGCTGTATTCCTTGTGCCATCATTTGTTCTGTTTTATTGTCAACAACGTTCCTTCGCACATGATTTGCACGAAACCTGTTTGATCTGCCTATTCCATTGAGCTGATTTATTCGCGTTACAACGCAGATAAAGCGTCCCACTCAATGTACGCATGAAGGCTTGGTCTGAAATGTTTTACATGAAGACAAAATTTCATCAACAGATGATTATCCACAAATTATATAGAGACAATTTACTATTATTTCTCATTTTACGAATTATTCTTAACTTTAATACACCAGTGTGTATATAAAGTACTTAAAATGGCGTTCAAAATATATATTTAATTACAATAAGCTGCATCTAATGGGAAAGATGTCTCCTTTCCAAATAATGGCAAATTAGGCCACCTTATTTTTATATGGATACATATGAGCGTCTATGTGCTCTGAATTCGTGGCTGGAGAGAAAAATTATTTCTTGTTAAAGCTTTCAAATATGATATTTGTACGAGAATAGATCTAAAATCATCGAGAGGTATAAGCCAGTAGAATTTAGGTATCGGTTTGTCTGATTGTGTTAGAAATATTTAAGTATTTTTCTACAGAATAAATTTGTTCTATTCTAAAATATTTTCAGTAAAACATTTGCTGTTATAGAAAAATAAACAAATAAAGAAAGGGCAAATAAAGAAAGGGAATCGTTTTGCTTTATTTTTAAAATAAACACCATATTATAATTTAAACTAGGGGGGCAATATGATTTTAAAATAATTTTCTTCATAGTAAATAATTTTCGGTATACAAAATTTTAAACTTCCGTTTCCATCAAGTAAATTTTCGAATTATTGCGATTTAATTATATGTAAGAAATCAATCTGGAAGAAGAAAAAAAAAAAAACCCAGCTTACTTATAATTAATTTGTGAAGTGTTAAGGTTTATTAATTGAATACTTGGTAAAAAAAAAGATTATTTTAAAAAAGGAAATCGTTAAATGAAGACTAATGTAAATCCTAGCAGAAGCCCGTTCAAGAGCTTGCCTCGCCCTGCTTTGCATTCATTTAATTTTAATTACGTAAAATACTCCCCTCCCCCTCTTTCTGTAACTCTCGCCTGACATATTTAATTCAGTGTTTTTTGTGTCTAATTATACCATTTAATTGTAAGCATTTATTGTGAAAGGCCGTTTTTGATACTTTAAAAAAACTATTTCCAAAAATAGATTATATATGCATTTATTTAGTCCGTATTCTGTTATAAATTCAATAATGATGTTAGAAAAATATATAATATTGCTATTTGATAAGTATATATGTCGTTCTCAAAAGAGTTAACACTATTTTATGTTGAATTTCTACTTTATTCAATAGATGGAGCTACATGTCAGCATCCAATGGTTTTACAGTACGTTATGTACGTATAATACCTTCTGTAACTCTAAATCCACTTCTTAATGTTTTAAATGTGTTGTGATTTTTCTTATTTATTTACAAAATTGGTTTGTAATGTAGATTTGTACGCGTAACTGGATAAAACGTGTTAAGTAAGTCCTCGTAAAGCAATGTCATATCAGAACCTTTGTTAAATACATCCTCATAGTCTGCAAGTTATATCAGAAACATATTAGTGTTAAATCTATCTGTTAAGAAACCAAAATGCAGCCCAATTTTTTTTTATTCGTTATTAACATATTTGGAATAACTGGTTAGCTAGCAATTATTTGTAATTATGTCTACAGCCTGATATTTCTTGAACTAAAATAAATGAGCTTAAGAAAAACAATTGTTGGCGTTTTTTTACTACCTATAAACTTCTTCAGACGCTAATTTAGTTTAATTTCTCTTCTTCTCATTCTGCATTTTATTCAGTTTATTTGAAAATTTTTATATTCAGTCATCAAGGATTACAAAGTCGACTTTATTTGGTTAGACCTTAAATGGTACTCGACAAACATTTATCTCACATTACATACTATGCATATCTAAGAAGCAAAAACTTATTTATAAGCTCAAAGGTTTTCTGCGCGTAGATATTTATCTGTATAAAAAGGAAGTTCTAATTTTTTTTTTCAAATTCAAAATTAACGAAGAATAAAAAAGTTACTTTTGTTACAAAAATTTTTATCATTTCTATGGGTATTGTACAATTTTTTCGATTGTAATTAAATATTCCAAATGAAATATGATCCGTGTTAATATGTTTTTAGTAAAAGATCTACGTTTTATTTGTTAAAAATCTACAAAAATATTGATTATTTAAGCTGCTTATTCTAGAAATAATATATTACTAAAATACTCCATTTATAGAATGAATGTATAATATCAAAGTTAGGCTATGAACAAATTAAATCTGTTTATTGATTGTATCTGTAAAATTTTAGGTAAGTTATAGCATGCATCACAGGATTTTTCCTCTAATAATAATTAATCAACGTATTGTGACATGTATAATGCTAAATATAAGAAATATTTAACTAACATACATTAAACGATATGTGTTAAAAGAATATAGATTTGGTCGGAAGAAAAAAATTACTTGTTTTGTGTAATCCTAATTTCCTAAAAATAATAGTGGAATGCTTCTTGATTCATACATATTAAATGCATAAATCGGATCTTATTCGAGAAAAAAAGATGTCAAAACAAATGTACGCTATAAGCATTCAAGCGATGGTATTGTATTAGTTAAAATGTGCGATTTTTTTATTTAAATAATAAGAAATATTTTTGAAACAAATATCATTTTATAAAAAAAAAAAAAATATTGCCGGAATATAACAGAAAAATTATGAAATTATACAATTTGAAAACTTCAATTAGTTATAAGTAATTTTGAAACTTTGAATTTAGCTACTATATTACTGCACATTGTAAGTGAACGAGAAAGACTTTTCGAGAAATTTGATTCATTTCACATTTATCAATTTGCAACGTATTCAGTTTTTCCCTTGCTTTAAAACTTCGATAATTCATAAAATAATAAATTAATATGATAATCAAATAAAAATGATTTTTATATACATAAATTACATTTTACCTCTATTCTTTTCCGGGTGATGAGATATTTTTATGATTACCCTCGGCCTTGCTTTGTTCAACCCTTAATTATGTTTTGAATATCTAAAACATAACTCACTTTATTGAGATATTTTTTTTCTTTTGAAGCTGAGTTGTAGTATTTCATAAGCTTTATTAAAAGGATTGATTGACTTAGATTGATGCCACACTTTATAAACAATTTGAGAGTTATAGGTGCCCCATCTTATGATTTTGAGTTTCCGTCACGCGACGAGGAAGACTTCTGAGCTAGCACCCCACTCCCCTCACATCCATGCCATCTCAATGCGAGGACTTTGAATAGATTTAACGTGCATTAGTCTTGCTACGCGATGTTTTTAAAATGAACTATGATACGAATGTAGATAACCTATAGAGCTCTGTAAAAATTCTAATCACAGATTGTAAATAAAACTGAATCCGAAAAGTCAGGTTGTTGTTTTTCCCCTCTATAACTGAATGAAAAACGGATAATGTTTCACTGAAGAACATTGTTTGCAAAATCAGTATTATTATCTATGCAAACTTTTCCTGTTTTTCTTTTTTGTCGATATAACACCAAATTATTTCAATCTCTTTAAATATAATTTTAACTATAAATTTCATAAAACTTTTCTGCACATTCTATGCATCTAAAATGAACATATCTAATACACACGGTTCATTTTTCTCCTACATTAGTTTTTAGTTTTTTTTTAGAAACGTCGCACTAGAAGCAACACGAGGGTTATTGGAGACGGACCTCGTAATTTTGAACCTAGGTCAAGTGGCGAGGACAACACCTGAGCTGGCATCCCCCCTCTCCTAACTTCCACACCACGGGAGAGCTTTGTACCCCGACAGATTTAACGTATATCACCCTCTAACTACATGGCACGGCGGGTCTTTAGCGGCCAAGGCTCGAACCTGCGACTGAACGAAAACCTCCAGCCATGAATCCGAAACCATGACCACTAGGCTACCGCAGCCATTCTCCTATAATAACTTCTATAATAACACTTATAACTTTCAAAAACTCAATCATAAAACTAAATTCATAACTTTCTGTAAACAGGGCCCTATCTTTAACGTAAAAGCAAAATCTTGGAATTTCCTAAAGAAGTTTTTTTTTTGTTTTTCACCCCCTTTGATTTAGTAGTATTCTTATTCCCTGTTGTATTTGTTTCGCTGCTACATTTCTTTTAAGAATTTTTCTCACTATAATGTTTCAATTTCAAAATTTAGAACCATCTTCAAATGGCCCTGATGATTAAAGAACTCTTAACTACATAGTAATTTAAGAAAAAAATCACACACACATTAAATGACATTTTAATAGTTACTTTAGAATAACATCAGAAACATGAATCTCTTATCTGTAAAACTTAATTTTTAAAATAACATTGATAAATAATTTTAGAGAACAAAAGCAAATCCACATCACGAGGAAAAAAAAACGTTTAGAAAATCCCTCAAAAATGAATGCGATGAAATGTTTAATAAAATACGTAATGTTGTTAGTAAAATCATAATATAGGATTAGATCAACTAAAGTAATATTTAACTAAATTATGTTCGAAAATTAAATAAATTTTCTTAGAACTTCCACTTCACGTATGGGTATTACTCTCAAAACATTTCAATGATTAAGTACATTTAAGTACCAGATATTTAAGGATTTTGATAGTTTTGCATTTCTCGATAAATCAACAAGATCAGGCTAAAAATCTGTGAAAGAAATAAATGTTTCGTTATAATGTTTTCGGTGTTTATTTTCTAATTGAAATGCTTAGGCGATAAAAGAGTAACTTCAGAACTTTCAGAAAAGTTATTTATTTTTTGATGAAATGTGTGTTATCATAATGACATGCTAATAAATAAATAATTTTTACTAAACAAAAGTTTACTTGTATTTAAGGTGCTTTTAATTTAACCAAGTCAAAGCTCATGAAATAAATTTAATTTGGAATAGGAGTATAAGAGCAGAAAACAGTACATAAAATAATAAGCCGAGATAAAAAGTTTCAAATAAATTTCATTTCTAGGGTATATAATATCCATTTTCACAAAGACCAATTATTATTATAGCAATTAATGAAGGTATTAACTTTTAAAAAACCAATATAAGTTACTAATATAATTTGATAAACAACATTTATGACGGACGAAGACGTAATTTTTATTATTTAATGTTAATTTTTGAAACTCGTCTGCAGAATTATTGTGCACAATATAAAATTTAAAAAAAAATATCGAAGATTTTTCTCCTCACGTTGGTGTGGAAGTTTGGAGAGTGGAGTGCCAGTGTGTTTGTGTGTTCGGATATAGTCCTTTTCTCTTTACCGTGGTTTAATATTTACAATGTCCATCACCAATACCCTTCTTGTTGATTCATAGTGTGATGTTAATAAACAGGTCAAAGGCTTAAAAATTGCTTCCTTTTCGATAATCAAAATCAGAAACTTGCTTTAATACTAGCCTTTAAAATTACGCTCCCATTTTTAACATTATTTACCGAATCAAACTGACCAGGGTAATTTAAATGAAGAATGGCCTTATGAGGGATGTAACTATTAAAATATTTGTGACACTCACGAGATTGATATTTTAGAAGTTAAGCAACATGCAAAGGATATGTGTCAATTCATTAGCTTCAGCTTTACAAAAACCCCATTTGTAGGGTTGTTTCTTAAACGCTTATCTAGTAAGATGCTACACATTCCAAATATCTATAATGCATGACATATTACTTACTAGATAATACTTTGTGTTAAAAAAAATTCCCATGGGCCAAGAGATAAATTTTACTCCTTCAGACTTTAAAATATATAGCTAAGATAAATAAAACGTATAGAAATCTGCAATTCTTCTGTTGAATATCATCTATAATATTCACTATATTACTACTAATAAAACAATCTACGTATGAATTTTTCTACTTTTGATCAGTAAAAGAGTATAAATTTCCGAGACGCACACACGTGAATAATTATCTGTGGACATTTCGCATCAATTTTGAAATTGCTTAACTTTCAATGATATTACAAATTTATGAATTTTTGTACGGCTTTCTTATTGATAAAACCATCGAAAATTTAGTTCATACAACTATGTACACATGTTTAATTCTGTACGGTATATGGCTTGCTTCTAGACCTCCAAATTCTGCAATAATCTTAGAGGAGGATTTATGTCTGTTAAAGCCGTCCTAGTTTATTCCGAAGTTAGATCAATATTAGTGCAGATATTCCATTCACTATAGAGAAGATTCTACAATATCAGTTTATAGTATATATATAAATTTTGATGTGAAATACTGGACACTTGGTACATTTGTAATATCATTTGCTTTTATTTTTTTAACAAAAAGTTATAACGAAGTAGTTATTCATTACCTGTTAAAAATAAAAGAAATAAATCGAAGTTTGTATAATAGTCTTTTTTAGCTCCATAACCTAGATAAACATATAAAACACTAAATTAAGCTAAAATGTGCTTATTAACTAAAACAAATGTACATAGAGATATAAAAATCAGTGTGAATTTTATAGAAGAAATAAAACAGAACAAATAGGATGGTGGAAATTTATTAAGTTTCAACATGGAAAAGTACAAATATTGCAGTACAATCAAACTACGCCAAGAAACAACTCGACCGCCGAGGTCATTTTTACAAAGTCAAAAGTAGTATGTATATATATATATGTATATATATATTTCATTATAATATATATATAGAATTCTCATGCAACCCCTTCGAATTGAAAATTTTTTAAAGCTTTTTTTCCTGTTTTGATCTCTGTTTTTTCATATATATACAGATATATGGTTCTTACAGAGACAATACCAGACTAGCAAATTCAACTTATGTATATATATTTGTATAAAAGAAAGACTAGCGATATTTTAGATTTTATTACGTTGGCCGAAATTCGTATTTAGTACTTCGTGAGACAATGTTCAAGCTGAAAAATGGATACTCGCTTTTGTCATTTTCAGCAGTCTGTCGCACGATGGTATGTATTACTTTGTATTTATATTAAATTTTATCAGGTTAAGAACCATTAAGAATTTGCTTCAGGCTGTAAGATTAGTTATTCGATGAGATTCATCTTATAAAATAAAGAAATTTGAAACTTAAAACTGCTTACACACACATTTTGTAAAACATTCCGAATATCATACTTTATTACGAGTCTATATTTCAAATTTCTTATAAAAACAACCCAACGATGCAAATTGAAATTAGAATTTAAAATTAGAATCCGAAATTAGAATTTAAAATTTTGACTAGAACTTAAAGTAAAAACTTGCCAAGCACATATCAAATTTGAATGCACCACCGTGCGACAGCCGAATTTCTATTTTGCTTAGAGAACCTGTAAAAGCAGCAAATTGTGACCAAAAATAATAGAGGCCATTCCAGTTAAATTGCGGAGGTAATATTAATACATATGTAACTGCATAAATAACAGGTTATGCAATGAACAACCTACAACCACACAAATGTTTGAAAAAGTCCCTAAGACATTGCACAGGGGACAGAATTATACTAATATTCTTCAAGGTTAATTGTTTTGCCAGTATTTTTCGGTATAAAATAGCCTTTTATGAGTTAAGTGAAAATTGCATACATTTATAATGAATTATTTCAAAAGTGGTTAATGAAAATCATAAGCTATGCTTATCTTTTCTTTCCCACTGAAACAAATTTCATAAGCTGCTTATTATTGCTTTTGGTTTCATTTTATTTTACTGAATTACTGAAATTTAACTGATGGTAGGTTGGAATGTATACATCTAGTTAACCAAACTGGAATGTCGATTTTAAAGTTAAATTACATATACAGACATACAGTATAAGTAAACTTATATCCAAACAATAAACTGATCGGTCATATGAACTTTTATTGAACTACCCCCTGCCCTTCCCCCCCGAAAAAAAATGAAGGTTATACCTATATTTGCTCCGAATTCGAATATAAACTCTGAAAGCCGAGAAACCGAACTTTCTCACATTACTTATTTGGAACTTTAAGCACAATTAAAAGCATAATGAATTAAGTTGTCCTTTTAAATCAATTTAGAGTTCAGCATTAACTCAAAAAATTCCAATTTTGATTCTTAAGTCAATTCAGTATTTCTTCTCGACATTACAAACAAGTTTACTTTTCAAATTTACGTTTACTTAATTTAGAGTTCTTTACACAAAATGAGTTCTAAGTCAGGTAGACCAACCGAAAAATACTGGTTTATTGATATATTTTTTTGAACAGGCCAAAAAAGGGGCAAGTGCTACTTTGGTCAACTCGGAATTGAAATGCTTCGAGTTCCTGGTTTTTTTTTTCCTCCCTCACGTTTTACGAAGCGAAGGGTAACATCACGACGTAAAGGACAAGTCACTGAAAAAATGACTAGAATAACTTCTTTAATCAGTTCGTTTCCTCGCAATAAATTAGAACAATAATTTATTAAGTACGCAATACAATAAGATATACAATAACTCTTATTTATAAATCTTTACCGAGATTTCCTTTCAGTCAAAAAAGTCAACCTCGGAATTAAATAGCAATAATTTAATCAATAATATTCTTCATAAATAGCAAACAGTATACACGAGCAAAAAATGTTCTAGTTTTATACTTAAATAACTCCTACACTTAGCTTAAATACTTTTTCGCAACAACTGAACATCTACACGAATAAAAGCAAACACGATAAACGGCACAAAACTATCCTAATGACGTTCAAAGAGGCTACTCAATGTTGAATGTCTAATTCTCGACCAAAACCTCACAAGAAATTACAGTCATTTAATATCAGAGGTTTTTTTTTACTATCATATCCAAAAGTATCGGGGAATTCGTAATACGTATCTACGTGGATAGAGGGCATCAGCAGCAACATAGTTAATAAATAACACTGTTGGAATGTATAGTTATACACATACATGAGTATTAAATAGGTACTGGATACCATCGTTTAACAGATCATGGATATATAGTATATAAAGAGAGAAGAGAGAAAAGTGAAGTACAATATTCAATTATGTTGAAAAATATCAAGCCGATTATCAGTATTAACTAGAATGGCCGGCAATACAAGTGAAAATATATGGAGAATAGTTACATCAAACAGCACTAAGACAAAGGTGAGATTCATATTCATAAGAGAAAAATACAAGTCATTCCAATCAAACAAATTAATATATAGCATCGCATTCAAAGTTTACCTAGATCTACATGTTAGAAATACAACCACGATACATTTCACTTCTTCGGTTTTTATTCCATATTGAGCCACACGGCTGCGCTCAACAATTCGAGACTCAACGATTCCTCTATGACAAAAGGTTTTACAGCCACCGGTTTTATTTTTGGGGAAACTTTTTAAATGCACGTGATTTGCAAAAATATAGCATTTACACAAGCTACATTGTTATAAAATAGTCACGAGCCAATAGCGGTTTTAATGTGAATTGTACTTAAAGCATGAATGATGTCTGTCACTAGCGAGTGAAAAGGTTGATGGGGACAGTCCATTTCCAATTTTTTTTTTTTTTTTTCAAATTTTTCCTTTTTATTTCTCGTATATAGAAGGGTGCCGATTTTTCACAGTTGCCTTTTTTTAATTTCTTTTAGACAATGAAAAACTTAATAAACCTTAAATAAGCACTGAGAAATCATTAAACACTAAAGTGCTTACTTTAATGGATGCATTTCGACATTTGCCATGCCTTATTTGGTCTACGGCACAGCTCAAGAAAAATCTTCTAATTCAACTAATCGAGATTTGAAATTAAATACTCGAATACGAATAAGATAGTGGATTACACACAATTATAATCCCCCGATTACCATACTAATATCATCGTGCACATCTTCCAATAAACTATAACGTACGATTTTAGTACAGATACTACACCAATGCCACAACGCAAAGTTGAAAAGATACTCGCCACATAACACATCGATGATATACATAAAGAGGAGTAATATCGATTATATATACCTACAGTCGGGGAAGTGAAACAGATGCACATCAAATAGGTTGCTTAGCATTTCTTATAAAAGAACGATTCGCGCATAGAATTGTCACAATTGAACCAAATATTAAACTGTAAACACAATCAGGCAAGCAGGCAGATATTTGGCGCCTTTGTACCTGATTTTAGAGTTTCGGAAGATAAAATCGTTTTTCCGATACCTTATCGTTCAATTTTTTTATAAAATTTTTTTCATATTCAATTTTCAGAAGTCTGATATGATACAAACTTCGGAAGATTTGTAAAGCACAGATGGGTTGCCAAGTTCGTTTATATAATTTACTAAACTGTATTTTTTCGTAGCTTTACAAGCCGTGCTAAAATTATTCTAATTAAATAAATGAAGCTAAAAGGTGCTGTATTACTGTAATTTTGACATTAAGAAACGGGGAGCGATTCTCTACTACTTCGCTCTTTCATAAATCGCGTAGTTATTGGTAGAGGCATTGTCGATGTGTTCAATAAACAGACTTATTAAGCAGCATTTCATGGCAAAACAATCTACGCTGAATCTGGCAATAAACTTAGAGTTTAAAGAATATGGTTAATTTTAAAAATATATTCTATGCCTTTTGTGTTTCAATGAGTTATTTAAATCAGTTGAACGATGAGGTATCGGCTTAAGTATTTAACAATTTATTTCATCAGAATGAAGTATAAAACTGTTTTATCCAATAACAGATCAATGTTAATATAACGCCACAGTAAACAGATAATTCTCTTCAAATTTTATGTATTGCACCTTGGTAGCAAATGAATACGCAAGCACCAGAATCAACTTGAGCAAAGGTGACCATGATTCAACAAGAAAATCGAGAACCTCACGCCCACCTCTGCTTCTCTGAACAAGTATGCACTCAACAATTTGAAACTTTAGGAATATTGAACTTCGTTTTATTGCAATTATGCTCTGACCAGGAGATAAATCTTTCGCGATGTATAGAGTACCGAAATTTAAAATGATGGTCACCTTGTGTTCATATTAATGTGGTATGTTGTGCTTGTGTTTTGGCAAGGAATCCATCTGGAAATGTTTAAGATAGAAACTTATGAAAATTCTGAAGACAAACTATGTATGGAGAGTTGATGGAATTCTTACTATAAATTTGTCGTCCATAAAATACAGTCCACAACTTCATGCAATACATTGAACGGAAGCCAGCACCAATATTCAGCGTGAGTAACTTAATGCGGCATCCCTATTGCTAAAAATGGTCAGGGCAGATGTGAATTTAATTTTATGAATTACCCCCACCGTAATTCCAAAGATGAATATGACTGTTAAAGACAGTTGGCTCAAAATTGCCCTCACTGTTTCGCTCACCTACAGTAAAGTGTATAACTCTTCAGGAAAGATTTATTCAATTCTATAACGAAGTATATTGTATTGCTTAATCAATTGCTCACTTTAAACAACGGCCTGCCGATGGCGAGACCGTATTCTAACAGTTTGATGCACACATACCCATTAAACTATCTTCCGGTAGCAATAGGTAGTGCTTGCGTACACAATTTGTTAAAACCATCGAAAGTAATGTTTACTCCTTTTATCAAAAATTTTTTTTCTACCTTCAAACTACGTCCGCTATATCTATGTACAAAGTTGTGACCACAAACTTCATCCATTAGCTTACCTTCAAGAAATAGCATTTTTTATTCAAAAAAAATCACTTCATTTGTATGTTATTTTGTATTAAAACACGCTCATATCAGCTAATATATATCCACATTATAAGTGGACAATATACATATATAGGGCAGGCCAGCGTGGAAGATCCATAGTGGAGGCATATAATGGTTGGCATTCCTCAATTTCATATGACAACCTGGATAAATCTCACCATAAGTTACCACTTTTATTCCATCATTTATAGGAATAAAATGCGTATTTTATTTTCAAGTTTAAAAGTTGCACTACCAACAAGGTGTTCTAGGACTTTATAAAAATAGACTTCTCTAGTGGAAGTGTATTCGTGTTACGACTCGAAAGTGGCGTTTAATTTTAATTGGTTTCGCCAATGAATTTTCTTTAATTTTTTGCTTTGAATAGCCTCAGCTTAACGAATGACATTGCTGCAGCGCCATGAGTAATTTTCTTAAATTTTGATTCATTATGCATATGTTTTCTTATGGTCCAACTGCAAGGAATTCGTGAACTAGGGCTCAAGTTCGGATCGGAAGATATTTTAAGTACCTCGCCCTTCTACCCATTAACCCCAAATCTTTAATCTATGCCGCAGAATTCTGCCGATTTAATTTCAACCAGATTTGTTCCTTGGCACTTCTTAAAATTTTGAAAATTTATCAAACAGATGCTTGTAGTAATTATAACGGAGTTACTGGACTTGAAAGTAAAGCATGAACTTGAACCCCAGTTTTGATGAAAGGCTCACTTAAAAAGGACTAAATAAATTATTTAAGTTAAAAAACATGCAAAACGCTAACACAAAATGTTAGTTCATGCAATGATCAATGCTCATGTTTGCACATGCAAGAGTTAGCCACTGGAAGATTTCACAAGGTAACTGCAAAATCTCCTCACTTAACAAAGTGCCACATTAGATTACGTTTACATCTTGTGCATGTTATGAAGCTTTTTGTAACAAGCAAACTGAAGGCATTGGTTCGATGGTTTCCATGCAATAAAACCCGACAGACAATGCAGAAAAGTATATTTGTTTATTTGTAACAAAAATAGAGCACATAGAAGAAAGTGCAAGACAAAAAAAAATGCTTACAAAAGCGTGACTAAACTTAGGTTACGCATAAAAAAAATTAATCAAGCAAAAATACAATATCAAAAACAAAATTACATTTTGCAAATAGCAATAATTCCAAAAAACTAAACACTTGACAGATATTCTAATAAACTAACAAATTTGGCAGAATAAATCACAAGTAGGCAAATCTATCAATAAATACTTTCTATGTATATGCTGTATATATATCGACGGGACATTAACACACTAAAAATTAAGTTAAAATGGTGTGTATTTCGCCATAACATGTCAATGCTCCTAAAACAGTACGTGACATCTAAGTGACCTGACTAGAGTTATCTGCTTTAAACAGCCCAAACACATTCTGAACTGCAAACATTCAGGTTCACTCGAGATAATTAAGTAGATAATGACTAAGTAGGACAATTGGTATGGGCATCAAATTCAAAGTATGTAGACACTGCCAACACACATAGCTAACAAAAGATTAGACTTCAAAAATTAAGTACCAAATGCTTCTAAGATTTTAAAAAGATGAGTTCTACTCTCGTCTTATGGAAACATATCAATCTCAAAATTTCTTTGGAATGCATCTTATTTTGTTCCAGATTTTAAATTCAAACTTCAAATTTTGTTTCATTTCTAAATAGTTAACAAGTATATAAATCGAGACATGACTAGTTTGGGGCATCACCCTTATTCAAAGTTTCATGGCAAACACTTGGGTAATAATTGCAGCCATCAATTTATAAGCTAAATAACTTAGAAAAAAAATTAGTTTGATTAATCAAAAGAATTTTAAATGTTTTGATTATATAACTTAAAATAAAATTTGTATTACATACATTTGATTCAAGAGCAAACTACTCTAACACTGACTAGACATTCTATGATTAAACAGATATTTAACTTAGAATAGCTTATTTGACCATTTCATTTTGAATTAAGGTGATGCCATACGAAAAGGATGTAAAAAGTCCTGTTTTATAATAGTTTTTTCCCCCACACTGTCTGAATCATTAGAGGATATGTACTCACATGAGCATTAGTTTTCTTTAGTTCGGTACACATTCCTCTAGCACATTGAAAAACGCAAGACAAAACATTTTAACTTTGGATTTTTTTTTTTTTTTTGACCAGTGGGGGAAAAAACGATCACTCGCTGTCGTCGGGAAAACAAGTTGCGCCTCTTATGTCTTGCATTTGTTGGTCTTGAAAGAAACTTGCAGCACTCTGTTGCCCAGGGTGTATCCATTGAGACTTTGTATGGCCACCAATGCCTCATCATAATTCGTCATGGTGACGAATCCAAAGCCCTTGCATTTGTTGGTTTGGAGATCCCTGATGACCTTAACAGACTGGACAGCGCCGAAAGGACCGAACAATTGCCACAAGAGATTCTCTTCAGTGTCCGGCGCCAAGTTGTAGACAAAGATGCACCATCCAGAGCCATTCATCGCATTTCCAGCAAGCAGCGGATTCGCCAAGAGATCGCCAGCCAGAGGAGAGTACCTGCTGTATAGGTAATAAAAGAAAAATGAGGTAACATTACTTACAAATAAACCTCAAGCTAAAGGTTCCTGAAATAGTCACCACTAAAATACTTTTAAAATTAGACTTTAAGCCATTCGAGGCTCAATTTTACTTGCTTGCATGCTGGATAATACAAGATCTATTGAGATTTAACTATCCGAGAGTAACTGTTACAGAAATTTTGGATTTTACAAAGAAATACTCCATTCCCAAGCATTTATCAAACATGGAAAAGCTTTATTAATTCCCTTTTGGTTTGGTTTTATTAACGTTGCACTTGAAGGCAATACGAGGGATGTTGGCGACGGACCTCGTAATTTTGAACCTTGGTCAAGTGACGAGGACGACCCCAGAGCTGGCATCCCTCTCCTAACTTCCACACCACGCCAATGGGAGGACTTTGAGCCCAGGCTATACGGCGGGTCTTCAGCGGCCAAGAATCGAACCCGCGACTGAATGAAAACCGCCGGCCATGAATCCGAAGCCATGACCACTAGGCTACCGCGGCCACGAGAAGGTAAGCATAGAGAAATATGTTTAGTATATCTAAATAATGACATTTTTAATCTTAATTACTAATTGGTTTAATTTCGACTTCAAGATGATTTTACTAAAAAAAAAAGGAAGCGCCTCATCCAATTCGTAAAAATCTAAGCTATAAATGGCATCGCTGATTAAAGTGTCAACGGCATATTTTTTACTTTCCAATCAAATCAACTAAGAATTTAATTTTAGTTTCTTTAATTAAAAATTAGTCCATGAAAGGAGAAAAAGCTCTAGTCATTCAAGTTTAACAACGTTTTAAAATTTAGACCACTTATGCTCAATTTCGACACATGCTGTAACAAGGCCATTGCTTAAAGATGTATAAATTTCAACTTGTCAGCCATTAAAGTCCAAACAAGAATATTTCAAATTATATTAGTAAAGCTATTTTAAGGTATGCAACATTAAAAGAAATACTAGTTTCTCTTACTTAAGCATACTTGTTAAATAATTGTTATTAAAGAATACTTGTTATGCTCTTCAGTAAGCCTGTGTATTCATTCGTTTCGAAATAGACGAAATTTTGCGTCGACTCGGCTGAAAAACGTTGTTTTGAACTAAAGCAAAAGCATCTAAAGTGAAACTTTGTAATTTCACAATAGGCAATGTAGATTTTAGAATACAAGAGCAGCTTTTCGTTCCGCTTAATGTACTGATAAAATTTGGACTCGCTCTCTGTTCAAAACTTAACAGAGACTTTAAATGTAATAAAAATCACAATCAACCATCTAAGAAACTTAGACTAATGTTACAGCTTTAATAAATTATTTTACGATTTAATTAGAAGGGATGTAAAAAATGTTTCGAAGCATTAAAATAAGTGAATGGACTTCTAAAACCAGCAAATTGGTGGAATTTCAATGATTACGATTCTTGCTTGACGATTTTAGTTTCAATTCTAACAATGAAAATTATAATTCTGAGCTTTAAACTTGCTTCAAATGCTATATTTTAATTTTATTCTTTAATCTTTAAAAGCAATTGTTTCTCCGACTGAAATTGATAACTCTCATTTCAATCATCAAGAGTTTTCAATTTTTGAATCTAGTTTTTACATTAGCTTCAAGAATACAGTACGACTGACGAATAGAGGTTAAAATAATCTAAAGCGAAATCAATAGTATGGCGCCACCAACTGCACAACCAAGCTAATGATTTCGGGATACTAAAAAGAGACCGATGCACTCTAATCTGGAGTTTCGGATCAATAACTACCCCTAGCACTACTCTGAACTCTTCAAGTTTATGAAAATTAGTTATGCATAAGTATTGAATAATATGATCAGCTTAATTTCACCCAAGGTCATTTTTTTTAAATTCATTTCAGGTGACATTTTTGAAGCGTAGTGCTATAGTTAGACTTCTCAAACCAAGCCTTTTATTGAAATTCATTTGACTCAAATTAAGAAATAGATATTTAAATGAAGATAAAGTTTGATCTTAAAGAGGGTAATTTGCACCTTATTTTTTGGAGTATCGCACGATTCTCAAACAATATTAAGTTACGAATTAATTTTATTTTCCCACGTTAGTCCATGCAGATTAAAGGATTCATAACTGGAAGTACATATAAATCTCCTTAAAATTATATATACTACTACGATTTAAATGAGAGCAAGTTCTCTTATTAACTTAATTATTTTTTTACTTTCTCACAATGAAGCCTTTAAAATTTAATAAAACATTCCAAATAAATTAAGTTCAGGTAATGCCCAGTGGATCTATAGACATTAGATACTTTCCCGAAATTGATACTGCGTTTAATATTCGTGCCAAAATTTATTTGACAAGAATGCGTCTAGCGGTCTGGATCGGTGCCAAGAATGCTCTCTAGCTTCAGCCCAAGTTACACCAATGCATCTTTGTCTAAAAGATGTTAACGTACTTGGAACCAGGCTCTACAATATCTATATAGTGGAATCATAATTCGTGAGTTTAAAAGATAGTTTTCATTATCTCAAATAACTGCTTGATCATAGACTCCAAGTCGGAATTTTTGAGGTTTAATTTTTAAGCACTTCTAGATCGAAATTCCAAGTTCAATTTTCTGTAACGATTGATGTTTTATAGATTAATAAAATTAAAATCACAACACCACTTACAACCAGTTTCTCCGAATTATTATTTGTGCTTCTAGTTGGAAATATTATCGTAAAATATGCCGATCAAAAATGACTCATTAATTGTTCAATCATAGCTTTAACATTTTAACTAGTCTTTAAGCATATATTGATTTTATTAACGTCACACTAGAAACACGAGGGCTATTTGTGACTGCCTCTTAATTTTGAACCTCGCTCAAGTGACGATGACGATACTTGGGTTGGCACTTCCATCTCCAAACTTCGATATTACGCTAATGGGAGAACTTTGAGCCTCTACAGGTTCAACGCGAATCGGCACCGGTTACATGGCGGTTCAATGGAGGGCCCAAGGTTCGAATCCAAGACTCGACGAAAAAGGCCGCGGCTTCGGAACCATGACCACAGGATATCTAGGTCACTTTTAAGCAAAAAGCTTGTATCACTTCACCTCAATTCAGAATGCTTTGGATGTTCTCATTGGTCTACTTATAAAATGTTTATTTAAATCTTTTACTTAACTTAGAAATGTAGATAGATTGTTCATTAATGCTGCATTTGGCAGCAACATTGGAGATACTTGGTGATGATCTCCTAATTTTGAGCAATAGATGAAAGATACCCGATCTCCAAACTCCTTCGCCAACAAGACTTCGGACCTCTACAGATTTAACGTGCAGCCCTAATACACGGTGGTTCGTTAGTGGCCTCATAACTAAAACTACTATAGAAAAGCCGGTCGCTAGTTCGCGCGACCAAGTCCTCTAAGCTACCGCGATCACTTTGAGTGCTTTATAGAACCTTTAACATCTCTCATTAGATTTTTCATTAACATATTTAAGCCTTTGGAAAGATTCATAAAGTTATTCACAGCAATTGCCTAGAATATCGATCCTAACTTTCTTACGAAAGGAAAAAAATCAAATCTTAATCATTTAAGCAATCCGTTGTAAAATATCCAATAAGGATTCAAATTATTGCTACGTAAAGGGAAAATTGAATAGACATTTACCTCAAGCTTCAAAACTGCAAATTATTGTAGCGAAGTAACGAGATCTCCAAATTTATTGGTAAATCATTAGCCACACAAATATTTCAAACTTATTTATATTGAAAACTATTAGTCTCGATAATTATTAGCCTCGATAATTATTAGCTTTATCTTTATTTAAATATTTAAAAAAAGTATTCTAATTTTCTAGATACAAACGATTGATGTTTTAGAATCACCTCCATCAAAAATGGTATTTACAAGTTTCCATTTTAAAGCTCGAAATATTTTGTTGTGGTTATCCGTCATTTTCGGCTCTTAAATCATCTCAATCTAATAAATCAATCAAAAACTACTAAACTTGAAGACACGCCAGAGTAAACAGATTATTTATGGTCACTGTAGAATATATTCCAACCAAACCCACAAATCCTAGTTTATGATTTAAATAAGAAATCTTACAAATATACTCGTTCTCAATTTCTCAACTTCTTTCCACAGTAACTACGTATTTTTATGTTGTTTGTAGAACTTCACTCTACAAAACTAATAGAATTTCAATCTCAATAACAATTCTCTGACGGCAAGTCTTTATCCTCCTTCTCAATTTTATTTTCCATAAATTACATATCATTTATAAGTATTTAAATTTCTATCTTCATCTAATTTACCTAATGATTAATTTTGGTAGAGAAAAAATTTTAAGCCAATCAGCTCTAAAAGTCCGAGGTTGGTAAAAAGAAAATCGCGAATAGCCCAACATCATAACTTGGTCTATGCATACACTAGCAGTTAATGTTATTTAGATTAGAGTAACATTAACTAATGGTAAGAACTTAACTTGAATGGGATATTTTTGCACTTTAAGATCGCCAATTTAGCTATGTTAAATATATTTGCATTTAAATACTTTAACTGTTTTGCATAAGTGTAAATATTTCAATGGAGGATTAACAAAAATACTCGACATTAAACATTGCATACTCTATAACTCGAGTTGTTAGAAAGTTATTTAAAAAGTTAAGACTTCAAATAAAAATTCTTAGAATATTTGATTATGAAAGCGACATTTTTAAACTTAATAAAAATTAGAGTCCAGAGCTTTTCCATCCTATTGTACGAAAGATTATTACATTATTTCTACGGAAAATTGAGGAGGTTACTCTTTTCCTTGAATCCGAAGGAGAAAAAAGGGGTGAAAAATCAAAAGTTTAAGACCACATAAAATTTTGCAAAAATCATCGTAATCCAAAAATTCTGATCTCAAATTCTTATTAGAATTCCATAAAAACAAAATTTAGAAAACAGAGGGTACATACACACCGAAGAATTCACGTTAGGAGAAGGAAAGCATCTGAAATTCAACCTATGGAGAAGGGGGCGTTATACAAGAGTGAATTAGATCCAATGTCAAACAACCAAACAGTCTGTCATAGATTCGAAGTCGTCAACGTTATAAGGTACGGGTAGCTTTCCTTCTCCATGTCGCTCATCCTTCCACAGACATAATCCGCGATACGGGGTAGGTACCCTACCTGGAGACTGGCGACAGGGGTATGTACCTGAAGCGATTCGCCGGATGATGGATAGGTCCAGGGAAGCGTCTCTGAGGCGAGAGATAGGCTGCAAGGGGTGTGATCGCCTTGGCATTGTTGCTGGGATTGTTGGCAAACTTAACTGTGATTGGTTCAGAGGCTCCTTCTGGAATGGTGTTGTGCAGATGCTTAATGGCCCGCTCAGCCTCAATACGCTGGTCGAAACGAACGAAGCCAACGCCTTTGGAAAGACCTGGAAAAGGTAGTAGCCAGGATTGGAAAGGAATAGTTCAGTTTGCAATCATGTTCATGGGCCATCCGATTGAGCCTCGCCTAGCAAACTAGTTGATCAGGAGCATTAATTCAACAAGAGATTTAAACAAGTCGGGGGAAATTACATTTCGCTTGTTTCTAAAATCTCTTGTCATCTCAATGATTGCAATTTGAAGTATTCTCTAACTCTGAATATATTCTTAAATTTAATAATTAACAGAATTAGCAATGCATTTAAATACAATAGTTTAATCTACCAGATCTCCTGGATTTAAATGTATCACAATGACAAGACACCTTAAAATTCATGCGACATAAAATTCATGCCATTTACATCACAAAATCATTCTCCTGTTTCAAAGGATGCAATTTAAGACACAGAATTTATAGTTTATAGCATCACTCTTCAAAGACATTTTAATAGTTACATTTGACAATGTGCAGTTTACATGCATACTATTTCGAATTTTACATTACCCACATAAATTGCTTAGAAAGATAATTTTGCAAGTTAAGTTCTTAAGTGCACCTGGAAGGGATCGGTATTCCTTACAAAAAAGTTTTAACACTCAAGTTTAAAAATTGTTTTCAAAATATGCATTTAAGAGTGAGAAGTTTATCAGACATCAAGTTATTTAAAATCACACAGCAAGCATTATACGATTGGAGCAGTTTGCACCACATTTACTATTCAAGACGACTAGAATAATTTTAGCAGTACAACTTAAATTATACTAGTCTGAAATCACACATAACACAAAACTCTTATAAAATGAAATTTCACATTCACCTTTAATTCCATTTCACCACAAACATCAAGACAAACATACAGACACCAAACAATTATTGCCACAGTAATGCAGGACGACTTAAAGTAAGACTTTACAGTAACATCAATTGATTTGAAATGCAAATATTGACCCTCAGATGTGTGCGTTTAATTTCTAGCGTTAGTGCCAAATCATATCAAAACAAAAACATGCAATACAAATACGAAGACAAAAACCATCAAACAATTAAACGGGAACTGTCAATACGTTGTGCATTCAAAATAAAAAGAAAAAAAATTATAACATTGAAATCAAGACAAAAACATACCCAGAAAAGCACTAAAAATGTTTACAAACCTGCTGAGTTTTGCTGTGTCAGACCTAGAGAAAAATAAACCTTTTTAATAATGTGGCATTAAACCAAAAAAATAAAGAAACAATCCATAAACACAAAATAAAAAAAAATCATTCCAAATAATAGTTTGACAGTTCCACGATTTTGCCATCTGAAATAATAAAAATAAATTTTTAACGCCATGATAAATAAAGTTAAAATAAATCGCAAAAACGTAAAAAACAGCACCAAATTAGAATTGAAGTTACTTTAGATCCATATTTGGACGGCAGTTCTTTGATCTACAGAGCACTTGATAAGTAACTAGCACATTTAAATAAGAATCAAGGCTTAGTTTCAAAAACAGTCTGTTATTCACTACTGTGAAAATAGTGCTATAAGTTTAAATTAATAAGCTCATTAGTGCTTTCATTTTTCATGCATTGAAAGTACGGTGAAAGTTGAAACAGCTGTCCATCTCCACACTTCCAACAGGAAAGAAATCTCCGTATACGAGTAGTATTAATAACCCTTTTACAACATTCTTTAGGAAAAAGATTGTGTAATAGATTCCTCACAAGTAACTTGGCATATTCCAGAGACATTCTCCTAATACACAACTTATAACAAACGTATTTTGCAGTAAATTTGAATCCAATGAGAATAAGTTTATGCTGATGCAATTCCTGTATGCAATGAAGAACAATGCCAAGTTTTAGTCAGCAAGTAAAACATATTGTAAATTCCATCTCATTTGATACGAGAGTAAAAACTTGGCAAAAATTATACCTTCACACATAACATTAAGTACTTGCTCTGTGTTGTTACAGATCATTTTCCTTCAGTGTTCTATCAATTTCTTTTGTTCTCATCTACAACTACACACTTAGAATAAACTTGTAATAAAATTAATCCTAGAATCAAGGAGGGCTAATTTGGTTTCAATGTTAAGAATCTTTAATGTTTTTAATAACGATTCTATTTTTATTACAGGCAATTCATATGATTTGAATAATCATTTTTTCATCAAGAAAAGTCAATATAATACAACATAAGCAGAGGCAAGTGTTCTCATTTCAATTTCATATTGCAGCTTAGAATTATAGACCAACCGTCATAATTGCAGGGGCGCATATTAACCACAAATTGCCGTGTCAAGTTCCTCTTTATATTCACCATTACCGATTAAAAATTTGAATGGAAACTCTAAAATAAAATACTTAGAAGTTGTATGCATCTGTAGAATAAGGTTCATCTAATAAAGAAAAAAACTGAGCAGCTTTTTGTCGTGCGAGATTATAACGAGTCCGTTGCATCAATAAAACCCAAATGAGAAAATACATAAAATTCAATAAGGCACGCTCTGAAAGATCATCTCTAACATACCTTCAGGGAAAATGGTCTAGGATTATTTATTAAAGACTAACCTTTGATTATTACAAAATCCCAATAACAGAATTGGTAATCGAAATTCGAATGACTTTCCTATCTTGAATAAGGCCACAAAATCAAGCTCATAACCCTATTCCCTCCGCAAGAATTTTCAAAGAGGTATTCTTCTAGTGCAGAAAGTAAGAGTTACCTGTAATATTGTCACAAAGAATGCGAGATGTGATGATGCGTCCGTAAGGGGTAAAAAGCCCCTCTAAATCCTGTTGTGTCATGGACTTGGGGAGGCCGCTTACGTAGAGGTTAGCTCCCTTTATTGCTTCACTGCTGGGTCGAGCATAGGAAACCTGGCGAATAAATTGTGCATTTTGATTTTATTTGTTATTCTAAGGTTAGAATTTACGCTTCAACTTCACAACGTAGGGTTTTAATTTATGAAGAATCGTATGCATAAAATTTAAGTTTCGAAATAATGAATATTTGTAAAACTTTAAAGTTTTCAGTTGAACTTGTTAAAGTCTTAAATTAGTTAATTATTTTGAAAACTAAAGAAAAACTCCTTGAACTTTAGTTTATCAAATGTTGGAACCGAAATTGAAAATGTTAATGTTTAACTGGAACTCGGCACAAATTATGAAATACTTTTACGAAACTAGTGCACTAAAGAACTTCTTCACTATCCTATTTAAGAATAAGTTACTCTACCATCAAAGTTTATTACATAGTTTAAGAGAAAAATTTGTTTATATGAAGTTAATGTATTTAAAATTCAACTGTATTAACTAACGGGACAATCTAACTTGTTCATGCAAGTTTACAGAATTTATTTCTAGAAAAAGTTCAGATTTTCTCTTCAGACATTTAACACGCAGATTTTTTTAACCAAGTGCTTGAGAAACCCCTCCTTTCTTTGAATGATATGCAACTAAATATGTATATAATTAACCAGAAATTCGAGTATTTTCCATTTAAATACAATTTAATATTTTAAGCCATTGGCTCTTAAGATTTGGATCAATGATTATCAATACGTTTATTTGATAAGTAACAATGCTAGACACGATAACTTACCTTAATAGTTTTGTTCTGAAGTCGCAAACCATTCAATGTGTTGATGGCCTTTTCCGCATCTTCGGGTCGAACATAATTAACGAATCCATACCCCAGGCTCTGACCTGCAGAAAAATTATATTTTGAAGGGAACACTAATACAATTAAAGTTTTTTTGTGGAGAATGTATGAAAGTGTCGATTCCATTTGCTCATTTTTAACAAATGAAATAACTACACTGAAATTTGAATTAGAAACTAGAGGGAAAAAATTAATTTAGAGCCTAATTTCGAAAGTTGAATTTCACAATTAAAAGTTAAAAAGGAATGAAAAGTGTTCAGAAAGTTTCAGAAAGCTGATATTCACAATTTTTAATCCTATCAAATTCAGCTGTAGTAGAATATTTCAAATCAGCTTTCGCTTTAATTTAACGATATATTTAAGAGATAAACCCTTAAAAGGTATCTAAAAATTCCAATATTAAAAAGGTACCCAACATTATCATGGGAGTAACTTTACCCCAGCAAAAAGTATTTTACTTTATAAATTTAATAAATACATCTAAATGTAATTAGATACACAATAAAAATTTTATATTTCATGAAAACTAAAAATTTTTTTATAGTTGTTGCAAATATTGCCATGCCATTTTACAATCGATATTGGTACATAGGACATACCACAGTATATCTTCCATCATCTTTCCTTTTAGATATTTCTACTGGAATTTACCCGAACTCTTACAATTACTAGTGAATGCTGGGTATTTTCAATTAAGATTTCAGAATTTTCTCCCATGCCATTAACAATTAAGTCTAATTATTCTCCATATAATTGTCTTCTACATTATCGCTTATATTATCCCCATAATAGCTGAAATTATCCGTTTATTACATAATGTTTTTCCTATTTCATCTTTTTGGGACCAACATATTATAAAAATGAAACAAAATGAATAAAAACGCTTCTAAAATAATTTCCTTGCCTCTCTGTTTATAATTGTCTTACTAAAAAGGCATTTCTACGATACTTGGCAAATTAAATCTTCACGAGGTAATTTTATAAGAACTTACACTTACGAGCATCATGGATGAAATACTACCCAAGATAAGTTTTGTTGTACAGTAAGTACATATATAACAGAAATGAACTTTTTGTAAAGGTGCCCTTGCTGACTCTATAAATGATTACAGGAAAAATCAGTGTTGCCAGTAATTCGTATTTAAATGTTAGAACAATTTACATAGGGGAATTTTTAACCATGATACCTTTTTAAGGTTATGTAAATTTGAATTCCTCGATAAACAGTACGTAAAATATTCAGAGGACTAGTGATAATTCGCAAGTCTGAAGAGAGATCAGACTTTAAATATAATGGCATCCCACTTTATTTTCACCCTAAACTATAGGAGATATTCAAGAACATTGAAATTTAACAGATTTCTTCCCTCCAATTTTGCTCCTGTTTGTCATCTCACCAGTTGCATTGCGTTACTACCTATAGCTAAATGAGGGCAAGTTTCATTTTAAGCCGTAACAAAGCAACAAAAATCCAGTTACTCTTGTTTCCAAGCTTCGTCTTCCGAGCCTAAGTCAAATTCCACATGCAGTAGTATTCAATGCAGTGGAGCAAAACTTCGCGGCCTTTACTTTTGACTTTGTTAATCTGATCAAATCTTCGGCGACATGTCTTATCGCTTCCTCTTAGAGGGATGAGTTTTTCTATCCCAAAGCGGAGAGGTCTACTAACCTTGAGCAAAAGTGTAGATTTGAAACCGATCTGTAGATTCGAAGGAACGTTGCCCGGTCTTTGCAATTCTCTTAATTAGACCAAAAGTAGATTCCACCTTTGGTTAGTTATTAAGGGTTTTGATCGATTGCTTATTAATATCTCAGAGTTATGCTGCAAGAGCCATATACTACTATGCTCCGCCAAATAAAGTGTAACCGATCTAGATGTTTGAAAAATGGAAGATTAATTGTTGACCAGGAGAGTTGTAAACAGAAGGATCGTTGAAGTATTTTCAGGGGCATGTGATCCGTGTTTACCAAAGAATGTAAGCCCAGTGGGAAAGACTGAACATCAGGGTGTGTCTGGGTCATGTGTGTGTGATCCTCATACTTACCATAAGTACCCAAAAGGACACCCAGAGTGATAGTACTTTTTTAATGGCGCAAGAGCCATATGGGGCCATGCTGCGCCAACCAAGGTAAAACTGATATAAACATGTGAAAAAACTGAATTGGTTAAGCAGGAATGTCAAAAAATAGAGAGTTGTTAGGGTATTCCGAGGGCGCGTCAACCCAAAACAGTAAGCCCATGGGAAAGTACTTGGTGGCCTCTGGTTCATGATGCCCGCACCTACCTAAAGGCAAAGCCCCTGAGATCCCCGATATAATACCCTAGGGTCAGGGTGCCCGACTATACCCCCAAACACTGGGTACTCATTCTAGTAGCGCTACAGTGGGACTACTTTTTCCACACCCGGTGACAGCACTTAGAAGTAACAGAAGGGCTAGTGGCGATGAACCTCATTATTCTGAACTCTCAATTCCCAAGTTGATACCATTCACTCCAAACTCCCCAAACCATACAAATTGGAGGACTTGAAGCCTTTACAGATTTTATGTACATCAGCCCCATGACATGTTGAATCTAAGTCAGTCCACGATTCGTAACAACGTTGGCTGCGAATTCACAATCATGAATGAGTGAATGTAAAGTTTATTGGCGCAAGAGCCAGATATGGTTATGCTGCGCCAAACAAGATTTAACTGTGGTTTAGACATGAAGAAATTGAAAAGACAAAAATTGGTTGACAAGGAGGTTGAAAATAGAGAAGGATCGCTAGGATATCCCGGGGATGCGTCCCCCGTGTTTACCAAAGACAGTAAAACCCATGGGAATGAATGAATGTAAAGTTTATTGGCGCAAGAGCCAGATATGGCTATGCTGCGCCAAACAAGATTAAACTGTGGTCTAGACGTGAAGTTGAAAAAAAAAGGTAAAAATGGTTGACAAGAAGGAGGGTCGAAAATAGAGAAGGATCGCTAGGGTATCCTGGGAGTGCGTCACCCGTGTTTACCAAAGACAGTAAACCCCATGGGAAAGAAAAAGATCATTAGGGTGCCTCGTAGCTTTCAATCATGACCACTGGGCTTATAAATTGTTGATTGAAAATATCAATTTACTTACAAGTCTTATCATAAATTCATTTTTTGCTTGTTTAGATAAGTTACTTTTTATACAATAAAACTTGACATTCTTTGAAATCTGGTTTCTTTTAAGCACTTCAGTTTTGATAGTTTCTAAAAAAGGTAATTCATTGGGTGATTGGGAAAAAGGCAAAATTCCAAAAATTTGGCGAATGAAAGCAAGGCATTCACACACCAATATTTGCGTAATCTATCCGAAGAACACAAAAAAATCTCACTTCAGAGAAAAACGCATTCATTCCGTTGCTTAGTGGGAGAATAATCAGATTATGGTTGGTTAGTTTTAAAAGTAAAGATTTTTTGATCGTATCCCTGTTCCAATTACCATTCATTTAAAAGAATCCCATCTTAAAGTAAACTTGATACGTATATCTACTCGTATAAAATTGAATATTAGTACTGTCTATCGTAAAGTCAGCTCCCGCTAACATTATATATCAATTCATACAATGCCAAAAACTTATTTTCTGAACCACCATCGTATGTTCTAGTACAGTTTCTTTTTATGATGCCCATTTTTTTTATTTGAATGATTCAGAAAGTTCAGAAGTTGACATTGACGAGAACTATTCTTGAGCTAGTCAATACATATAGCGCATTTGAAACATAAGGACTTTTCATATTTTTAATGTAGCACATATTTTGTTACTACAAAAACTTGTATTATGAGTATTAAAGTGAAATAGTTAAAATTTTATTAGCATTCACAGCAAGGATGAACACGATTTAAAAGCATGTCTCAAAAGCAAGGACAACTACAAAAACCTGAATAACAAATTACGGGTCAAAATTTACATATTCAAAACACTTTTTCAACTTAAATGCCATTGAATGCAACAAGAGTAATCAATTTTTCGATCGCCAGTTCATTGCTATATGCCTCGCAACGCTGAGTTCTCGTAAAACAAAACCGAAATTTGGGGCTAGTGTGAAGTAATGATTTCGGGAATTCCAAAAACATGCAATGCAGCCCATCTAGTATATATAATATTTTGTCGCAATGAGTGAATGTAAAGTTTATTGGTGCAAGAGCAAGATATGGCTATGCTGCGCCAAACAAGATTAAACTGTGGTCTAGACGTGAAGTTGAAAAAAAAAAGAAAAAGTGGTTGACAAGGAGGGTCGAAAATAGAGAAGGATCGCTAGGGTATCCCGGGAGTTATTTTGTCGCAAAGCGACACGTCTACAGTAAGGAAGCGAACATGGAGACTAAAGGAGGTATCTGGACGTCTGATGAGCTTTTTCGACCAGTTTCTAGTAAAAAGAAAATGTCCAAAATTGCCAATAACCTAACCATTCCCTTACTCAGATCTACTGATCATGGTTTACATGCAAGTTAACTTCATACTTATCAAAGTGTAAGGCTAAAATTAATGCTCAAATCACACAGATAATGAGCGAGTGAATTTAATGGAGCAAGAGTAAGATGTGATGTGGAAAGTGAAGTTTATTGGCTCAAGAGCCAGATGTGGCTATACTGCGTCTTTAGTTTAGTTAGTTTTTTTTATTAACGTCGCACTAGAAGCAACACGAGGGCTATTGGCGACGGACCTCGTAATTTTGAACCACGGTCAAGTGACGAGGACGAAACCTGAGCTGGCACCCCCCTCTCCTAACATCCACACCACGCCAACGGGAGGACTTTGGGCCCCGAAAAGATTTAACGTGGATCAGCCCCGGCTACACGGCGGGTCTTTGGTGGCCAAGGATCGAACCCGCGACTGAACGAAAACCGCCAGCCGCTATCCACGACCTTGACCACTAGGCTACCGCGGCCCCGGCTATACTGCGTCAAACAAGATAAATCCGATTCAGACATTAAAACATTTAATATTTTAGATTAGTTTTTATTAGCGTCGCACTAGGAGGAACGAACCATCTATTCTGAACTTCGGTCAAGTGACGAGGGAGTGACTGATGTTTAATGGCACAAGAGCCAAAGCAGGCTATGCTGCGCCAAACACTTGTTAAAATCAATCAGCATAAGAAAAATTAAGTGAAAAAAAGATAAAGTTAAAGCATCAAATTTGGTGTAAAAGGCCAATATATTTTAAGAAAGCAAATAAGTTATGGTGGGGCTTTGGATCAAGTGACGAGGGCGACACCCGAACTGGCGAGTGAGCGAGTGATTTTGAAATTTTATGGCGCAAGAGCCAGATATGGCTATGCTGCGCCAAACCCGGTGATACATAAGAATTAAAACATTGCGCTAAAGTAAAATTTAAAATTCTAGTGAGACAAATGTGATAAAAATTAAAAACATTGTTAATATATATGATAAAATAGCAGTTTAAAACAAAACGTAATCAGATCAGATTAAAATCAGATGAAAGCGTGAAACAGAATAAACTAAGGTCGAATCCGAGTTTTCTTTTTCTTCAATAAGTTTGTAGATTCAATTTGATCCATGGCATCCATGAGCCAAGTATCATCCACATCGTATAATATACAATCATCATTATCATCATCTCCGAGTTTAGGTGGTAGAGCACATTTTTTTGGTCTGTAGGCACTTAGTTTTATATCAACTTTAGGTTTACTATTTGTTCCAGGATGAGAGATATTTCGGAATGGGCGATTTACCTTATTTTGCTTTTTAGTTTTTGTTTTAAAACCAAGAGATGAAGGGGAAGGGAGATTTCGAGAAGTGGGAGCAACTGTATTTAGAATATTAGAATTTACAGATGTAGCGTTTTTAAGAGGAACTATTGAAGGTAAAATATCAGCCTGAGAAGATGATGTAGCAACTGTAAGCTGTGGAGAAGATGATGGTGGCAATTTGGATGGAGAATTCAATGGCTTAAGACATTTAAGAGGTGGGCATGCAACTTTTGTAAAATTAGGATCGGTTTGGGTGAACGTGGTAATAAAAGATTTAGCGGCATGTGCGTAAGTTTGAGAGAATTGCGGAACTACTAATTTTCGGGCTTCTATATATGATATATTACGCGTGCATTTTATTTCCTGAATCTGTTTTTCCAATTTCCATTTAGAGCACATTGTAGAGTTGGAAGTATGAGGTTCGGAACAATTAACGCACTTGGGTTCCAGTTGGCAATCCGTGGAAGAATGTCCAACGGACGCACACCTAGAGCACGTTAATTGTCCTCTGCAAACAGTTTTTGAATGTCTGAACCTCTGACACTGGAAACAGCTCAGAGGATTCGGAATATGAGGCCGGATATTGCAGTTTAGATAACCTGCTTTGATAGTTGAAGGCAATCGAGGACTATTAAAAGTTAAAATTACGTGTTTAGTAGGGAAAGTAGAACTATCTTTTTTTAATTATGATTCTTCTGACCTGAGTGACACCCTGATCGGAAAATCCATCGAGGATTTCCGCTTCGGATGTGCACAACAGGTCAGGTTCAGAAATTACGCCGCGGCAGGAGTTAAGAGATTTGTGGGGAGAGACTTGGAGAGGAGAATCCAGAAAGGTTTTAGCAGACAAGAAAGATTTGGTTTGTAAAGGAAAGAATTAAAAATCGAGAATTTTTAGCTATTACATCAATGTTTGAAGATATGGGTAAAACAAGGCCTTTACCCAGGCACGACAAAGAAGGATCCATAAAAAAAAGGTATTCATCCTGTAGAGCCTCCACCCACCATGGAGCCCAACATGGGAGGCAGTTACCGGTCAACTGACATACATCAGGCACGGCACTTACCTGGAGGTCACCCAGGATATACACCCGAGCTGGCATCCCCCTCTCCTAACTTATTAAAACACTGAAAAGATTGGTCGACAAGGAGGGTTGAAAAAACAAAAGAATCGATAGGGTATTCAGGGAGCCCGTCACCCGAATTTACCAAAGACAGTAAATCCCATGGAAAGGAAAAGATCACTTTGGCGCCTCAAGGTCATGATGCCCGTACTCGCCTAAAGGTAAGCCCCTGATATAATCCCTACAGGCAGGGTGCCCAGGTGTACTCTCAGGCGCTGGATACCCATTTTAGTCTCCTCCAACGATATGCATAAGCAACAGTGGGACTATTCTGTGACACCAAATCACTACACGGATTGGCTCTAGAGTTAGATAAGGGGATGCTGCATCAAACATGGTACAATTTATAATTGAGATAATTGATTGACAAGGAAAGTCGAAAATGGGATCACTAGGATGTCCCGGGGCTCAAACCTGTCTGTTAAACCAGCTGTATTCAAAACTAGATATGCTACAAACTTTAATTCAAAGCATGCCTGTACGTGTGATAAGGTACTCAAACTAATTAGAAAAAAAAATCAGTTTCAAAATTTGAAAGTACCTGTATCAATAAAAGGAAGACTTTGTAGACGATGTAGCGAAAAGATTACAAAACACCGATCCATGACATTTTGTACGAAGAATGTGCGAATACTCATGTTTATTTTTAGATGGCTAGGATGCAAAGTAAGCAAAAAATCTTCAACAGTTTAGAAACAGTTTAATTTTAAAAATAAAAATTAAACTGTTTAAATTTCAAAGTGACCGATGCGGCACATTGTCTTTACTGCGAAAGATTTTTGAACACTTTACTTCAGTCTGTTGTTTTGATGTCTAGCTCCATGCAATTTTTTTTTTTTTTTTTTTTGAAGCCGTTTGTTCTTTGAAGCAGAATGTAGTTGCTTAGATATTTTTAAACATTTTTTTGTAAGATAACGATTCTGTTATGAGTCATTCAATAGTGATCCGATTGAACTTGCTGTAAAATACTTTTAACAAAAAGCTCGAAATTCTTACGGCAGTGTATTAGTGATATTGAAAATCAGATTCAATTGATCTCTATTTTTACATTCCTTAAATTTTAAAATTAAACTCCTGCAATTTTTGAAATTCTATTGTTTCATAGTTTGAAAATTTTACTAATCTGTAACCACCAGCTTTCCAATACTTTGACCTAGATTCAGTTTTATGCCTCATTTTTTACCAACTTTGCATATTTCCCCCTTAATTTTGAATAAAATATTTTTGCTTCTTAATTTTATGAAAATGAAGTGATAAACAATTTAATAATTCATGCTTTTAAAATTGTTAATGAACAAATTTTTTGCTTACTTTGCATCCCAGCCACCTAAAAATAAATCTTAAATTTACAATTCTTGCATCATCCGAGAGATCCAAGTTAATGACCAAATTCATTTCGCGCTTGTAAATTAATGCAGATTTTTAGCGAATTTCGGAAAATAGCGCCGAAAAAACGGGAATTTAAGATTTTAGAAATTTTTAATCGCTCCATCCAAAAACTATCGATCCAAACATAGTACTTACTGTAAACGAAATAAACATTTGGTCCTCCTTTACAACGAACAAAATAAAATTTATGAAATACACTAAATTTTGTACAAATTTATATTTGTACAAACAGTTTGTTTCCTCCATCGTTACCGCTACGAAAAGCTTTTGCATATTACGTCACATATTATGTTATGACGTATGTTTGCATATACGTTACATGTCATATGTTATTCTCTAAAGAGAATTTAGGGGATAGTTTCATTTATTCACACATCCGTTTCCCCCATTTAATATTAAAATACTTTTACAAATTTTAAGTTTTATTTTAAATATTCATCCACGCGAATAAAGGATACTCCATTTAATAATGGATAAAATGTTAATATATTTTGAGTATTTTTCTTCACTCCAAACAAAAAATGGTTATCTTTATACGATATGCCATTACCGAAATAAACAGGTGTAATGTTTCGCCTTTGATTATTTCTGTTAGTTACTTTTAATTAAGACATTATTCCAAATATAAATCATGCTCATGTATTTTTGAGGCACGTATTTCTACATATTACCAAGAGTTACTATTTGTTACGAACGACATTAAGTACAATAATTTTATAATTTGCGATAATTCTCAAGTAAAACGTTTGACTTTGCTCTCTGCTGCTCAGTTGAACAACAATGTTTACACAAAAATCAATTCGGCATTCAATTAAGATGTTATTTTGCAACAATATCTTCCAAATACCATTCTAACCTTCGCTGCAAAATTGGCACATTTCGTTACTAGGACATGCCAAGACACATCCGTTCACTTTCCTAACGGCATCTTAAATGCTTTTAGTCAGCCGTGGCCATAATCACAAGGCTATTTCCTGCTGTAATGCAATTTCAAGAATGCGAAGCAGTAAAACTCGTTACAGATAAAGTCAGAGGCATGACGAACCGGCAAATGACCGACTTTAACGGTTATTGTATATTACGGAGACCGAAATGTCACCAGGATATAGAACAGCATCCGATTATGAGACACCGAGATTATTAAGACGTATCCACAACGCAGCTCTGGCACACGACGATAATGTCCAATAGTTGCCTTAGGTCAAAAGTCGGGAAACTAATATATTTTATGGGTGAATCTATGTCCGACAGGCTTAAAACAGGTCGACAGATTAAGTGCGTTAATCTCCAAGGAGAACGAATGCATCGATACAAAAAAGGTTGTTTAAAAAATTTACTTGAAGCAAATATAAAAACACTTTCTTGCAATTCGTATGTATTGTCACTGACATTTAACAGTCATTTTAATCTTGGATATAGATTTATAAATTCTCAAAAAAATAAAAAGTAGTGTTATATTTCCAGATTACATTCTTTTCAGACAAGTTGCTTATGAGATATTCGAAACTGAAAATCTAAAATCCATTCTGGATTATAAAATTTACAGTATAGCTAATGTATTGCTCATTTAATAAAGTCTAAATTTTCCAGTTTTTATTACATATTTATCAGGATTGCAAAACACTTAAGAAATTCTACAATTTCTTTCAATCAAGTTTTCAATCATACACTCTTAAGTGATTCGACGAATTTGAAACAAATTAAGTATGGATTAGTGAAAAATGACTCAATTTTTTAATTTTAATCTCTTTTGCATTCTATAGATGCAAGAGTTTTGAATTTACCTTTAATTAAATTTTCAGTTTAATTTTTGCTCAGTTCTACTAGTTAAGACAAAAATATTCCTCTGAAATTTTCTGCAAGAATTTAATATGTGGTGGAAAACAATTAAATCAATCAAGAAAAAATATCCAAATATTACGCATGTTGTCTTGATTCTTAAAGAGCTTTGTAAAATATTAAAAACTTAAGAAAATCCTTCATCAACTTCATTCTGCTAGGTTAAATAGTGAGCACCCAATTCCCAGCTTTAAAGATTTTAATAAATACGTATCAAATTGACAAATAATCTCAATTTCACTTTTATTCTGTGTAAATTGATGCAAGCTATTCAATTGTTATATTTCTGTAAATCCATCATTTAAATTATTTAATTCAAGACATTTCAATTCTATTTCGATAAATACGTATCCTCTTGTGTAATATAAAATCATGAAGTCTCCATTTCCTGACCAGCAATAAATATAAGTATAACATTTAAAAAAAATGTAAACTATGAAGTGGTGCAGCTCATAAATACATTGACTAATGTGAATTAAGAGTTGATAATTAAAAATACTCATTCGATTTCGAGGCTAAGGAAAACTTAATTTAAACGCTCCTTGAAATCGAAAAATAAGCTTTATACGTTTGTATATATCTACTTCAAGATTTAATTAGAAAAGGCAATAATTGATAGGTTCTGAATAAACTAGTTTATAAAAGCGTTAATTTCTATTCCAATTTTTTTAAATTTCAGATTAAAAAAAAAAAGGTTTGATTTCTTATGAAATTAAACCCTCATTCTTGAAATCTAAAGTATGTGTGATAGAGTTCAATGGCTCAAGAGCCCAATGTGGCCATGCTGTATCGAATAGAAAGCACTGCGGTCTAGAAGTTTGAAAAATATAAAGGCTAAAAAATTATTAACATGATTGAAAATAGATAAAGATTGCTAGATTATTCAGGGACGGGTCACCCACGTTTATCAAAGACAGGACTCTCTCCTCCAAGTGGGAAAGGGATGGGTCATTAGGGACCCTTGGAATAGTTGTGCTCGTCGTACCCATCAAAAGGTAAGCTCTTAAGGGCTCGGGGTTTAGTTTAGTTTTTATTAACATCGCACTAGAAGCAACACGAGGGCTATTGGCGACGGACCTCGTAATTTTGAACCACGGTCAAGTGACGAGGACGACACCTGAGCTGGCACCTCCTCTCCTAACATCCACACCACGCCAACGGGAGGACTTTGGGCCCCGAACAGATTTAACGTGGATCAGCCCCGGCTACACGGCGGGTCTTTGGTGGCCAAGGATCGAACCCGCGACTGAACGAAAACCGCCAGCCGCTATCCACGACCTTGACCACTAGGCTACCGCGGCCCCCTTAAGGGCTCGAGGATACACATTCATCTTTAGATTCATTCTTAAAATTTAATACGTGTTGCGTAGCAATTTAAAATCACAAACCCCTTACATTAAAATCCATTTCAAACGCATTCAACAGTTTATTTTCAAACTGCTTTCACTATTATTCCATCCGATAAGTTTAACGAATTTCTAACTCTTCTTAAATTATTAAATGCGAGTGTATGAGTGAAAGCTAAGTTTAATGGCACAATAATCAGATGTAACTGTGGGAAGACGTTTGAAAAATGATAATTAAGAAAGGTACAAAGGAGTGTCGAAAATAGAGTAAAATTGCTAGAGTATCCCGAGAGCGCATCACGCATGTATGACTGTAAACCACATGGGAAAGAAAGATCCCTCCCTCTTCAGGGTCATGATGCTCGTACCTTCCAAAAGGTAAGCCCCTGATATAATACTCTACGTTAGTTTAGTTTTTATTAACGTCGCAATAGAAGCAACATGAGGGCTATATAATACTCTGGGGCAGGCTGCTCGGTTATACCCCCAGACACTGGGTTCCCATTTTAGTCGTCTCTTACGACATGCATGAGTTATAGTGGTACTCTTTCATACCTGGTCACCACACGGTTGCTGAAGTTATTAAAATACCGCAATTATGAAACCAATAAACATCGAATTTATTATTTTTGAAAATTCTGCAGTCGAAAAACTTTACCAAGTTGAAATCCAATAATGAATAGATTAAATCAGTTTGCAAGACTAATTTATAAACAATTTTACAGCCGAGAAAAAGTACAATTGAATAGAACTTAAATATAAATTGTGCAAAATTCAATAACTAAACTACTTTAATTTTTATGTTGCTTAAGTGGACACGGTACACGGGATTAGACAAAAATAATTGAGAATAAAAATTTTAGCAGAAATTCTTTACATTTTTCTATTAGCCTACAAACTCTTTCAGAGTTTTACGTTAAATATCTTCGAAGTTATAAATTTAATGTTCACCGATATTCACAATCAGACGTTAATAGTATCTAGCATGTAAAACTTTGGATTATTGCATATTTAATTCTAGCAATGTCAAGTTGATTTGGAACTGTAGAGATTGCATTCCATTCTCATGTTTACGTAGTCTGACGAATTTGTAAATCCGATTTCACACGTGTACGTTAATTATTGTACGAGTAGCATTTTAAAAATACCTTAAGCTCTTAAAAACACTAAACGTTAGTTGTTTGCTTTTGGGTATATTTTGAGTATCTTATTTTATGTATTATATACACTTAGATTTAATGTTTATGAATTTATTGATTCAAAGAATTTTATTTTAATCCTTCTGTGTCCCATTAAAACCCATCAATACACAAAATGATCGATTGCATAGGAATTTTAGTAATCAACTAGACATCCAAAATATGAATTTCGTTAAAGTTCAGAATTAAATATACAACAGAAAAAAGTGAGTGAGTGAGTGAGTGATTGTAAAGTTTATTGGCGCAAGAGCCAGATATGGCCATGCTGCGCCAAACAAGATTAAACTGTGGTCTAGACATGAAGTTGAAAAAAAGACAAAAATGGTTGACAAGGAGGGTCGAAAATAGAGAAGGATCGCTAAGGTATCCCGGGAGTGCGTCACCCGTGTTTACCAAAGACAGTAAACCCCATGGTAAAGAAAAAGATCACTAAGGTGCCTCGGGGTCATGACGCCCGTACTTACCAGAAGGAGGCAAGTCCCTGAGGTCCCCTGATATAATCCCCAGGGGCAGGGTGCCTGGCTATACCCCCAGACGCTGGGTACCCATTTTAGTCGCCTTTTACGACATGCATGAGCTACAGTGAGACTATTCTGTCATCCCCGGTCACCACACGGGTCAACAGAAAAAAGTATAGAAATTATACAAAACTGAGGAAGTCGGCGATGTTAAACCATAAAAATTAATCGTTTTTTTTTTTTTTTTTTCGATCGATAAAAAGTTACCTTACAAAAGAATGGAAATTATGCTTTACTGAACTGAAGTAATTAGATGCTTATTACTATATATAATTTTGGTATTTTAAACTGCCGAAAAATATTAACACAATAGGTCCTCAAAGCTTATTTTACATTACCTGGTTAAAATCATGCTTTTAATTTTCAATTTAAAAATTTTTTAAACCTGAAAAATATCAATATAAAGGAGGACATTAGTATTCGGGACTACATATAAATATCCTTGAAAATATTTTCTTCAAAGGTATCGAAGTATAAAGTATGCAAGTATTGCCCATTATATGCACAATAGGTTCCTAATGTAATAAGACAGATTTCTAATGTATTTCACTCTGAGTACTACGCAAGGCATTAAGTCAAAAGCATTTTAAATCAAAGTACTACTTGTGTTAAAGACAGTTTTTATAGACAGTTAAAATATTGTCATTAAAATAATTGATACTTCTTAAAATGCAATTAAAGGCAAATTTTCAAAGTTTAGATCATTAAAAAAATAAATTTATAATGGAAACAAGTTTTAGACTTACGTTTACATGACACTTCTAGACGAAAATTGAACACTTAATCTGTTGGCAGAAATAATAAAATAGCTGACCAAAACAATCAGATACATTAATATTCCATTTCAAGAATTTGGAAGAAATGTACATTGAGAGTAAAATTTAATTTGTTAGATGCAGTTCTCGATTAGATTTCAACCCAATTTATAAAGGCTTCTAACGTTAATTCGCTACAATTCTGAAAGTTTTTAATAGTGATGTTATTTTAACTTTACTCATTTATCCAATTTTCGACAGCTCAAGAGTTATTGAGCTTTTCAAAGAGATAAAGAATAAACATCACTCAGAAAAGTGTAAAATTGGACAAAAATCCATTTGTTTAAAACAGACTCCTCGTATTTAAAATATATTTCAAATTTTAGCAAGAAGGGTGCAATTTATAGAAATATTTAAAACCGTATTTAAATATACTCTTTCATTTCATTTAATGATTGTTAGAGCTCAACATTTTACAACACAAATCGCAAAGAAATATTTCTAGAACATGATAGTTGAAACTATTAGACGCAATAAACCTTTGGATACGGACCCAACTTTTATTTCGTTGTAAAAAATTTGAAACCTTTGATCACAACAAAATATTTGAATATTCTATTGATAAACTATACATATGTTCAGTTATTAAAGAACGTTGGTATGAAGCACTCGCACTAGATTAAATTACAAAACTCGAAATCAATGCTTGAGAAACTTAATTTTGAAAGTTAAAAGAACTGACGAAACAAAAATCACGAGTTTACCAATTACATACAACTTAACTGTTTTAAAAAAAATGAGGACAAGTTCATGGTTTGAAACAATTGTAAAGATCCAATCATCCCGAAAAACTTCAGATTTTTTTTTCACGTTTTAAACTTCGAATGAAAGCTTACGCGATTACCTTTTCTTCCCCTCTTCTAAAAAAATGATACACGATACGCACCGTCACATATTTACTATGTAACGATAGTGCCTTGTTCGCACGCCGTTTAACAAAGGCGATAGCTGCCAGTTTTCAGATAGCCGCCGGTTTCCTTTTTTGCGCCCCCCTTTTTCTGAAACGTCAGCTGTTTCGCATGCACCATCTGTTTGTAGCGCACGATTTACCCCTAGAATCGGCAGGCGTACATACGACACGCGCCAGTCTAACCAGCTGCACAATAAATTGGGGAAACTAGAAAAAAGTCGACCCTTCTCTGGTAGCACTGCGAGATCAATGCTTTACCGCAACCTTAGAGAAATGTTTTCCTTCGCTTAAGAGGTTTCTTTCAATCTCGGATTGAAAGACCGAGATATTGAACTTCAGCCTTTCGGAAAGATTTCACTTTTGGATAGCCAATCTATATCAACTCCATTACCTTTACAATTCTACGCTTAAATGACTTTAAGCGTTTGAGTTCAATTATTTTGAATAATGTTAAAAGTTCATTTGAGCCGAGGTTTGCTGATAAAAAATTGACACGACTCCATCTCGTTAACATCATTTAATTTTTCTGGTTATAACTGCTCAGGCAGGGTATGAATTCCTTCACTAAAGTTTTTGCACTTAGAATTCAAACAAAGAGTCTATACCAATAGATCGCATTTCAAACTTAATTCCATCCCACATGTTTTACAGTGCTTAATGATCTAACTGTACAAGATCTTACTCTATTGCAGTTTCATAAATTTCTAAGATTAGAATTTTCAGCTTGGCGATATTAGATATATGGTTGTTTTCTAAGCGTTTATAGATTAAGCTCTGCATAAAAATTCTTTGAATCTTTCAGAAGAGATTTTTTTTATTTTAATAGCTTCAACATCTCGAATCAAAACTTACGATGTTAAGCCACTACTCTGTCGGCACAAATATCAATATAATCCACCAAAATCGGCAATTAAATGGCGTTTATAGAATGTTCATTTTGATCATTAATCGTTATAATCTCTACATAACTCCCTCTTGCATATTCTCATTTAGAATTAAAAGTTTGTATCTCTAGCCAAAATATATCCTAATCCCACTGTTCTCAAATTAGAAATACCATCAATGAAACATTGTATTTTTAAAAAAAATTCAAATAAATCACTCTGAAAATGAATGGAGTTTCCCAATGTTAGCAGAAAATTTAAAGTATAAAAAAGCATAAAAGCGAAATATTTCGAAGATTCTGTATCAAATTAAAAAAGGAACAAAACAGTTCGAGAAAGACGAATCTCTGTCAATTTCTTCAGCGTTTGAAGATAAGAATATGCTTAGGTAAGCAGAAATTTGAGGAGCTTTAATTGCGATTTCTGCGAATGAAATTCATCACATCAGCAAATATTCTTCGGACATTTCGTGTTTGGGAGGGGGAAGGAATCAATCGAAGAGTCCTGATATTTAAATTAAATTGCTTCAATTTTCATCCGAAATTGAATGTCGAATTTTTGCTTTAAGAATTCGCAACTATACCAGCTTATGTTAAACAGCAACTAAAAGGCAATTTCAATAAAACATTAAATGAACAAGGATCAAGATTTCCTTGCAAACTATTTTAAAAAATTAAAATAGACAAATGTAAATGTAAAATAAATTTAGAGAATATACTAATTTCTGTTAAAAACGTAAAACATCCGAAATAAGTTCCAAATTTGAAATTAATCATTCACTCAGAAAATATAGACATTCGTAATAAAATTTAATCAAAATTTATCCTCTTCGTACTCTGTCTTTATTCATATTTGAAATAACAGTTTTAGAAATATCTATTTGTAAACGGGTTCCTGGAATTTGTGCTTTATAAATTAAACGTGTTAAATTAGTTTAATTTAAATTTCAAGCACCATGTTAACCGAGAGAACTTTTCATGCAGGACTCTTAAAAATACTTGTATGTTGACTGACAATAAAACTTCACATTCTATTAATAAGTTTAGAATAAATCCAAAATCATTACAAATGTAGAGACACTCAAAAAATTAACGAGTTCGATTAAAATATGGTAAACACAACAATTGCTGTAATTGCAGGTTTTAAGAAATTTTCCCCTTAAGAAATTTTTCCTTCCTTGTGAAAATATGAACATTACGACTCCGAGGTACCCTAGAGATATTTTCCCCATGGTGTTTATAGTCTTTGTTAACACGGGTGACGTGCCCTCGGGATATTCAAGAGCTTCATCATTTGAGAACCTCCTTGTCTACCCATTTTTACTTTTTTCATTTTCTTCAAACGTCTTGTGTTTGGTGTAGCATAGTCGTATCTAATTCTCGCGCAGTTAAACTTAACCATCCCTATTTTTTACGAAATGTTACAACTTGCTTAGTCAACTTTCGTGCAGTTTCCAAATTATGTCTATTGTTTTCATAGTATTGTTTGAAAAATCTTACTTTAGACATCTATCAGTCTTTTTTTTTTAGAGTTTGAAGTTTTGAAGAGTATTTGGTGTTCAACTACATGAAACATCTTCCCAATCATTTATAAGAGGTATAGCTTCTTCTTAAATTGATACATTCTTCACTGAAATTTTTATAAAAAGACCAGTATTAAATAACAGCTCAAAACTAGGTTTTTATACCACTTCATGGAGTTTTGTGATTGATTATAGGCAAGCATTTGAAAGGATATGAGAAGTGCTGCTTTTCCTGCATTTCTATTGCATTTTTTTTTTTTTGGTTAAGTAGTTACCAGTTCAACTTTCAACATTTCTGATACATGTCCGGTTGATAGAAAATCGCACTAGTCTTTTTTAAAGAATTATTCCGTTTTTTGTTCTCTTAAGCTTCAAATTTTCCGCATTGTTACTTCACGCTAATTTCCCCGTCAACTTGAATGGATTATTAAACGAGTATTCTTGTCGAGTAATTTAATTTTAAATCTAAACTTTTGTACCAATTATCTGTATACAACATGTTCCCTGTTGCATACATCTCTACAAAGAGACATTACAATATTAGTTGGTGCAGTATTACTTTTTCCAAAAAATTTTCAGAACATACACGAAACTTATGCGTGTACCCAGTTAGGCAACAAATTTAATGCCATAATTTAAGACACAGGCATACATCGATTTGGTTTGGTTTTATTAACTTCACACTAGAAGCAACACGAGAATTATTGGCGACAGACCTCGTAATTTTGATTCACGGTCAAGTGACGAGGGTGACACCCGAACTGGCACCCTCTCCTAACTTCCACACAAAGCCAACGTGAGGACTTTGGGCCCCGATAAATTTAATGTGTATTAGCTACGGCTACACAGCGGGTCTATTGTGGCATCAAGTCCCGAACCCGCGATTCAAAGAAGGCCGGCCGCGAGTACGGTGCCTTAAACACTAGGCTACCGCAGCCACCGGGCATCCCTCGAACAATTGGTCGAGTTATTCGAAACCGCGTAATTTGAGGGATGCCTACAGACATATATTGAAATATTGTGCAGTTACGAGAAATACTACAGAAAATCAGTTTTCCCATATAAGCCGTCGATATGTATGCGTACATATAACACATCGATCAATAACTCCCGAGACTAACCCAGAGATGGCGCTCGTAGTAAACCAGTAACCAGGTCTTTCTAGAGTACTAACCTTTGCTTGAAACGTGTCAAAATTTTAAATCGATCGGACCAGGAAAAAGGTTTTTTGAAGTGAAGTGAAAAAGGTTTTTTCCAAGTGGGTGCCGCGATTGCTTTCGATGGAATAAAAACAGCAACGAGTCGATGATTCAGAAAGCTGTTTATCGCTATTTACTCGCAACAAAAAAGATTTCTTGCGAAAAAAAAAAGATTTGGAAAAGCGTTGGAACGATTGTATCACCCTAAAAGGTGATTAACAAAAGGTGTTATGTTGATGAATAAAAAAAAAATTTGCAAAAAAAATGTTGTTTTCAATATTAGACTCGGGAGTTATTGATCGATGTGTTATACTATGCGATGGAGTTTATTTTTAACAGTAATATTCGCAACTTCGTGCAATTCTAATTCCGTGTTATTTGAGGGAAGTCAGAATATTTAACCGTGTTATTCGCGAATATGTGCAATTCAAGTACCGTGATAATCGAGGAATGTCTAACTTAAAGCAGGCTAAACTAAAGAGAAGGTGTAACAGGCCAGTCACTTAATATGTTAAAGAAATTGACCACTTGACACAATTGCTAAAGTTAATATTCAAAGTTACCTGCCAATTTTTAAAATTATAGAGCTAAAGTTTGCCAACTTTTATACGCAATAAATAGTGCTGCCTTGCTTTTAAATTTAAGCTTATTACAGAGCTACTTAAAGTTTTTTTTTTTATATACTGTTCAATACGAATATTTTAACCATTATTTATTTTGAGGGAGAACGATTAATTTTTGTACACTTTTTTTTTAATTTTTAACGGAACGAGTCGAAAAATATAAAGCAACACGATTACTTTCACTCATTTGGACTATTCAATCCTACAACGTCTTACACTTTATTTACATAAATTCAACAATTCAATACGTTCACAAATGCTAGTCAACTTCTATAAACTTCAATTCGACATGTTCTATTCATGAAGAATAAAAACCGAATCTATACATTTCTGAATTTTAACGACACAAAAAACATTCAAAAAGAAATCAACCGAGACCGAAATAATTAAAGAAACGTAGACAGGACAATTTTTATTTACTTTTGCGCACATTGTTTCATTGAGGCACGCAAGCGCAGACAACAGATGGGTCCGTTACAACTCGTTGCTCTAGCTTATCCAATAACGCTAAGAGCGTTAGGGGGGGATTAGGCATGGGAGGGGGGCAAAGGTCAACCAGCTGTTACCTCGCAACACAATATAAAGTATATATACAGAGAACACGGACTAACGGGAAGCTTCCATCAGCTGTCACTATTTCAGATATGTTGAAAGGAGCACGCTAGCCTCGCCCTAATGGATTAGTAAAGGACTATGGCTTCTGTTTATTTCGAACAGGCATTTTTTCCAAGTTTGGAAGAACTAAATGATTGCACTGATATCTTAAAATAAATCTACCCATCTAGCAATTGGTACAATTTTCAATTTACCAAAATTCAAAGAGTTATTTTATATTTTAGCAAAAATTTACATATGCAAGTTTTTTGAAATATACAACAAAATTATGATCAATAACCATACAACCGGCTTAAGTGATAAATCCAAGAAATTCTACAGCTCGCAATAGTCCATCAGAGGTAATAGAAACGTTTTAAAATTAAAATATTTAGAGTCAAATATTCATAAAAGTGTCTATCCTGAATATCATTGTGGTAGAAAGACTGAGGATAATTTAAAATTTTGTAAAAACAGAGTTTTCAAAAATTAAAAAATTCATTTCAGCTAAAATCTTCGAAAGTAGTCAATTTAGCAATGAAATAGAAAGAGGCAAAATTAAATTTAGTATAAAAATATTAAAGACAATATATGTCATGCGATTATTTTCACATAAGCAATCAGTATATAAACTTTAAATAGTAACACTAGTGCCAATTATAAAACCAATCACGCACCATCTAGATTAGTTTATCACCGAGAAATTCTTCTTGGATAAACTAAACATTGACCTGGATATATCAAGTAATAAAAAAAAATTAAGTAAATTCCTACTTAAGTCAACAAATAAAATTTTTATTTTAGTTACTTTTCATTAAATAATTACAATTAATATAAATATGTATAAACATATGACAGAATCACACTATTAAGTGGCAAAATAATTTTTTCCAGCGATCTACACGCTTCGTCACTGACGATATTTATTCCTAAATTTATATCCTGCTACATATCCTATATAAGTGATTTTTTTCTCATAAAACTAAAATTATTTGAAAATCAAATAAAAAAAATTATGCTTTGACGAGATTCGATCCAAAGGCAAGAAGATTCTACGTCGACGCTTCGCGGATTTCAAGTTCTGCCAAAAAAAAAAAAAATTGCCAAGTTTGGCAGTTTTTGAAATCGTGCCAAGTGGTTGGGCTAAACTGCCTTTTCACCAATTAAATTTAATTAAATCAATATTTGAAGAACTGTACTAATATCGAGTGTCATCCACTACAAAATAAGAAATGTATTTGAACTTGAGTTGATGAATAAAAAGTATTTTATAAACGATTGAAAATTTGAACAAGATATATAGAGAATGTGAGCTAATAGTAGGAATTTAAAAAGAAATGATAATTAGAAACGAATTCCAGTTAGTCTAAAAACAATAACGCGTTAAAAATCGCAATTGATGCAAATATAGTTACAAAAACAGATTGTAATAATTATAGATTTTTTTATTTAACTGCTTGAAAATACAGAGACTTGTTTGCTGAAATTCCAGAATATATTCAAGTTGATAAAAAATATGCACCAAGTCATTTTAAAATCGAATTTAATCAGGTAGAGAAAGTTCAAAATTAGCTTAAGAGTTTAAAGGCACATGTCCAGGTACTTCAATAAATTCACTACTGGTAAATTATGTTTTGAATATTTTAGATTAAACTAGTTCCAACAAATAGTAAACTAGTTTAATAGGAAATTAAAGGAAGCAAGAAAACTTAATACAAAAATCTTTCTTAATTGTTTACAACAAAATTTAAAAAAAAAAAAAGGTATTTAATTTATAGAAAATTTTAAGCATTTAAATATATTTTATAAGTTTAAAGTCTAAAGTAAGATTTAACAAAAAATTCTTTAATGATGTTCAATTGGTTGAAAATTAAAATTTTAGAACGCATAAATCAACATTTCTATTGGGTCAGCTTTTAGAAAAGAATTTATCTAATACTTACTGCACTCAAGAGTGTCAGCTCAACTACAAACATTTTAAATAAAAGCAAAAATCAAACTGTCATGTACATACCTGTGACCTTATCTCGGATAAGTTTGCAGGATTCTACCTCGCCTATGGAAGAGAAGAGAGACCTAATCTCTTCCTGGGTCATCGTCTGGGGTAGATAATTGACTATCAGGTTGGTTTTGGAGTCCTCTGTCGAAGTTCCCGTCTGCACGGAGTTGTGCAGACTCCCATTTTGTTGCGAGGAGACTGGGGACGTGTCCATACCATTCATCTGAACCACTGTAAATACAGAACAATCCGATCGTTACTGTACTATCAAAACAGATTGTTCGGTTTTGAAATTTACTGCTTTTTTCAATTTAATCATTTTGCTTCAAAATGCAAGTAAACTTTATACTAACTATTCAAGAAAACTAAATATTTTCTAGTACACTTAAAAATACAAGTAACTTGTTTTTCTTTAAAATCAATCGAGGCGAAAATTTCCATTAGCAGCAGAGAATAAGAATCATGTCTTCTGAACAACCCCTTCTCTCGTCTCTTCAATCCCTTCAAGATGCTTTGAAACATTTTTTCCAAGACAATATACGTTCGAAAAAATGTACCAAAGTTATCGAAATTCATAATGAAATACACATCAGTTGATATTTTATTGTATTCATTTTAACAAAAAACTTTGAAAATAAGTTTAAAAAATTTTGACCTAGATAGACTGAATAGGGTTGCATCGCTTTAAGAATCCTAGTGATTTAATACTTAAAAACTCGGTTACTGTAAAAAATGCTTTACCTCTATTTAATTAAAATTGTTTTAATTAACAGCACACTTGGAAGCAACAAAACTACCGGTGACGGATCGCTTGGTAGAGGGGCGAGAACGAGATGGCACCTCACATTCCTAACTTTGACTGCATCCCAATGTGAGAATTTTAAGCCTCGACAGCATCGAATCCTCAAGAAAGTGGATCTTAAGTGGCAGTTCTTAATATTTAAGAATCAGAAAAATATTCAAGTTTGCCAAATGAAAGTCGTTAATTAATATTTCCCAAAATGAATACACAAGTGAAAACTTCAAAGGAGTGGCAGATTGCAGACTAATTGCAAAATCAATACTGGAACAGAGTTAAGACTTAAAGCGCAACACCTACTAAGGTAGCAAGAATCATATTTAACTTCCGAAATTTAAAAGCCCGATCTCATTAACAGGCATGAGTTAAACTCATTCTATTATGGCATTTACCATTAGAAAAAATCTTTACACCCCGCAGTAGTTGCGATTTTAATAATTTGGACGCAAGGGAATACGATTTAATTTTATTAACGTCGCACTAGAAGCAACACAAGGGTTATCGGTAATGGACCTCCTAATTTTGAACCTTGGTCAAGTGACGAGGATGAGACCCGAGCTGGGCAACTCTCTTCCACATCACGCCAAAGGAAGAATTTTGGGCTCCGAAAGATTTAACGTGCACTAGCCCGACTACACGGCGAGTCTTCAGTAACATCAAGCTCGAACCCACAACTCGACGAAAACCGCCAGCCACCAGTCCGTTGTCTTAACCACTAGGCTACTGCGGCCACTGGGCTAAAGGGAAATATTGAACCATTCCAACACAGTCACGAGTCTAAACTGTAAACAGGAATTATCCAAAAATTCCTACTTATTAGCCACCCAAGGAAAGATTGTTTTAGTTCATCTCAAAATGTCGAACCTGACCACTTTTTAAAAATTTATCTCGTTTTTGCGTATATTTTTGATATATGCGTAACGAACTCAATTTTCAAAAAATACGCCATAATTAATTTCTCCTGAATTTTTTTTTATTGGATTGAAATAAAATATGTGTAATATATTGTATGATACCCTCTTTCACTACTAATGAACTCAATTTTCAAAAATATGTCCGAATAAATTTCAAAATTATTTTATTGGATTTAAGTGAAACAAATATAAAAATTAAGCATTTTATTTACTTATCGATTTATGTATCACCTTAAATCATACGTAAACTGGAATAAGAGTATGACAAAATAAATAATATTCAAAATTTTAAGCTGTGAGGTAGCCTTTTTTGGCTCAAGAATTTCACAAACTATGTTTTTATTTTGGTTTCCCTTCTTGAGATGTTTTGGGGTCAAATTATTTAAATATTGATTTACTAATATTAGTTATCCAAGGGCAATCCAATATTCAATTTAATAATTTATAGTTTCCTTTCATTTTAATACCGGAAAAATTTACTACTGTCAATTTCTTGATATTTCATCATTTACAATAATTCTTACATTTGAGTAATTTAATTATAAGAAAGTGCACCATGGGTGGCTAAATCTGTACTTTGAAAAACTCGGGATTGAACTTTAAATTTTTATTTAATTTCATTGAAATGTATAAGTGGAAGGAAACAAATGATTGTTCCATTCAATTTTAGAAATTAATTTTAAATTCTTAATAATTAGAAATTACACTATATATTTTTTAAATAAATTAATACTTCTCGGGCAAATAAAAAAATTTCTTCGGCCAGTAAGGAATTAAATGAATATATCGAAAATGACAGATTAATAAATTAAACGAAAGTGAAAATATTTCAATCCGGTTGAAAATTTGCCTAAACAGAGGTAGTGATGGTATTTCAACAAAAATAAAATATTATCAAGCTGCGCCAAGAAGTTGTGATCTAGACGAGTGAAAAAAAACCGGAAATGCAATCGGTTGACAAAAATGATGGGTCAAAATGGAGAAGGATCGCTAGGGTATCCTGGGGATACGTCATCCATTTGTACCAAAGAGAGTAAACCACATGGGAAAAGATCCTAATAGGGTGCCCCGGGGTCACGATGCCCGTACCTATCTAAAGGCAAAAACCCCGAGATCCCAGATATAATCCCAGGAGCAGGGTGCCTAGCTAAACCCCCAGAAAATGGGTACCCATGCTCGAGCCTCTTGCATGGGCTAGAGGGGGACTATTTTTCACATCCGGTCACCACACGGGTGTTGGTAAAATTTAAATGTTGCGCGTTTCAAACTACCCAATGTACGAACGCGCACTACACTTCAGTCTTGTTAATTTTGAATTGGATTGAAAAATCGTTTTATTGTAAGCAGTCATTTTTAGTACACTTTCATTTAATTTCCTGGAGGCCAACCAAACATTTCTTTTACTCTTTTCCCCACATAGAAATGTTGGCTTAAGAACATTTATATATTTCCTACTTCAAGTAGATTTTCAAAAAAGTTTTCTTATAATTTTATTAAATATTGTATTGTAGTCCAAAATGAGCCTGTGATCAAGCGGGTGAAAAATTCATGCGAAGGTTTGCACCAAACTGATACACAGTGCCAGAAGAGTCGGGAAAAGAGCAATTATAACGTTTGGAATTAAGTAAAATTCTAAATAAAACTAGTTGGCTTAAAATATAATTGAATATTAATCCAATGTGGTGTGGATAACTTAAAATCAGCTATTAAAAATATTACTATAAGTAAAATGTTATTTAATAGTTTTTAAACTACCAAATGCAGTACTGCCCTCCAATGATTTCTGCATTATCTTTAGTTTGATTTAACAAAATTGGAAATACAATTCATCTGCTCTGTAACCAAGATTTACTCTACACACTAACGATTTTTATAACCATCGGTATCCAAAAAACTGTACTTATAATTTCCTGAAACATTTCAATTTATGACCTTAAAGTCATTACTGACAGGGTTGCCGAATACAAGTATACTCAAAGGTAAAATCTCTGATCTTTCAGAGTGAGTGTGAGTGATAGTGAAGTTTATTGGCCAGGAGCCATATGTGGCCATACTGCGCCAAACAAGGTAAATCTGTGTTCTAGACGTTAAAAGTGAAAATAGTGTGGACGACAAGAAGGGTCAAGTAGAAAGTAAAATTTATTGGCGCAAGAGCCAGATATGGCTATGACGCGCCAAAAAGATTCAACTGTGGTCTAGACATGAAAAAAAAATGGAAGAAAAGACAAATTGGTTGACAAGGAGGGTAAAAAATAGAGAAGGATCACTAGGGTATCCCGGGGGCGCGTCCCCCATGTTTACCAAAGACAGCAAACCCCAAAGGAAAGAAAAAGATCACTAGGGTGCTTAGGGGTCATAATGTCCGTACTTACCTAAGCAAGGAAGTTCCTGAGGTCCCCTGATATAATCCCTATGAACAGGGTGCCCAGTTATACCCCCAGATGCTGGGTACCCATTTTAGTAGCTTCTTGCGATATGCATGAGCTACAATGGGACTATTCTGTCTTTCCCGGTCAACAAATGGGTCGGATCTTTCAGAGAAAGAGCTTACTCCAAGTATTCAAAGTGAACTAATTTAATAAATTTCAAAAGTTTTGAATTTAAGCCGAGAGATAAATTTATTGATTGAAGACTCAACAGAATAACGGGGATGGACTAAAATCTTCAGTTTTCTTTAAAATATATCGTACACATTCTTTTATACATTTGATTTTTTTTTTAATTCGAAGAAAGTTCTATCGTTCGAGTCCACCGATGCACTTATATAGCAAATTCTCAACAATTACACGTTCAAACATTACCACAAAATCTCTGGTCTTTCCCTTCGAGTCACGGAATCCATTTGATCATTTTCCCTTGCCCAGGAAAGCTTTGGGACGTCTTGTTAGACAAAAAAAAAAAAAAGCCAAGTTCCATTCCAAAAAGGAACTTAATTCAGACATACACATCCTCCAATACCCCTCCCTTCTCGATCTCTACCAAACAAAGACCAAAAGGGAACAAAATGGTTTTTCTACCTCTACATTTGTAACTACTGCCAACAAATAAAAAGAATTCGGAACAGCAACGGGGAGGTATGTATACTTCATTATTTTCAACGGCGATCGATGTTTCTACCCCCACCTCCTCGCTTCTCGATTAACTCCTCTCCTGCACCCTTTTCCTCTTTAAATCCATTTTCGGACGTTGCACGAGGCAGGAAAAGCCACAAACCGTTCCAATCCCCCTCCTTTTAAATTGTGCTGGACGAAGCGCTAACCAACGCCCCGCCAAGTCTTGAAAACGGGAAGGGGAAAAATTACTCAAGTCCCTAAATTAAATTGACCACATGTAATAAATTGAATTTGTTCAAGATTCTTTTTTGTGCAGGAATCATTCTTTACATGCATCTAAAATACGTCAACGGAGACTTCAGAAATATTTTAAGGAAATTGGAACATTAGAAAGGGAGGCAAGAAATTACACACATCGTTATCCTACAGGTTTTGCAAAATTTGGCCCAATAAATATTGGATTCTTAATAAGAAATTAAAAGATGTACTTCAGTGTATCATGGAGTCACAATTGCTATATTTGCTTAAAGTAAGCAACTCCTTGAAGAATTGTGCAGAAGGTATCAAAAATTATTCTGCAATCAATTTAAAAATCCGTTTTCAATTGATTGCAGCCTTCGACCAGTCTCCGGAATTGTGTATATATGCTTTTTGGATTACTCGGAAAGTTCCAACCGCTGAAGAATCTTTAGTGATGATCAAGTAAATTTTATGAAATGTCTTCGTTTAATGTTGAAAGATCCAAATAATGTTGGATTGAAGGCATATTTATGCGAAACATTATAAGAAAGTGCTTTAGGGTGGTCACTATAATTAAATTGGTAACTAGCTTTTCAAATGTTACATCTCACAGCTGCGGAATTCTTGTAATTTAGGAATAGTATTTGAGACAATCTTACAATACTCTGTTGCAATTCAAAAATTTCAATATATTTCTACAGAAGTACACATACATTGCTGTGGAATGAAACTATTTTTTAAAATCAACTAATGCATTTAAAAGATTTGTTGATTCAATTTGTATTTGAGATCCAAGCTAGGGAGAGACAATTCGATACATTAACAAAAGACTCAAGAATGTTTGGCGAAATTCCTATGAAAAGCCCAGATTCAATGTGCATATGCACTGAAACTTGCATTAGACTTTCAGTGTGCTCTTAGATTTACTCTCCAGATTTTACAAAAATTCCCCAGTTTGAACATTTAAATGCATCCTGAATACACAGAAACGGCTCTTAATAGAACCGTCAACTAAATTGAAAATATGGCATGAGCAAAACAATTAGGCCTTTACTGTGGATTCTATTAAAAATTCATGAGTGTTGTGTTCACGAAAATTCCTGCATTAATGAAATGCTACTAAGCAACATATTAGCTTTCCTATTTTGCTTCAACAAAAAATGAACCATTTAAAAGTCATTTAAGTATTGACAATATGAAAGCCTTTCTTTGACCTCGTTTCGATGCGTTCCAGTTTAGCTAGCATGACCCCGAATACAGCTATTAAGGACCAAACTAATTTTTATCCAAACTGATGCTTAAGTATTACTGAATATATTCCCTAGAGTAATTACGAAAAATGAATTCACTAAAAGTATGGGATTCACGAATTTGAGAGTGTCAACATTCCATTGCCTAAATAAACAGTTTATAAGTCTCGGAAATTGAATTGAAACGTCGTATCTCTCGGACATAACTCATTATCAGCAGTTTCTTTCATCACGGAATTGAAAGGGAAAGGGAATAAAAAGAATTTTTTCCCTCCAGCTCACGAGTTTCCTCTTCTCTCAACCGGTCGATGTCCGATTCGAGATAGATGCAGAATCCGGTTGCCATGGTTACCAATCGCAATGTCAGCCAATATGGAACGGAGCGGAAACGCGGGAAAAGATTGAAGCGAACAATTCGAATGCGGCGGCATTTCCAGCACGTGCTAAATGGTTCTCTGTCTAGTGCGAGGTAATTATGCCCCATGAAACTTCATTTAGTTTAATCAAATCGTTTTGATTGCGTTAAGTCGATACAGAGCTCTAGATTCGTCGATTTAGAGAAATCAGATTCAAGGCTCATTTTTATGGTCTAAGAATTTTGAAGACTGCCAATGCAAAAGAGGAGATTGCATCTTTGGTTTCTAAAATTTGTTAATGGAATCGTTAATTACCAATACCAGGAAAATTAGAGTTTAAGCAAATAAGTTCTATATGAAGGAACTCATTTTGTAATCACTCGTATGTTAACATTGTTCAGCTATACAAAGCTGCTTCAAATATGATTTTATACCATTACCATCTCTACTTGATCTACAGCTTTAACTGAATGATTAATTTACCACTGAAGCTTGCACAGATGTTCTTATTGCATAAATACTACCGAAAACAAAAAAAAATCGTAGAGTAATTATTCTTAGGCTGTCTGCTCGTTTCGCTTATACAGTGATTCTCCTACAAATAAAGCAGAATAAGCTCTTTGAAAATTGTTTTTTTAAATATATAGAGCAAAAGTCTTTCCTGATACCCATTTGATTACATATATAGAGAGAAGTATAAAGCAAACTCTTGAATTAAGAGCCAAAAATGGTATGGAAGTAGATGTGGGAACGTAGAAACCAACTGTCATTTCAATGAGTGTTCTTTTGAATTAATTTTTATTTTGAATTTAAATTGAGAAATGATCTAAGAACTAATTGTATCAATACTCTTTAGACTACAAAGCAGATATTTACTGTGACAATGGTATAAAAATTTTCGTTATATCATTGTGCAAGTTGTTCTAAAACTACTTCTATTACAATTTTAGACAATGTTAATTTTGCAATTTAAAAAGCATTCCATAAGGATACTATAAATCGCAAGTTAGGCATCACATTAAGTTAAATCAGCCACTTCACCTAAAATATTTTATCAGAAATTTTCTATACCTATAGTTTAGGCATTAATGAACAAAAGAAACCAAATACCTGTAAGCATAATAATCAAAAGGTGCTTGATTTAATAGAGGGAGTGAAATTTGATTTTTATGGCACAATAGCCAAATCTGTCAATGCTGCGTCAAATGCAGTATCTGATCTAGACGTTTGATTTATTGATTCTTAATGAAGGTCATACTCTGAAGCAACATTAACACTATTGGTGATGGACGTCGTAATTTGGAGGGAGTGAGAGATAGTATTAATAGTGCCATGCTGCATCAAAACTAGGCAAAGCCGTGATCTAGACGTTCAAAAAAAAATTTAAAATTGGTTGACAAGAAAGGTCGAAAATAGAGAATGATCATTGGGCACATCACTATGTTTACCATGGACAGTAAACTCCATGAAAACGTCGTAATTTGGAACCTTGGACAAGTGAGGTGGACGATCAGAGTTTCATCTGCCAACTGGGAAACAAGGCCATTGGGAATGAGTTAAGAAAAGGTTATTGGTGCAAAAGCCAGATGTGGCTATGCTGCTCCAAACAAAATTTAATTGTGGTCTAGAAATGAAAAGAAAAAAAAGGGGGGGGAGAGAAACGGTTGACAAGGAAGGTCAAAAATAGAGAAGGATCACAAGATTAAACCGAGGACTTGGAGCCTCGAAAGATTGCACATTACTCCCTCCCTCGCGTAGCTATAGGGGGTGCATTTTAACAGGAGGACTTGGATCTATAGTGGCACCGGAACCAACCAACCAACGGCTTGAAGATAACGTCAACCGTGAGCTCACGATCACCATTACCACAATCACGCTAAGGTTGTGTCTATTAAAAAGTATCGAAAATATTTTAAAGCAAATTTTGAAAATACTAAAACTGGACAGAAATTCTGAATCGATTATGGAATATAGAGTGTAAGGAATGAACTCTCTCTTTGCTATGGAGTAAATCAAATAAAATCTGAACAAACAATTTATTAATCAAATTTTAACTGGATTATACAGTCCAATATTAATCTTACGATTTTTCTTTAAACTGGTCTTTTTTTAAAGTTAAATTTTAAGCCTAGATTTTCCTAAATATTTATCCAATTATTGATTAGCAAAGATAAGTTAGAACTAATAACGTTAAGATTAACAAAATAATTTTTTTTAATTAACTTAAAATTAATTGGTATAATACAACTTATTAGAATTTATACTGATTGGAAATGCTTAAAATGTGAAAGATTAAAAAAAATGCCAGCGAGAAAACCATTTCAGAAAGACAGTCGCCGAAAGAAAAGTGTTGCAATGAACTCAATTGAAGACTAGTTGATGTATTCTGTTAATCTTCAAATACAGTAAAATACAATTAAAGTGAAAGAATTAGTACGGCATTCCAATGACAATCTTTTACATTCGTAGACAAGTATTCTTAGTGTGCGTGTTGAAAGATTTAATCTAGCTCTAAGTCAATAACTAAATGTCAATTTTAAGAATAATTAAGACTCGAAATATTGAAAATGCTTACGATTGAAACGATTACGCTCATTACTCGAGAAAAAAGAATTTAACCTTTCATTTCTTCTGAATAAATTTATTCAAATGAAGTAAAGAGTTAAAAAGTATCAGATTCATTCGAAACCAAATTAACGTTGTTTGAGGGATCTCGTAAATAATGGGAAATTATTGAAGCGCAGCTCCTAAACCAATATTCAATGATCTCTCTCCAGCGAGGACCCCGAGATCGAAACGCTCAGCGAATAATACACCGAGAAAATATTTACGCGTGGCTCTTTCCCCCAATAGGTTATGTCTTTGCTTGTTTACCTATGGGATATCCAAGACGATGGGATATTTGAATGAAGGCTTTCAGGAGAACTTCATAGATACTGATATTGACACGACTTTCAATACGAGGCCGCGTGACGCTTTCCTCTGGGACGTACCCATGGCTGATGGTAGGAAGGCGGAATTGTATGCATGGACGGTTAGAGATTACGCACCGTTTCTGGAAAGAGGGATTTAAGGAGTATTGAGAGGGGAGAGGGGATGGGTTAGAAATGAAGCATTCGATTTCTGCGGTTTTCCGACGGCGTCACCGAAGCGTAGCACTCGATAACACCGATCCATTTAATGCAGTTTTCTTTGACGTGAAGTGCATCATTGAACACTCCTCTGCCTTTTCGATGGTTCAATATCGATTCTTTTGCATCTTCTGAAACACTGCAGAAATCCAACAGGTTTTACAATACAGCAACGAAAATAATAGATTTGATTAGTCTTTATATAGTTTGTGTTTTAGTAAATACTACTGCTAGTTTCAATTTTAAAAAAAATTACACAATCTCGTTACTCGAACATATATTGTATTGCTTGTACAAACAACAAAAAAAGTTTTCGTAAGTATATCCAAACTGATTAATAAATTTCCTTTTGCAGGCAATAGAAAACATTAACTTTGCATTTGACAATTTCACGGGTTACTTAGTGGAATGCAAATCATAGTTACATATCAAACAAATTGACTGCCGTGTAATTTCCTAAATATATTTACGAAGGAACCGGAAATTCACTTTGAAGTCCAATGTTTGATATCGATTCTTAAATATAATCGATATACCATTTCTTTCCTATATAATGTTAATTTTGTCCAATCACTCAGCATACAAAAATTAAATTTAGCTTTACTTTAAGTTATACACGGTAGCATCAAGTAACTAGGGCACAAACTTCATTAAATATAGTTTGTCAGCTTCAAATTAAATACAAAGTTTTTTTTTTAAGCCTGTTTCTCCTTTCTCACAATCTTCGATTTACTTTTGTCCATGCATATTTTAAAATCCGAAATAACCTTATTTCGGTTCTGAAAATCAGAAAAGGATAGTTTATTTTGATACTTCATATTTAACGTTTAATAGAATTAGATAATAAGTTAAAGAATGTTTTAAGAATAAAGTTAAGATTAGTTAATAACGAATTAGTCTGCACATATTTGTTAGCAACACGGATTAATAATTATTGCCAACTTTTCGAATGCAACTTACCAATTGTCGTCTTGCCGATTCTTTGCTTAGCATTTGTTTGAGCAGACATCTGTAAGGGGTGGATAAAAATAATGTAACTTCCATTTTCACAACTTCAAACATAACATTTACAAAGTAATGCCCGAGTTGCGATAGATTTTATGTAGCGCATTTTATTAGCGCATTTTTTAAATTACATTTAATTATTACACTTACAAAATTAGATCTTGTCTACCGAATATAGTATTCACAAGAATTTAAAATTGTTCGCATAAATATTGAGATAATTGCCTAAAATTATACAGAAAAGTTAACGATTATTTCAAATTTTACTGCAATGTTTTAGTATGAAAATTTTTAAAGCTCTAGTATGTATACTTAACATTTCTTTTATAATACACATTTATTAATTTGTTGCTGTTAAACGTACTGTGGGTTGCCAAATTAATATGAGCAATTCACATTTTCATTATTTAATCTTATAATTACGTAAAATTTACTTATGCTCAAATGAAGCTATTCTTTATGCAAAACAACTTTGTATAAATATTTTTAATACTAGGTGTCAATTGAACTGATCACATTTTAGCTTCAGTTTTAAAATGTGAAGACTTAAGATTACCTCCTCACAGAATCTCAACCCAACAATTCTATAGATCTACAAGCTAGACTAGCATCAGAATCCCACTTCAATAATTTGTAAGGAAATGTTTTCATTGAGTTATCTTTTTTTCCCCACAGATTTTCTTTTTATTACTCTACTCTAATGAGTTCAAGGTGTAGATCCTTCTCCATGAAAAAAGATTACAAGATGAAATGTTCTTCTTGCAATCATATCTTTTCCAAAGGAAGACAGGATCTTAGAAGTTTCTAAATCCTCAGTTAATTTGGATAACACGACTCTTTCTTCAGATCCAAAAGGAATCGTAATAGGAAAAAGACGAGATCGCCTCGTTCAGAGCGAATTTAGAATATTTGATTAGAAGATAGAAAGTGCTACATCAGTAACCCAATTGGTTCAAAAAGTTGGTATTAATATTTAATACAGAATAGTTCAAAAGACTGGAGCAATTTTCAGAGCAAAAAGTTTTCAAACCATCGTCTTGAGTAAAATAGAAAATTTACCAAAGTAATGAAGATAAAAATGCCTTGCTTGTACTAGAGGGCATCAACATATGACGGTTGAAGCTTGTGATAAAGTAAATTAAGATTATTTGTATTTTCCTTTTTCAAGCATTAACAAATTTTACTTAGAAAATTTCAGACAGTTAGAGGAATTAAATTTTGATATTTAAAAGCACCTTTGTTAGACAGTGCCCCAAAGAACGTGTATAGTTGCTTTGTCGAAAGGGTTAAACATCCAGTCAAAGTTACGATATGTTATCAGCAGTTCAGAGAGTCATGGACGAATTCATGCAAGGAACCATGAGGCAAGAAGATAGAGAAATATTGCGGAACTAGCCTGATGCCTCAGCTTCACGAATGGGTGCTAATGGCATGATTAAGCCTCTTGTCATCGAACAAGAGAAGTAGCTTGCTTAGTATATATTAATATGTATCCCAGTTTTACACTGACTATATAACTCTCCGGATCTGAACTCTAAAACTTATGGGAAATCCCAAAATGCGAAATTTACAAAGAAATAGTAACTAAATGATAATTAGAAAATCCAATATATAGCATTACAATCTCGGATAAAAGAGTGTACAAAATAATGTATAGAAAAAACATGACCAGGCGCATAAAAACTTCGATAGCGACCAAAAATTCGGCTAAATATAATGTAGCTTCGTATTAATCATGATGCTGTAGTGAATTATCTTGTTTCTTTTGTTGTATTTCCTATGCCAAATGCATTTTAGACATTACAGGGAGAATTATTCTGAAGTATTAAGAAGTTTTTCCTCACACTATATATATATACAGTGCATATATTTTTTGAATGTCCCCGTTACATTAGTAACCCACTGTATATACATGTCGGTTTTTCATTTGAAAGTCCCCAAGCCGATTAGATCACTTACGATTTTAAAATATTAAATGTCTCGCGATTTGCTTAATTGCATTTAAAGTAACGATTGTCTCTAAACCCAATAGTTCAAGACGTTGAATTTTGCTAAAAACATTGGATTTAAATAAAAGGTCTAATCGAACAGAGTTAAGTTTTTGTAGGATTATTTGATTCAGATTTGGGAGACAGGTACTCTCTCCATATTTAATCTAAAAATAAAATACAATATGCTTTAACCTTACGAAAAAGTTAACAAAACTTGAAATTTATTGTAAGACAATTTTATCGTTATCCTTCCCACCCACCTACCTCCAATTTCAATACTGAAATGTAATTTAGAAGCACAAGTTTTGAATGAATGATAGTATTTTAACGGCACAAGAGACAGATGTGGATATGCTGCTCCAAATAAGGTAAAGTTGTGATTTAGAAGTTTGATAAATATTGAACATTAAAATTTGTTTGGCAAGGAGGGTCGAAAACAGAAAGGGATAACTGTGATAACCTTGGTACGAGTCGCTCGTGTTTTCCAAACACAGTAAGCCCCATGGGAAAGAAAAATCACTAAGGCTCCTCAGGGTAAGGAAGCCCGTATCTACCCAAGGTAAGACACTGAGGTCCCACAAACTAGAAGACCAGTCTCATAATCTTCAGGGGCAAGGGGCCTGGAGAAGCTCCCCAGATACTTGGTACCCACTTTAATAGCTTCTTATGACATGCATGGTCTACTTTAGGACAATTCTTTCTAGCCCGGTCACCACATGGGTAAAGTACAAGTTGTGAATTTGGTTTTTATATTCCCAATGCAAGAACTTTACAATTTTGGAGCAAAAGTTTGAGCTTTCATTTCTTTAAAAAAAGCTACATTTAATGATTATAAATTCTAACTTTGTAAAAAAATTTAAAGACTTCAGTTTATAGCAGCTTAAAAATTAGTTTCACTTGTAAATTCCGAAAAAATTAAATACATCTACTCCAGATTCTTAGAAATACATAAAAAGATGCATTTTTAAGCCGAAACATTTCATTATAGAACAAAATATTACAAAGTTGGGCTTGGGAATGAGAAGTAAAAGCAAATAGTCTTTTCAGAAATAAAAGAATTTGTAGAATCAAATGAAAATCTGGGTACAAAAAATGTGGCAAACTGTACCATGTAATGTAGCGTTTCTATTCATAAGGCGTATACTAACGAAAATTCAGATACAATCCTTTTTCAATTGAAACAGATTCGTGCAAGTTACACAAACTTCCGTTTTAATTTTTAAGAAACTAGCTCAACTTTTAAACATTTCAATTTAAAGTGAATTTACATTGAGTATTTTCATTTTAGAGTTTTAAAATAAACTACGGTGGAGCTAATTTTAATATTGATCATTGAGGTAAATTTAACAGTATCTTGTGCTCTATTTCCAATCGAGGCTCAGAAGGAGCAACATTTTAAGTAGAAAGTCTTTCCAAATTAATTTAATTAAATTATTGAATTGTAAAATTATTGCTTATAAAATACCATCTTGTTAAAAAGGTGCGAAATTGACTTGATTTCTAAATGATTATTTAATCCAAAATTAGATTAATGTTTAAACTAAAGGTGTGCGCTTTCATTAAGTTTAAACTCTTAAAAAGTTTATAAGCCTTGGTTTCAATACATTAGCATATTTTACCATTTTTTAAACATTTCATATTAAGTATGTCTACCAGTGAAAACGTAAATAAGAAAAAGTTTCTTATGTAAACAGGAAATTTGTTATTTTCGAACGTCAACGGGGATTCAATGGTTCATGTTGCCTATTTGCATAGTATGCTACACAGCAAATAGGTTAACATCTAATACTCCAGTCCTCGAAGCCAAATTCATATTGAAAGGCAATTAAGCTTCTGTAGAATTAATGACTGATGTGCCAATATTTGGTGAACAGAAAATTATCGGGACGATAAGAGGGAAGCATTTAATTAACCGATAGTTGCTACATCGCTTCGTAGACTAGATGGTTAGCATTGGATAAAATTAAAAGTAGTTAGCCAAATAAAGTAAATAGAGTAGGATTTAATCCTTACACTTAAGAAATTTGCGTCTTACAATTACGTACGTTTACTATTCCTTTCTTTCTATTAATATTAGTGTTCTCTCGCATCTAGTCAGATTGTTTAAGCTAAATTTAACCTTTATTAAGGTAAAATGACTATCAAATTGACATTGAAGAGATAATGAAATGATAAATCAAAGTCTTGCAGGTAAAATTTTTAGTTTGATTGCCCTAAAATGAAGCATAATAATTTAATATGTACTGTTATAATTCCCCGATTTAAAAAAAGATGCCACATCAAAAACACTTTTTAAAGTGAAATTTTTTTAATAAAAAAAGGTAATGTTAAATAAAACCAATTAGCACAGCTTCCAATTGAAAGAAAAACCATTACATATCGAACGCAAGTTTAGTTTAGTTTTTATTAACGTCGCAAAAGAAGCAACACGAGGGCCATTGGTGATGGACCTAGTAATTTTGAGCCTCGGTCAAGTGACGAGGACGACACCCCCTCTCCTAACTTCCACACCACACCAACCATGTCAAACGTAAATTTGATAACGAGCTACCAGATATTGTACAAAAGAATACAACTAAACCAAATTGGTTCCTTCCATTCGATTAATTTGAATACATAACACTATGGATAATCGTTGAAAAACATGCTAGTCCCTCAGTGACTTGACAACTGAATATTTTGGTCGCACCTGGTTATATTTTTTACCGACTAAAATTGAGTAAAAATTTTACAAATTCAATGTATTTTTAAATTAGAACTTTGAATATTTGTAAGTTGAAATATGGATTCCCAAGAGAAAATTTTAAAATTGATTTAACAATTTCATTAATTTTTGTGAGACTTTACATCTATTCCTATACGCAAGCAAAACTCTAGTTTTTCAGCGATTTTTTGATTCATAGAAACCAAAATATTATTCCATTACATTACTTCTTTAGTACTTAAAAATTTAACTTTTGGAAAAATTGAGGATACAGAAGTCGAAAGATAGAATAGAGCCCGCTTTCTCTTTCATGAAAATACGAGTGGGTAATTATGAGGAGTTTAATGGCACCTGAACCATTAAACTTCACCTTCACTAGTATATATGACTATCTTGTTCCAAAAAAGCTACAACTTATTAATACATTTAAAAAAAATGGAAGATAATTGGTTGACAAGGAGGGTCGAAAAAAGAAGGATCTCTAGGGCATCCCGAAAGCGCGTCACCTTTGTTTACAAAAGACAACAATTACCATGAGAAAGAAAAAATATCACCAGCTTGTCTCCGGTGAGGGATACCCATACTTAAAGGTACGTCCTTGACGGAACTGAAAATGCGAGCTCAAGATTTCAAGCGAATGAAACTGTTTATGTAAATGAAGATTGCAGAAACTCAAAAGGTTGAACAGGCCATAAAGTTCCCAGCAAATTCCTTAAAGTTTATATGCAACTAACAAAATCAAACGCAACGACATACAGCCTTGACCCAACCGTAACAGACTGCTGCAACGATTTGAAAAAAAGAAACCCAAACTAAACTAACCGGTAGTAGCAAAAAACTACATCCTGATGACGCAAAATGCAGACCCCCTCCCCTCTCACAACCCCTAACTATAACCGAATCATGAAATAAGGGGACGACGAAAGCGAACTGACAATCGCCACGTGGCAGCAGCCAACCCTATTGAATAGGGTACGCAGAACGTTCAGTTCTCGTTCTTTTGTGAGCTGAGCAACACGAGGGGTTAAGGGGGAGGAAGGGCACCCAATAGAAAGGGGACAATGTAGCCCTAGCTTTTCCTTTCCATCCAAACGAAAAAAGCTTAGGGAAATGGGAGAGGGTCCACGACAGCTGCTTTTATTCGCTGTACTGAGCTGCAGCATTGAAAGTGAACATGCAAGTAAAGCGGATCCTGCAAGAAATTGATTTTATTAATGGAACTTAGGCCAATTACAGAGATTATCAAACTTTGAAAGTGAGCATATTCACAACCATCTTAGAGAGAAATTATATAAATTTACACCAGGAAAAATATAAGTCTTCAATATAATTCAAATTATTTAACCGTTGTACATCTCGGAAAGATAGTCAAAAATACTTGTATCATACTTTTTACTCTGTAATAAGCCACGAAACCAAATTTTCGAGGATTTCGTAAGAAGCCATATCTTGGGAATATTTAGATTTGATAATATATACATTTTTGAGCTTGAAATGTTTTAAGAAAATGCCTTTTTGAATAGTGCATCCGATTCATTGTATTAATATCAAAAACCCACTTTAAACTAATGTAATTTTTGATAAAATTTCAGCTGTGCTACAAATTTAAATTAGAATTGCGAATTAGAATTATGTATAGATAATTAGATTAATAATTCTAATTACGTATAAATCAGAATTGCATATTATTAGTTTAAATTAGAATTATGTATAGATTTTTTCACTGTTGAAATATGCCAAAGATCAAGAATACCATTTGAGAAGTCAAAATTACAAAATAACACGAACACACACAAAAGAACTTTTATTACTTATTTTGGATCGAAAAAATAGAATTTAATGATATTTATTTTAAATATTTATTAAAAATTATAATTTTTTGAAAGAAGTCCCTTCAGTTGGTTAAAACTTATTTTTACGGAATAATTAATCACTTACAAGTGCTTAAAATGAAAGATTGACATTCAAGAATTTTAAACCAAGGGATTATCACAAAAAGACCACTTTTTGCAATTTTCGGCACTGAAAATGTTTTCCTCCAGCTACGACATACCAGTGCAGTGGTCCAGTCACCGTGTCTTAGTCTAGATGTCTTCTCTTTTTGAAATTTTCCTTCACACTCATTTTATAACAAATAGCTTTGAAGTACATCAATTAATTCTATTTATAAATAATGAACACAGCTTATTTGAAAATAGTTATTCCAAAATGAAAGGGTCTCGTTCAATTAAAATATTAATTTAACCTTCACTCTAAGAAAATTGAAATCCTCCGATAATGTTGAAAATTGCACTTTGGACAAATTATCAAGCATTTTGATTTTAAGTAGGAATGAACACAAAAATGGTTAAGTGTCTGAATTTTGAGTAGCGACCTCTTTTCCTAAACTTTTGAGGATTATCTCAGATTTAAATGTTCACCTCAGAAATTTAACTATGAAGCATATAATAAATATTTTTAAAATTCCTTTAACTGTTGAATATTTTGTAGATTCTTCCCAATTTACTGTATAATAAACATCTTATTCATATTTCTTCGAGCTCTGCTATTTTGTATTAAAACATTAAACCACTTAACGACTTTCCCATAGACCTTTAGCCGTATAATTAGTACATGCAGCATACAAAAATGTAGGAAACTGCAGATAACTAGTTTTTATTGAAAATTCATTTTTGTGGACAATAGATTTGTTTCATTATTTATGGAACCGATAGCTATTGCGCTGTTTATACGAATTAGACTTTGCTTCTTTAAATATTTGCCTATTTCAGGTGAAATGATTAACTCTATCGAGTGAGAATTTTTTGAAGTAAAGAGCGAAATCCGTTTATGCTGGGTCAGACATTCGTTGATTATTCCACAATTTTTTTATGGAATGGTATTCTATCAAGTCATACAAGTTTAAAATTAAAAATTTTAAAAGTGCGATGATTAAACATCAGACATTCGATTAAAATGTGATGAACAGTGTATGGGACATGCGGAAGGACATTCGGGGGCACTCTCCCCAAACAAAAGATGTTTATGGGTTGAAACTAACATGTCCAATGCGAGGGAGAGTCAAGAAGATATCCGCTGGACGGATTGAAATTATAGTTCATTCCCAAATGAGACTTCCCCAAGTGTTTAACTACAGATTTCGTGAGGGGGTGATGAAGTGTATTTATAAAAGAGCCTGATATGCAGTGTCAAACAAGGTGTAACTGATCTAGACATTTGAAAAATGGAAAAAAATTGGTTGACAAAGTGTCGAAAAAAGTATGATCGCAAGGGTATACTGTGATTTTTAAAGTTCCCCAAAAAAACAGTGAACTCCGTGAGAAGGAAAATATCACTACGGTGCCTCAAGCGAATGATGCCCGTACTTACCTCCAGGAAAGTCCCTCAGAGCCCTAAACAGATTTAACGTGCATCAACCCCGCTACACGACGGGTTTTTAGTGGCATCAGAACTCGAACCCGCAATTCAATAAAAGCACAGCCTGCCATGAGCTCGTGACCACGACCACTTGGCTACCGCAACCATACCACCTTTCGCCAAGATTTGGAGACTAGTTTCTTTTTGTAATGAGGACTGTAGTTAAAGTTTGATAGGATTAACATTACACTCACGAAATTAAAATGGCCATAAGACGACAGCCTTAACCACAATTTACTCGTAGTATAACTAGGTACTCAAGATTAGCTTTAAGTTGCTTTTGTGCTATTACAATACAAATTTTGGTAAATTTTAAAATTTAATTAGTATTTCCTAGTTTTAAATTAGCGGGTTGTACATATTTACGGACTTAAAACAAATTTATTAGTCTGAACAAAAATACACAACTTTAGATACGATTGGATTATGTCGTTTGATTGGAAGAGGGATAAGCAAATATTAAAAAATGGGAAATTTAAAGATAATTTGTCAAAAGTTTCTCAATACATTACTGTTAAGTCTAACAGACAAGTCATATTACGAAGTGAAACCATAAGACAATAAGCCGATTATTCAATCATCAAGTTTACAACAGAATAGCTCTAAGCTTTAAATCGTGCTGATTAAGATCACCGAGAGTAGCAAGAGACTAGCTTTAACATGCTTAGAAATAAGGTATTACTACTAAGCAATTCCCACAATGTTTCATTTATATTCTTATCGGAAACGAATAAGATGTTAAATTATTTTATAGCTCGATTTTTGGAATTTGCAAATAAAGCAAGACGTATGTATTTTTAAAAAAAGACAACTAATTCAAGTGATAAACCATACTGTTCTCTCATTTAAACCCATTATTTGACGAGTCCCCCCCCCTTAGATGAATAAAGTTCATGCTATTAAAAAAACTTCATTTTCTGCCAAAGAAACATTTTCATATACGCATTTGAGAGAAATAGCTCAGTCTCAATTGCATGAACATTAAAAATACTTCAATTTTGCCTAGGAAGTAACTTGACTGAAAAAAACCAAATCTCTTAGGAAGTTTAATTACATTAATGTCCTTTGAAGGCTTAGATGAAAGCTTTATTTGGATTTTAACATTGCTTAAATAAAAAGGAATGCTAATTAAGAATAAAGATTTGTAGCAATCCAATGAGACTCAAATTCAAATGTCAATAAAGGAATCATTAGCTCATTCATTTGGAACTTTCTATTCGAGACTAAACTTTCCTTCATATTAGTCACAAAGTTCCTTGAATGATTATTACATCGTTACAATTAGATTTTTAGCTTATTGTATACCAAGATATCCTAATGCATGATATTCTTGCATGAAATATATAGAAAGAATGAGAATCTTCCAAAATAGCTCAAATTTGAAGAACGTTGAAAATATTAGATTATCATTTTTCTCAATCAAGAAAAAATTACTTTACAACAGGCTGAAAACATTCAAGATTTCAAATACAATCCATCTTGTTAGTATGCATGTCAAAAGTTTCAGTATTGATCAACCCATTTAAAATATAATCAAGTTAAGAATTTGGGAGCCGAGCCAAGAATGACACTGATACTACACGAATTTATGAGCTGTTCTTCATTTGAAAATGTCTAACATTTTGTATTAGAAAGTCTGCATTATTCCGAAATGCAATTTTTTGAACCGAACAACAAGACATCTTAATAACCTCAAATGTTTATAAATTAATGCAAATAATCGCGATACATAAACCAGATTTGTAATTCACGAAGATACAAAATCAAATAATTACTAAATATTCTTCTTTATAAAAGGGCCTTGTAAAGCAATTTTCGAATTTGGTTCGAGAATTCCTTTGAATGAAACATTTTAGCAGCATTCAAGTTTAAAACAATACTAGTCATTAAATTAAATCCCAGGTTGAGCGAAATTTTATGGCATAAGAGTTAAATCCGGTTAAACTGCAACGAACATGTATTTAAGCAAATCTAGACAGAAAAGAATGAAAATGTGTTCAAAAGGATAGAATATAGACAAAGATCGCTACGATACCCCCGGGGAAAGGGACGGCAAGCCGCATGGGACATAAAAATCACTAAGTTAAGCTTTGAGTTACGATTCCTTTTCCTACCTAAATGTGGTAAACCCTAGGAAACAAAAACTCCAGATTCCAATTAAGATAAAGTAGCACATGTAGAATCATAACCTTCACTATCAAGTTTAACCGCATTTAAATTTAATATTCATAAATAATGTTTTAAAATTTCGGTAGGTTCTAAACTCTAGTTAATGTACAGGTTAATCATTTGTTAATTCAGCATTAAATTTCAAAAGCTATTGATTTTCTAGTTAAAAATAAACATTTATCCAAGAATTAAACTTTCAATTCAGTTCATATTTAAATTACTGCAAATATGTTATTCATATTTAGCATTAATTCACTACAGTCATGCATTTGAGAATTTTAGACTAAACCTACTTTACAGTAACTGAAACTAATCGGTTACTTTCTAGTACGCTTAAGGGTTTTTTTTTTTTTTTTTTTTTTTTATACATAAAATGCCTGACGAAATGGATCAATACAGACTTTTAAAAGGAATTTTTGGGTTCCAGTTCTTTGTCTCTTAAATAATTACTTTTTAACTTGAAGAAAAATGTAACCAAAACAATTTCAGACGAGATTTTAATGAGCTATCAAGTAACACTAAGGAATGATCCCTCATGATACAAAATATTCATATACAAATAAAGAATCCAAAATTGGCCCCAGAAAAAATTGCACACGTTAAAAGTGGCTTGAACTTAATTTTTTTTTTTTTATCACTTTAAGCCAGAAAAGCGCGGATTTCCATGTTTTTTCAAGAGATTGAATGACCAGGTTAGACCCAAATACTTAAATTTTGGATAGAAATATTTAGTAAAACTTGGATGCTTCAGAACTTATGTTCCGTGTATAATATAATTTGCAACTATACATTTTTAATACAATTTTCTGTAAAGTTCTATACCTTAATTGATTAAGCTTGTTCCAAGTGTAAATATATATAACATAAATTTCATAGTTTTAATCATTTACAATAAAACCTTTACGGAAACCACCTCAATCTTAAACTGCTCTATTTTTAACGAAGTTATGTCGTCTTGCAATCGCTATAAACCCCATTTTAAATGACATTTGAAGATAAGTACTAAGATTGGTTGATTGGTTTTGTTAACGCCGCACTGAAAGCAACAAGAGGATTCTGGGCAACGGACCTCCTAGTTTTGAACCTCGGTCAAATGAAGAGGACGATACTTATGCCGGCACTCCCTCTCCTAACTTCCACTCCACGTCAACGGGAAGACTGGGTCTCAACAGATTTAACATGCACCAGCCCCGGTTACACGGCGAATCTTTAGTGGCTTCAAGGTTCGAACCCACGACTCAAAGAAAATCGCCAGCCACGAATCCGCGACCATGACCGCTAGACTATCGTGGCCTCTGCTTGCCAAGAGAAGACTAACATAAGCTTTTTGGGGAAAAAAATGCATGAGAAGTAATTATTCATTACCCATTATAGAGCAATCCAATATTTACAGAAAAATTAACTATTGTGCCTAATTCGGAGTAGCCGCGATTAATGTAAAGAGTTTCCAATTAAAAATATTTGTAATTAATCTTTCAAAACATCAAATAAATACTTCAAAATTAATTTCTTGATTATAAAAATAATGCAATTTGGGAAATAAAAACTATGAAAATAACGTTGAGCAGTGAGTAAATCAAGTCTTCTGGGATCAAGATTGAATCTTTAAAATTTCATGACGCCAAACTTTGTACTACACTTCAGGAAATACTGATATTTAGTACTATCAATATATTAGGCTTCTAGGTTTAGTTTTCTCTTAAAATGATGCGAAACTCTTCCATTCCCCATTAGCATTAGCAAGTGTCAAGGGAGAAATGAGGAAACTCGAATTCCGAACGGGATGCGACGAATTTAATTCACTAATAGTTTCATTGCCTAACTCCAGCGAGAGTTTCATCTGTCCTTACAGACCGAAGAGTCGTTTCAATCCCTAAGACAAAGTTAGCTCTCTCAGAAATGGTCGCCTCTATTAAATTAAGTAGATTCCGTACTCTTTGCAGAACTTCCTACCGAAAGGATTGTAGATTTATATCTTGGTAATAAGTCTCATTTCCCTTAACGTAAGCCTTTGGCGAGATTTTATTTCATACGGATTTAAAATGTCATATCAATAGGTAAAGAAATTTTGCTCTCTGTTAATGTATGATGAACATTTAACTTGAAATAACTGTAGTCTTTTAGAAAAGGTATATAATTTTTTTCCCCACGAAACAAGATTCCTCAAATATGTTGGCGAAATTTTCAATGCAAAAAGCGTTCATACTCGCATAAAGAAAAGAGCAGTACGTACTTAAATTCGAATGTCGTCCTGTTCTATATTCGTTATGCAAAACCGCAATTGAGGAAACTAGTTGAATTTTGATTTGATTAAGCAGAGTAAAGATTAAGAGATTAACACTTGCTATTTTTTGAAGCAGGTTTCTATTTTAAACGTGAAGCTAGATTGTGCTGTCAGCAAAGTGGGAATATACATAAAACGCAAATTTTCTGGAGAATTGACGACTTTTGAAATTTTGGAATTATATAAAAATACTAGTTATTGGTGGAATGGATTTCTTATGGGCCAATACGTTTTTAACCAAATTTAAAGGCATTAATTTTTATTTTAAATTTTAAGTCTTTAAGATTTATAAAATCAATTTAAAATTTTAGCTGTTAAATCCAATCATTAGTAAAAAGGATGAAAACTTTGAATTCGTAGGTTTTTCATATTTACAAATAGATTGCATAATACAGAATCGTAAAACCATTTCGAAATAAAATGGGCATTATATTTTTGTTCAGTTTATTGCAATAGTTAATGAAAACATTCGTGCAATCGCAAATACACAATTTTGATATTAATTTCGAATTTAATAAAATTTTGAAATATGTCTAATCTATTACCTAAAGGTTTCCAATAGAATTAAACTTAAGTTTTAAGTCTTAATACATTATTTAAAGAGTTTAGTCTTAATGACTTATTAGTCTTCAATTGTACATGTTAAAAATAAATTCGATCTCAAATATACCTTATACATGTTAAATTATAAAGATTTGTAGATTTAATCGCCTGTAACGCTGTATTTATTGCTGTTGCAGTGGTATACCTTGCAGCTAGTCAACTTGAGAAAGCGATACTTTATTGCGCGAGAGTGAGCGACAGTTGAGTTTTATGGCGCAAGAGCCAAATGCTACTAATCTACGCCAGTAACAAATTTAGAAGAAATAAAATTTTACATATAAAAAAACAATTGGATTAAAATTGTTGAAATTAAACTGCTTATCTTAATGAGTCACATTTCAGAATACTCGAAATTTCATTAACATGCAACCCCATTTCAAATTTAAAACATGGGCCGATTTCTAATGCGTTGTTGCAATTTTAATACATATTCAGTCAAATTATAGGTTGCATTTTTCCAAGATCACTCTCACAATATTAACATTCAAGTATTTAAAAAACTGAAAGATTCATTTAGAATTTGCAAATGACATTTTTATGAAATAAAACAGATTTTTCTTATGGTGTCAAAAAATAGTTTAAAACGTGCAATAAAAAGTTATTCAGTTCTTTTATTTTGTAGAGAAACGAAATTACAGATTTAAAGCCATATATGCCCAAAAGGAACGACTGAAATTTCGCCCTCAATGGCTGACAAATTATTCTCAAAAGTTACACTGCAGAGAGAGTGCCAGAATTTATGGAATGAGAGCCAAATCTGGTTCAACTTCAAAAATTTACCTAAACTACAATTTTAATAGAAAAAAAAGGTATAAAAGTGAGATGGGGAAAATGCAGGGATGGTTGAAAATTTAAGATCGCTAGGGTATTCCTGGGGCACGTCACTCGTATATAACAAAGACAAGCTCCATAGGAAAAGCATAACCACTAGGGTACCTTGGGAGACGCGATTCCAGTCTTTGCATAACAGCAAGTCCCCGAAAGAGGGAAGTTACACGGCAAATAAATACTTCAAAGGTAATTAAATATTAGAATACTAATTTGTGTAAAATTCTTAGTAAATTGCATATTTTATTTGAAGTATCGTTTTATTGCCTCGTATTAAAATTAAAACTTGATTGTTGGAAATTCAGAACTTTTACATTATGCAAATATAAGTAACGAAATAGCACAAATAGGCGATGAAAAAGCTTATTCCATCACTTTCGAAATTACTACAATGTTAAAATTTAATTATATTATTTTACGTACAAAGTAATCATTTAATGTACTCTTAACATTAAATACATAAAATAAACTTTCATTAATTATTATCTCTAAGAATTCAGATACTTAAACTTTGAATTCAATCTTTTACCAAAAGAAAGTTAAGATTAAGATTTAAAAGTGTACAATTTTTACACTATATTAATTTAAATTAAAATTTCTTATAAATTTTAATAGTTCTTAAAATTATCTCACACTTATGCGATAATCTTTTAATGTTTAATTAAAAAAAATCGAATTAAAAGATCTAAAGATTTACATTTCTACATGTTTAACCAAAAAAATTGAGAACTTATTCAAGCGATTATTCAAAACCGTAGATTAGCCATTTTGCACCAAAATTCCAACTTGAAAACTATTTTAAGAAATTAAAGAATTTTGATCGGAAAAAAATTAAGCTTTATTTTCAAATCTGTAATCGCACGTCACATGCAATTTAGAAGACAACTTTAATCATACGATATGACAATACATCTCAGTAAGAGGTAAGCTTCAAAGCTATTGCTTTGCAATATTTAAAATTTGGAATTTTGTTCTAAATTGTCACACAGAAATTTCTAATACGCATTTTTATGTAAGGTACAAAATATTCAAATTCCTTATTCCATTATTTTAAAATTGATAATCTTTGAAATTGTTTTACTTTTATTTTAAATTAACCGTGTTCATTTTGGTTTTCATAAAATCTGAATATTTTCCATCGAAATTTAATTAAATAACGAGTTGAAAATATGCTCTTTTTCTCATCTTAAACATTAAAATTTTTTGACGCACTTGAACATTTAAAATAATTAGCTTATTCATTTTCCTTACAAAATTCTCTAGTATACTTCATTTTAAAAATTTAAATCATCGATGTAAATTGAAATAAAACAGATTTAATATCCGAATAGTTTCCGATCAAACACGTAACTTTATTACCACATTTCTTGTACTTAATAAGCAAAGTAAGTATTCTTTGCTCTAAGCAATAATGTTTATGTGCATGAAATCAAAATTACTCAAAACATTTTTATAATTTTATTGTTATTAACGAATACAATAGTAATTTTGAAGTTTCATTCTTTTAAGAATAACTAGAATAATCCTTACTTGTCATTATGTTTAAATTTTCATATATCAACTATGATTTTAAATAGCAATGTCTGGAAAATGTCATGAGAAATGCATCTGATATTTGCAGATTAAGTAGTTTTTACATTACATTCAATCGAAGTTTGGCAGAAAATTTCCAAAACGTTAATAGATCTACGAATACAAAAAAATAGAACATTAATTGAAAGTTGTATATACAAAATGAAGTTCGATTTAATGAAGATATAGTACTCATTGAAGTAAAAATAACCATACAATAAAATCAATATAAAAAGAGAATCAAAGCACATGAGATTTCAAAATAACGAAACAAAAGGAAAATATTCCCTCTTACTTTCGGCATTAGCTATATATCGGCAATCGGCTTCGCTCAACTTTAAAATGCAGATGAGATGAGAAGTTTAAGACTTCATTGAGACTAGAGATAAAGAGACTTTATCATGAAGTTCCTTCATGCAAGCTATTTGATAGACAGATGTTCCAAGTTCGATATTGCGGAACTTCCAATCCTTTTCTAGAGCAGATTTTTAAACTGATCTTGAGACTGCTCAATAAAAGCGCACAGCTTTCAAATTTAGAATTTAATACGTTTAGAACTCCACATAATTGTAAAATTCAACTCAATGATTTAATTTGGTTTATTAGATAGGTTAACACAAAAGCAAAAATTTTTTACACATTTTTAGATCGATGTCATTTCTCACAACATTTTTCCGGAGGAAAAGAAATTTTAAAATCATATTTATATCGGATTTAACTATTTTCACGCCAAAAGATGTGCAACGCTACATTTAATTTCTTTGAGTTGGAAATTAAAGAAGAAACTTACAAATTACTTATCACAAATCAAAGTCTTAAGCATTTCATTTCATTAATATCGATACTCGACAATTCTATCCTTAACACTTGAAAAACTCAAGAAAGTTAAAGAAAAAAGTTCTTACCTTTTTGTTGTAATTGCTTCACCTTGAGACTTTGTTGCAGTTCCGCCGTAGACGAAAATTGTTTTTTAAAAATATATGTAGACAACGTTCAAAAACGTTCCCAAAGTTTTGTATAAGTTATATAAATGCTATGATAGCGCTAGCGAACTCAGCTTCGGAAACCGATGACGAAATAAAATGTTAAAAACGCTTTGTCAAATTGTCACCAAATTCTTTTCGACTTGGCAACCGTTCTTCTATTCAATGGAATAAATACGAGCTCTAAAACCAATTCTGCGGTTCGATAAACAAAAGTTTACTACTTTCCTGGGAGCAGATGTTCTTTTTTCAAAATAATGTTCAAAGTTCTTTTGTAAAAGTTAATATATGCGTTTCTTCCCTTGGGGAGAGAAATCAGCTAACCCCGTTATGTATAATAACTACGAAATAGTTAGAAATGGAAGAGTAGTAAACATGAAAAAACGGTTCCCAAAAAATCAGAACGAATGAAAAAAACAACGAAATTGCTGCCGAAGTCGCTACTATCAAACTCAACACAACTGCCTTCTGGCTCAGTCAGAAACTAAATGTCAGGCAGCGGCACTGTACAGCACGATAAATGCGGACCGAAGCGCGCCTCATTATGTTCGTCTGCCTCCGCGATTCTCATCTCCGCTCCTGACTCCTCCCACTTTCGTTTTCGCCGGTTGCCGATCTCGCTGATAAAATGCACTAACTCTCGTTTTCCTTACAACACATTTCGGTATCAGTGATGCTTTCTCTGCCGATATTAATACATTCGTGTGAGGTAAGAAGGGAGTTTTTTGCGATTTACGGAACGCTGCGATAGAGTGCTTTCGGGGGGCGGAGGGTTACAGCAGAACTAGGGGTAAAAGCCCGCCTCACAAGCACCAAACGATTTGCGGGAGCATTTTTAGTGGTCAAGCAAACGTCAGGAATGCAAATTTTTTTCCCTTAATAGTTAAATATGTTTCTCGTTATGCTTCCTCGTACGGTGATCTGACTTTCAATGCACACTTTCGCTTTGATATAGTGACTTGGGGGTTTCTTCTATTTTTCATAACAAACGAGAATGGTTTGAGTCCCCTTTTCCTTTAAATTTGTAGAAAAATATTGATCACATTGTCGGCTTTCTATATGACACTAGATGTCTCTAGTGTTCTCTAGCAACAGCCAACACTCCGTTTCCAAAACAACCCGTTATCTAACGAGGCCTAAAACGGGTATTTTTTGTGTTCCAAAATTATGTAATTAATTATTAGTTTGACAATTTGTTTAAGCCAACTCAAAAAACAGAGCTGTGCTTTAAATTATTTGCAAACAGAGCTTCGTAGCGTTCGCCAGCTGTTTTTAGAAGCGGTTTCATTGAACTTTTTGGAGCATTGAGTCTACAACATGGGAGATTTTGAATCAGGTTAGTTATACATTGCATCGAAAGTATTTACAAAGCTTAAATTTGCTCGTTTCCCTTTACCTCGCCAAAACATGCTTTTCCCTCAAATTGCCAACTCTTAAATAACCAAGAGTAGCTTATTGTACAAATCTGATTTTGCATATTGTCTCCACGCATAAGTTTGAAATAATTTCTTATTGTGTATTCATCCTTCTAATTTGATAAGTCGCACGATTGATTTTGAAATGTCTTCACCTGATGAAAGCTTTGGATTCGATTAAAAATTATTACTGCTATTATTCGAATTTTTTTTCTTAACTGAGAATATCTGCTTCGTATAATCAGAACTTCTAGTTTCCTCATTGTTCGAAAGTTAACATTGTTCCTAACTTTTTTTTCACAAATAGATGTGCATCGAATTTGAAACGAGATATATACAATTTCAATTTTTATACGAGTTGCAGTCTAATTCAAAAATGTCATTTAAACATATAATTCTTCCACCGTATAGTAATAAAAATGATATTCCTTAACATGTGTATATATTAAATAAGAAAAAATTTCGACTATATTTTCAAGTTTAAGCTATAAGAATTGGATGCAAAATAAACACTATATTATAAAGGAATTATGTCCAAGTATATTATCAAAGGTCGTTGAACTAATTTATATTGCTTAAAAGAATATAACTTCAAATATACCTTAATTAATATTTCCATAGCTTAATGAAAGCTCATTTAGCACATTTATAATTTTATATTTTTTACAAGAATTAGGTGAAAATTTCTATGCTGTCATTAAAATTCTCTAATATGCTAATTTATTTTATGTAAAATTTCGTGTTCGTTGAAGTAAGGAAAAGTACTCTAGGGTTCCTATATCCATATGAAGGTTTATTTCTAAGCATTAAAATCCTCCCGAAGATAACTTGGTAGGTAATATTTTAAGACATTAATATCTGTATTCTTTCAGCTCAGCTAAAAACTAGTCTTGCTAAGCGTAAGATTTTAGAATACGCATTTCTATAAATTGTTATATAAAAGTATCGCTTTTAAGCGATCGCTGTCTCATGTAAAAATAGAAATCGTTCTATGCATTGTGCCAAGGCAATGATTCTTTTACAGCTTTTCTTCCGCTTGCTTTTCTTGAAAGAAAAGGAAGGATAATGGGGCTACAGGATCAGTGATAGCTTAGAAAGCAAAAAGTGTAATTTAAAATTTTGTTATTCATGGACCCATCTGGTGCGAAAATTAGCTATCCGTAGACGTGTCTCTCAATTGAAAGTAAATATGGGTGACGTGCCCCCAGGATACTTTAGCAATCCTTCTCTATTTTTGACCATTCTTATCAACCAATTTTTTCCCGATTATTCTTGAGTTTGAAACACAGTCACATCTCTTTTGGTGCAATGTAACCCCAGTTAACTTTCGTGCCATTGAACTTTATTATTATTCGAGGGGAGAAGCTGCTATCGCGAGCTTTACTGACAATAAGTCACGGGTTCGAGCCTCGAACTGCTATATGGAGCACAGTAAGAGGTTGAGAAATGATGAATCAGCTTGGAAATTTTCAGTATGCTGCGGCTCAGAATTACGAGATCTGTAGCCAGTATCAGGTTGTGTCGAAATACCAAGATTATTAGGATTTTATCTTAATTTAATCAAAAGATTTAAAGAATTGTTATATGTTTTATTAGCAACAAAATTAGTTTCTTCTGTTTTCTGATAAATCCAAAAAGAAATTTCTGGATACAAAAAAGAAAAAAAAATGAATGTTACCTTGAATGAGTGTTTTCAATTAATAATATATCTCATATTCTCTCCTCTCTTCAATCAATATTGTATCATCATTCTAACTTGCAAAATTAACGGAGCATATAAAAATTATTTAAACTAATTTCGTACTAGAGCTACGTTTTGTGATTTTGTGAAGGAGAAAAAAAACTTAAAATTATAAGTTGCAGTTGGGATGAAAATAATTAAAATTAAATTGTAATATGTTTACACAGATACAGAGAACATAGTCCTGTTATGACAATTGAGTCGCCGAGTTCTTGCATGATGTGACGGTGTAGTTTGGAAAATGGGGCAAGAGTACAGTTTCATTTTCAACATTGTGTCATTCAGAAAGTGTTGGGTCGCCAACAAAGCAATACATAATTCTGATCGTACATTTGTCATATGCATTGCCCTCAGGGGATTGCAATCTTTTAGTAGGTACGGAAATCCTGAACCTGAATCTCCCTGGAAGTCTTTCTCATGGGATTTACAGTCTTTGGTATACATGGCTGACGCGCACCTGGCAAACTCTAGCGATCCTTCTCTATTTTCGATTCTTCTTGTCATTCATTTTTTTCTTCTTGTTTTTTCAAACGTCTAGATCACATTTACGACTTGTTTGGACGCAGGATAACCGTATCTGGCTCTTGCGCCATTACATTTCTCTATCACTCAATCGCACTGAATATTAATTGATAAAGTGTAACTCAATGGGAAAACTTTTATTTATAATTTTATTAGAATTCTCAATAAACACTGTAATCATACAATTTAGCCCCACAAATACTATTTAAATTAATACTCGTACACGCGTATGAATATTGCCAATGAATATGTTTCCTTTTCATTATGCTTAAAAATATCTAAAAGATACTCACATATTAAGTCACCTAACAGATGAAAAAAAGTTACAGAAGATTTTTTGAAAAGTAATGTGGTAAAATAACAACAAATCAATTTTTTTAAGAAAAATTACAAGTTTTATTATCAATAAATCCTATGAAAGTTAACGAGTACTTAACTATCCATCCATATAGGCAAAACCAATTCATTTCATTCAATGGTGATGCTTTGAATTCCTATCTTCTGACTCTCAGCTCTATTTACCAGTATAATTAACATCCCTGAGTTTGATTGAAACATATAATTAAAGTTATATTCTTGGTTTTGAAATAAAAATATTCTCGCTTCCAAGAAGAAATCAACATATGAACTATAATCTCAAGATATGATTGGATTTATATGTAACAGAAAATATACATAAAAAAATAGTGCATTTCTCGGAATATAAGAGCTTAATGTAACAGTAAATTAGAAATCTAAATAAGACGCTATCCTATTGGGATACAAATCCCATGGACAGTCATTGATTGTATATTCTTTAATTCAGAGAATAGTCTAGCTTCGCTTCGCTGTATGTTAAATAGGAATCGGTGCGGAATTTTAATTACTTTGATAAGAAAGTATATGAAAAATGCAGATATAAATTATGTTTTGAGTAAATTTTAGACTTGACATTCTTTTTTCTCATTTTTTAAAAAAACAGATTTCTATAATAAACAAACAAAAAAATGAAAGTTAAATAAATCCGTTAATTATGTGGAAATATTCAAGTTTCCCAATACTTTAAGAAATCAATAAGTCATTTTTAGTAGAAAAAAATGATTCTAATAAAATAAGTTTTTGATTTCAAAATCCCAGGTTCTTTTCATTCGCTTGCCACTAGCAATGCGAAAGGGTAATAAGCGATGTTTGAGGAATTATCAAATACATAAAGAAAATATCTATTTTGAATCCTTTTCTCTGAATATCTACATATACTATGAGAAGGTTTTCAGGTCCTATTGAAATTAATATATAGCATATTCCATTACTCCACTAACTTTTTCTATTAAAATGAAAACTAGAAATATAGTAGTAAATTTTCAATATGCAACCAAATAGATTTAGTTAATAAATTAATAAATTACTCACAGTGAAAGTGCTGAGTATATATAGTCTCAAACTCACGGTCGGCGTTGTTTTAGTCGAGTCAAAGATTCGAGTCCAGATTTCACTGAAAATACATCGCGTAGCGGTTGATGCACGTCAAATCTGCCAAGGCTCAAAATCTTCGCGTTGTTGTGAAGTAGAAATAACGAGAATAGATTACCACTTCATGAACCACCCTTGTTCACTTAATCATGGTTCATAATATCGAAGTCCGTCGCCAATTACAAACAAGTTTGTTTACTTAAGATAGACTTTTCATTCAAGTCATCTTGTTTCTATTTAATTATAGTAAATAATTCAATTAACTATAGAATAATATGTACCGTATTTTCTATGACAATCCTATCAAAATTTAAGTGCATTTTTGCCACATTTGTCTATGTTCTTCTTATTGGGAAGAATCACTTTAATACACTCCTGTACTTTTAGTTTATTATTCGACTTACCTTGCGTGCACTCCTGGAGTTAGAGACTCTGTATTACACAATATGTATTTTTTTTGACATATAAAGTTTCTTTTTGATAAAGGTCATTCTCGAGGGCCGATTATTAGCTCCAATAACTGTCAATGAGCTCGGTGTCCTTGGGTGATTTGCCAATTGCTCTCCTGTTTCTTTTAAGTGTGACACGGTAATAAGATCAATCAAACTCTACCAAAAGAAATTTATTTCTGAGATAATTCACATCCTTTGAAGTATTATAACCACTAAAAAGATAGGAGAGGAAATCTTTCATATATTTCTTCTCTTATTAAATCAAATAAAAATATTTTCTGCTAAAGTATTTGTCCGAAGCACCACATTTTGTATTTTAAAGCTAGGTAACATTTGAAGAAAATTAGCTTAATTAATAAAGCATTTAAAAAAAGAGTAACATATATTTAAAAGCAAGACGTATCGTTTTTGATGACACTCTTACGGATATCCTACTCCCGTGGTATCCTACTGATTATAGTCGCGTTGCCGGTGCGTTGAGGGTTCGAGTCCTGATATCACTGACCCACTATCTATGCGGTGACCGGCAATGACAGAATAGTCTCGCTGTAGCTCATACATGTCGTAAGAGGAGACTAAAATGAGTACCCAGCATGTGGGGGGATGTCCCCTGTTATAATCCCCGATGACCCCTGAGAATTATATCAGGGGACTTCGGGGACTTGCCTTATTTAGGTAAGTACGGGCATCAGGAGCCCGAGGCCCTCTAGTGATATTTTTCTTTCTCATGGGGTTTACTGTCTTTGGTAAACACGGGTGACACACCTCCGGGTTACCCTGGCGATCCTTCTCTATTTCCGACTCTTCTTGTCAACCAATTTTTGTCTTTTTTTTCAATTTCTTCACGTCTAGACCACAGTTAAATCTTGTTTGGAGCAGCATAGACATATCTGGCTCTTGCACCAACAAATTTTACATTCATCCACTATCTATTGGGACTGCGTGAGTGAGTCCTCGCCCTCCTGATGACCTTGTGTTGAAGTTTGGATAAGGAGATGTCATGCTCATGACTTGAACAAGGCCCCAAATTTCAAGGTCTGTCGCCATTAACCCTCGTGTCACTTATAAGAGGGACGTAAATAAAGGAATAAATCAATCAACTATGCTTAAATAACTGTGAAGAAAGCTTTGTACATATCCTTGTTTTTTGAGGTGACCAAATTCCTTAAGAAATGGAATTTGTGGAATTTTGTGATAAATTTGCAGAGTAATTATTGAAAGATCTCAAAATAGACTTGATTTCATTAGATCGAGGGTGATGACGTAAATCGGATCTTATGAAAAAAAAAAGTTCAACAGTTTCTCATAAGCTCCAAGAGTCTGATTAAATAATAAAAATTTGTTGATATATTTTCTTTCAAAAATTTGAAAGTTATTTGTAATTTAAAAAAAAAAAAACTATTTTACACATTAAGATCCATTAAATATACAAAATTAATAAAATGATTTTTTTTGTGAGCTACGCATTGTTAAAAATTTATTCTTTCAAAATAACTTAAAATAATAACTAAACGATGTAAAGTTTATGCCTTATTGTTAAACTTAATGAAACAAATTCATTAATATCATCACCATAATTAATTTATTTTATTGAGTTTTAAATTTAATTGAAACATTTACCAAAATGAAACTTGTTTTTGTCTTGTGACTGACCATAATTCTGTGGAGAAAATTCTTTTCTAATTCTTTTCTTTATTATTGAGAACGATTTATTGTGGATGAAATGGTAACAGGTAATATAAATATATGTATATATTTTGAAAAGTGGCAAACTTTTGATGCAATTGAAATGAATTATTTTTAAATAAATACTGCATACCTTCAAAAACGATTTTTGATGGCGTCACTTAATTTCAGGAGTAATATTATTTCATATATCACTGATATCTCTCAATGGTATATATAATTTTACAAAATTAGAAACATTATCGTACACTTTCAATATGTGAATATTAAGAATATTACTTTAAAGCCAGCTCTTGAAAAATTTTTAAAATCTATACTTGTATAAAGTGATTAAGCTATGGATTCTAGAGCTAAAAATGTAAAATCCGAAAGCAATTATTTTCAGATAATAAAGGTTGATCATTTTATTCTTAACAGTTGCTTTTTGCTTCTTTTTCAAAGTTCAGTTTTGAAATTTAAGTGTTTTTTTTTTTTTTGCTATATTCGATGATTTTATTTTCATTCAAAGTATTTGAGTCAAAATGTGGAATCATTCTAAGGTAAATTAATGGATTTTTTATATGCGAATTTGCAGTACTAATTTGCGTATTATAAGACACTGAAAAATAACTTATTCTCCTTTTTTTTCATGCAATACCTAATTCAACAGAAATTTTAATTGCATTACTTCTTTTCGCTCGATTAATATGAATTATTGTTCAGGTTTCTGTTTTATAACAGTGGTTTCAAATATACATATCAAGAAATAGAAATATATTATTAATTAAGAACAAAATATCTGCATTTTTAAAAATAAAATAATAACCTTTAAACTAAAAAAAAAAAAAAAAATTACGGACAAAAGTTAGCAGTAAAAATGGAAAAATCTTATTTAAGATTATGAAAACTTAGGACCATAAAAGACATCTGACCTTATGCAAATGCACCTTCTGCACATCCAGACTTAAAACCACAATAATATCAGATCAATGGTATGATTTGAGTTTTGGGAAGTTAACTATGTTTCCCGTATTAAAATCTATTCACTGGAGCAACAGCCCGGATGAGTCCTGGTTTCTTCAGAATTCCATTCCATACAATCTTGCTTTTCGTTACCAATTTGTCACCTTAATTCGTTTTCCAATTTGTCACCTTAATAGTTTTCAAGTCTTTTTTCCAGACAGTCAATCCACCTAGGGTTTGGTATCCCTCTTTTTCGGGTACCAAATGGTTCAGCCAATAAGATCTCTTTAGTGGCTCGATTGTCATCGAATCTTATTAAGTGTCCTGCCCATTTGATCCCCTGTATTGCTATAAATTTAATATCCGGCACTTTAAATATTTTGTGCGTTCTTTTCTCAATAATTCCCTCACCAAGCCACCTCATCTCTTTTGTGGCAAGTAAGTCAATATTATAGTTATCAATTACTTCTATTAAGAAATATAGAACCTTACTAAAATACAATGAAAGAACATTCCATGTCTCCAAAGCATAATGTCCTCAAGCCCTTTTAAAGTCATTTTCTAAAAGATGGTTCGGTGTTTCTTTCTTTGGATTTTGTAACAAAACGGTTTTTCCGGGGTGAAGTTATTATCCCCACGTGCAACCTCAACCTGGATGACCAGTTCCTTGATATAATCCCCAGAGGCATAGAGCTCGGCTATATCCCGAAACACTGGGTATCCCTTTTATTCGCCTCTTTATACAATCATGAGCTACATAGGGACAATTCTTTTGCAAAGTCACCGTACGAGTGATTGCAAAATTCGGAATTTTGGTAATGCTCAGTTTAAAGCTCAGGTTTCAAGATCTATCGTCATGCATTTCTGTAGTGCTCAGGAGTTCTTAATAAAAATTAACATGAAGAATCATTCATTGTATTTGGAAGTATTACATAATCATTGTTTTGCCAAATTTTTTTAAAAACATAGAATAGTAGCTTATTTTCTCTGTATTTTGATAAAATTATACATTTTTTCAATTTTTTAAGCAATATTATAAAAGTATATCCTTCGGAAATTCAAGCTGGTAGTTTTCTAATACATTTGGGTTTTTTTAACAATTAGTAAAAAAATATTACTCTTAAGCTTGAAAATATTTGTAATTTAAAAAGTGTGTCGGGTATTTTGATCTTTTGTGTTCTATTAAGAATATATTTGATTAATGTAACGGAACATGAGAGAAACTCGGAAATATATTTTTTCCGATAAAAAATATGGCTCATTATGAATATAAATTTATATGATAATATTATGTACATTCATTTATGATACCGAGTTTTTCATAAATTTATTCCATAAATATGCAATTTTTTCTCTTAATAGATTGATTTTATTAACGTCGCTGAGAAGCATCACAAGGGCAGTTGGAAATGGGCCTCATTATTTTAAATCTCGGTAAAATGACGAGGACGACACCTCAACTGGCACCTTCTTTTCCTAATTTCCACACCACGCTAATGGGAGGACATTGAGTTGTTACAGATTTAACGTACATCAGCCCCGACTACACATGTGGCACCAAGGCTCCAACCCGCGATGTGACTATAACCGTCCGCGCGTCAGCGACCATGACCACTAGGGTACCGTGGCCACTTGCCTTAAGAAAGTAAAGTTTAGGAGACGTATAATGGGAAACATTATATTCAAAATCAAATAGAATGACTCAAAAATTCAAAAAAGTTTATATATATATATATATATATATATATATATATATATATATATATATTAAAATAAGCTGCGATAGATAATAAATAGGGAACATAATCTTGATTGTAGAGCTTTTGGTTTATATGAAAATACATCCCCACTATATGTCTTATTTTCTAAAGTTAGACGAAGGCAATCATAGCAGTATTTGATATTAAATGAAGTATGATCATTAGTATATGCTAAGCAACATTCTACTAGACAACAGGTAAAGGTATATTTGAAAAAAAAAACAGTAGTAAAGAATGCGTATATTTAAGTATTTCTAAAACAAAAGGTAATTATGTAATTGTTCATTTCAAACAAAATGTCTTAATCAACAATTAGAAATTCCGTAATTGATAAAAATATTTTCCGATACCAAATATATAATTAGTTTTAAAAGAAAGCAGAGGTTTATCCTTGCGTACAATTTCGCTATATAAGCTTTTTAGCTACTAATTTCCACTGTGGTACATCTAACTTCAAGCTATCTCCCAGTAGAATACATCATATGATGGATTACTCGTAGCTTCAGAGTATAGGTGGGAAAGTATATTACATTACATATATTAGCATTATTATAATATACATATGCTTTTTCGATATTTATTAGAATAAATACCTACGTATCATTAAATTTGTCTTAGGAAATTTAATATATTGTAGAAGTTCTATTCTGTTTGAGATTTGAGCCTGTAGTATGTTGAAACTTTTTCATAAATGTGCACTTCTATTTATTAAGTTGATTTTTTCTACTCTTCCAAACCAAATTAAAACAATTAAATATACTCCATACATGCAAATGCCATACATAATTTTAAATAATTTTTAATGTATATTCAAATAAATTTTCATAAAATTGTTTTGATATGCCATTTAATTTCAATATCTTTCAAAATAACTACGAATAGAGACTTTTATGAAACCTATCTGATTTGTAAGTATTTTAAAAGGAACTAAAATGTGTAAACAGCAGAACGCCATTAATATAAAATAATAAAACAGATTCCTCAAGTCTCACTAGTTTCTTTGATTTAACTTCCTTCTTTTTTGTATCCTAATCCTCACATATTGTTATTTATCTGAAGTGCATTATGATATTGTAAACACATCTAAAATTATGAATAAACATGGTAATTCAAAATGTATTAGAACAGCGGAAACTTCAAAATAAGAGTTGAATTCTTATGATAATGTGTGGTAAGCCTAATATACATAATCAAATAATAGGAGAAGAAAAATAGCTTGAGCTAAAATAGGAGAATAATAGGAGATAGCTTGAGCTAATAAGCATAAAATCACTTAAAATTTTCAAATAAATTGATGATAAATTGAAATTTTTTGAAAGATGTTTCATTTGATCAGCAACAATAAGTTCTAAGAACTAAATTTAAAATTATTTAAATAATTTAAAATTTATTAATTTAAAATTTGGAACTTTAAAAAAACACATTTTAAAATGTATATGTCTATAACTCTTACCACTTGATGGGATTTAAAAATATCGTGACGTATTTTGCACCAAAAAAGGCTAAATATGATGCATTCTGATTTTTGATCTCAGCATAAAATGTCGATACTTAGATAAGTGCCATATAAATATAAAATAATCAAAATTGTGCATCAATGAGATGACAACATCATAAGATATGTGAATGTAAAAATTTATTATTTAAGAAAAGGAACTATTTTTAGTAGTCGTAAGATTTTTATTCTATTTTCCACTTTTGAACATTAATTTTTTAATTTATTTTCCAACAGTTTTATAAAAATAACGGGTGCCTTTTTAATCGTATATTTCTGCGAACAATGCCAAGTATTAAACCTCTGATTTTTGAATAGTTAATGGAATATGAAATGTTGAAAGCGACCTATAAGGGATAAAAGATTCAGCACTGCTCTTCAATATGACGACTGGTGTGAAAACGATCGTTTCGAAAATACATATGAACACGGGATAAAATGGAAGAAATTCTTCAATACCCACGACTTTATCTGCCATTGAATTCGAAAGAAAAGAGGGAAAATCGCTAGATTTTTCTCTCCCTTTTTTTGAAATCGATTTCACACTAGATCTACTCAATATATTGATGGACAAAATATTATTAGATATTTTATATCTTCGAAACGCAGGGGTCAGACCACGTCTTGAGTCGTTTTTCACACACCTGCCACGCCATTACGCCGTTTATTGTAACGCATCAGCTATGGTGCTCAAAGCCACCCCATAAAGTGAAAAAGCTATCCGTTCTTCACTTTTGCCTTTGTTCAGATTTATTGCCTAGAATTTACCGATAATTTCCTGTCCTTATTGATATTTAGTTCTAAAAGTGTTAGGGAAGTACGTATTTTTTGAAAATACATATTCAGTACTTAATTTTTGTATTCTACTCAAAATAGCGTGCAGCAGATATCGAATTATGTTCATATCAATGTAACGTGAGAATATAATTGTATGAATACAGGAAAATTGTAAAGTATTTCGAAATCAAAAAAGATATCCTCATCCCTTCAATTTTATGTTTAGTATGTTGTAGGAACAAGATTGATCGAGTCATTTGCCCACTTGCTCCGATTTTTTCCCCCATATTTGTTAAAACTCTTAACAGATAATGTAATTTTGTTATTTAGTAATATATAACGAAATATTTTTTTTTTCTTTCTTTAAAATTTGTGTCTTCAAAAAATTCTATTTGAAATCCAAATAGAACTAATTCTGCAATTAGAAATCTAATAACTCATTCGACAAAATTAGCATTCTCAAGCAAAAAATATTTCGTACGGCTAGAGTCTACTAAAGTAGAAAATTTACAGGATAGTTTAAACTAAGTAAAACTTTTTATTTAGTATTATTTTCTGAGAAAGTTGATTAAAGTAACGCAGTGAACTCAAAATGTTGAAATATTTACTTTCTTATTTCTCTAGATATATTATATGAATTCAGAGGTTCTACAATTCAAGAAAAATGCAAAAAAAAGAAAAAAAAATCGAAATAAACGGAAGTATATTACGAAATTTCAGAAAAATTCAACACAAACTTGAAAATAATTAAAAAAACAACAACTTTGAAGCGAATAGTTAAGTTTTGATTTTCAGATAATTTTTTTCCCTTTCAAATTTTTGGTCATGCTTCCTAGCATCATAATTAAATTTGCTTTCTTTTCATTTCATTGGGCTATAACTCTGAGAATTATGTCAGTAATATTTAATATTTTAATTTTTTTAAAAAATATTAAAGTAGAAATGTTGTAAAAATACATATTCAGCACTTAATATGACATACATATACGAAAGTACATATTCAGTACTTAAGAGAAGCGGAAAATTCACAAGTTTTGTTAAATATGTGTTAAACCGGGTATTAAATTTTAGTATCTGTGAAATGACTTTGAAGCAAAGACTTAAGTTTTTGATTTTGAGAACCTTTTTTTCCTTTCAAATTTTTGGTTATGCTTCCCAGGACAATAATTTTATTTTCATTTTCATTTCATTCAGTTATTAACCTTAACTAGAATCATATCAGTAGTATTTAATATATTTAAGAGAACGTGAGAGAAAAAAAAATTGAACAGAAATTTTACAACTTTTGTTAAATATGCGTTAAAGAGTGTATTAAATTTTTCATTTTAATATCTGCTCATAAGCTTCTTAAGTGTCTCACAGGAGCAAGCTCTTCTTACCTTGTCATGAACATTATTCATTTAATTTATGAGATGCAAATTGAAGTTAGCAGAAACTGTTAAAATTTCATAATTGAGAAGCAATCTGTTTCTAATCAACCCAATAATCATATCAAAGTTCTGAGAAAATCATTATACGTAACAAAATGAATTATGTTAGCCTAGTTCATGACTTACACGAATAATGTAACTTAATACACTCCATAACACAATTTAAATTAGTGTCATAAATATAAAATAGAAAAATTATAATAATAGAAAATAAATTTAAATATCAAACTATTTTAAATGTCTTATAGTTTTAAGAAATTCGCAACACCTTGACATATCTAAATAAATGATGTATTGTTTTATCTGATACAAATGATTTATACATGATTATTACTTAGTATGGAATGTATTTGTTAAATACATATATTTATGCATACAAATTATTGTGTTTAATTCTCTGCTTCAAAATAAATTCATTTAAAATTCAGATCTCGAAAACTCTCCAATCATATTTTTTAGAATTTTTTCTAGTGTTGATTAATTTACTGATATCAGATATATTATCAAATACTTTTCATCAAAATTCGAAAAATACATGGTAATAATCTGTCTCTTCCCACAAACTTTAGGAAACTTCTTTGTCACTCGGCTGTGATTCAGAATTTTATCGAGTCCAAGTCAAGTTTTAAAGATGTTAAATGAAGCAACCACTCAATAAATAATCTAGAGAATAATAGCAATGTTTATTATAAAGAAGCCCTGGGATTCATCGATGCATATATATATATATATATATATGAGTGAAATCTATTTCTTTTAAAATTCTAAAAGACAATACACTCTTGACTTTCTAATATTCTTTCAAAAACATTGAAAACAGATCGAATATCATTGTAAAGTGAATGAAATAACTATTATTTTTAATTTAGTATTAAACTTCCAATTAATATTGAAATCGATTTTAAGCTTTAATTTTTCTCTGTGTCCTGCATTTTTAAAGTTCGTTCTTATAATATTCCCATGCAATGTTTTAATTGGAATTCTGAAATTTGTACAGTTTATGATTACTACTTCGCATATAACCTTAGAACGGTTTTGCATTATTTTTAAGTATAATTCAAATTTTATTGTAATTATATTATAATTATTTTAAGTATAATTAAGTATAATTCTACAAATTATTTTCGTTATTTACTAAGCAAATATTAATAAATTTTTATAAATTTATCGGATAACTTTCATTTACTGATACATTAAGACATAATACATTCTACATAATAATTTAAATGTTTGCTCGATAGAATGCACTGACAACGAGTTATTTTTATAGTATAACGTAAATTCTGAAGCCCAAATTCTATTTTAGAATTTATCAAGATTTTGAATAATTGTTGCTTTTGATATCTTTTTGATTCTACAATCTTCATTTACTTTTTTTTTCAGAATATCATTAACAAATTTATTTAAAATCTTAGTATTCCCATCATATGATAAACGTTTAATGAATAATTGCTGATAGATTTTGTTGACAGCTCAAACAAAAAGAATTCATTTTAAGAATATAAATCGAATCAAATCTAAGGAGGAAAGAATAAATACCCCAAAAAAGAAAAGATTCGTGTCGAAGCATGTATACATTACTCTTAAATAATCTAATTGGATTCTCGATATTTTTTTTAGAAAATTTGTATTTCGAAAAAAAATGTTTAATGTATTTAGTTATATAAGTGAAAATGAAAACACACACGGTTTTTTTTAATTGCTAAATTTAACACAATAGAACTTAATGGTGTATTTAAAGAAAACGGTAACATTTAAAGGGAATTTTTTATTTTTATTTTATAAATCACCTGTTCACAGATGATTGTAAGCTTTACCTGTTCATTTTGATTTGACTGCTAATTTAAAGTTGCAAATTCAATCATCGAATTAGTCCTTTATTCTTAGTTTAAATAATGTTCTCTAAATCCGTTTGATTCTGAATTTGATTAGTTATAATATAAAATGTTAAAGTAAAATATTACAAAAACTAATTGTTTTTAATAATATTAACAACTAATTATTCGTAAATTCTTATAGCATTGTTTTATTTATTTATTATTATATTTCATAAACTTGTATCAGAGACTCTTACTTTGATAAGTTATTTTCAATACATTTTTATGTACATAGGGAAAATATTATACTGTATTATTAACATCATAACGAATTGCTTAAATTAAAAATAAAACTGTAGAAAATAACTAAGCTGCAGTATTCTGTATATACTAGAATGTCATAATTTTTCTCACATAAGCTAAGATTTCTTTTGAACGTTATATATAACGTTATATATATACATATATATAACTCTTCCCAAATATATATATATATATATGGGAAGAGTCCAGTGCTTTTGTAAATAATGAAATTTATTTCTGTAGAAGATATTTTACATAATTATATCGTAGTTAGATATGGAGCAAACTGTGACTATAGACAACACATAAAATGCACAAGGCGAATCGTAACACATGGCAAGAAGGAAAGAGAAGAGAGCTGTTAACGGTTAATGATGGTTTGGAAAAAAACAAGGAACCCCAGCAATTTAGTTGATTCAGCAATCGAAAGGGACTCGAGATCGCGATGTTACAATAACACGAAAGATCCTGCGAAATGGAGGTCTTATAACTAGAGTGAAAGTTGTAGTATGTTTAGAGAGGCATAGTTTGGGACACTTAAGTTTGGATTTAAAAAAAGAAAGATGTTTAAATGAGAAAGAAAGTTAAAAAGAAGGTAATAATGTGGGTTCATCACACACACTCACGAGATAATTTTTTGTGTAACGTTTTTTTGTGTAATATTTCCACCATAAATAAAAATAAGATTTCCAGTTACATAAGGTTATCTTTAGGCTGTGTATTTGCTTCGTGTCTAAGAATAAAGTCCAATTTATCCTCTTAATTATTAAGATGGAGCGTTTGCTTCAACAATAATTTATTTTGTCTACTAATAATAATATTTTATCAAACCACAAATTTCTATTTGAATCAGCTTTGTTATATAAAAATTAAGTTCCATAATTTGATTTCTACACGATAATATTAATCAATTTTTAGTATTGTAAAAATATCTCTTATCGGATTCACTTTCATTTTAAGCCGCTTGAGATGCCGGAGTTTAGATGATATCTCAATGCTTTATGATAAATACTTAAATTCGGAGAAACTATAGAAATAAATTAGTTACACATAAATTGTCCTTTTTTGGCCAAAAATTTTTAAAGAGCGTCAAGTTGTAACTGCGCTACTCTATGAAGAACAAACACATACTTGTATTTTAAAATAAGGAGTGAATCTTTATCTTAAATGGATTTCAATTTACGATGGTTAACAATTTACGATCTTCGATAGTATTACAAATTGCCCGTTTAAATGGAAAGATTTCTGCACATGCTTAAAAAATAACATACTAATATTTATCAAGCATTTTATAACTTCTAGGACTCAATTTCGCCTACATGGGTATTTATTCTCTTACCACACATATTCATGATAATATCTTGACATTATTCACTCTGAAAATGTGTCCCACTCTTTGGTTAGTCTCTTTCACATAAGTCAAACTTAAAAATCCTTACATTAAAAGATTAAAATCAAGTTGATTTTAAGTTATTCACTATATAAATAATGATTTTTACCTCCCATTATGAAAATCTAAAAAGTTATATTCCTACGAAAAGCCCGTAATGTAGATCTAAAATTTTCTGATTTTATAAGTATTAACCCCCTTCCTCTCTGAGACCTACTCTGGATGTATAAATTCCTTTTGACAGCAAAGTAGAAGGATTAATTTGGGCACAAATTATTCAAAATAACAATGCGTGACTCGTGTAACATATAATCCGTCAATAACTTTATAGATGTGCCTGTAAGCAGCTTAGAGATGTTGAGTTCTCCAGTTATTTCACTTGGGATTTGGCTTGAAGATGACATGGTGTATTTATTTGTTTCGGCTTGGCTACGAAATGTGGAATTTTCAGTAAGATTCGTGGTATCATTGTTTGTGTTACCTATTTTTTAATTTTAAGTTTTAATTTTTGATGATGAGGTTCTAAAAGAGATTTATTAACTTTTCTTTAGGGAAAAATAAATGAATATTAAAATTGGAAAAATTTCTTACATCAGATTATAAAAGCTTTACTAATCACTTATATATCTTTCATACAGTTATTATGTTTATCAAATATCATACATTTAGGTCTTCATATATAGTTGGTATATATAGTTGGTATACTTCATATATAGTTGGTATATATATATATATATATATTGGAATAACGTTTCTAATATATGCTGCAATAAAAGGAACTTAGATTATTTAATGTAATTATTTTTACTTCAACTTAAATAATTGATGAGGTACATAAAACTACTAAGAAAGAGTGATTTTAATAATAAACCTGCAAATTATATTAATATGAAGAAATCTAGAAAACATTCTATATTAAAAAGAATATTTAGTTTATATTTCTGTTTCCTTTTCCTTTTCAAATCTTATTCAAATTGTAAAAATTAGAGTAATTTTTTTACAAAACATTTCAAAGAACGTATTTTTCTTTTGAAAAATAAGTACATGAATTATACCAGTACATCTTTCAAACAATTTAAGACTTCAGTTCTAAGATCTTAAACATTGAAATGAATATATTTCCTTCTACTTGATTAACTAATTATATATTAAGTAAAAAAGCGAATAATTGATCAGAAAAATAGTGTTTTTGAAGAATTCAGAATGAACTCTATTTTACCACTGAATCTAATTTTAAAAAAAGTGAACAACTGTTTTATTTTAACATTTCCAATCATCGACATTTAATCCACTAAGCTGAGCACTGCTTCAACTGGGTGCTTAAAAAAAGAAAATCAGAATGGCTTATAAAAGTCTAAAAAAAAAATTATACATTACGTGCTTTCCCCCCTGAAATGTTTATCCAACTTTTTGAAAACGGTAAATAGCTTGCTACTTTTTCTTCAGTAACTAAAAGTCTCGTACGTAGTTGAATATTCGATTGGCTAGAATGAAAACTTCAGTTGCCCTAAACTGGGTTACTAAGAAATATATTTTATAATACCCATTACGCAAATGTAGGTTTTAAAAATTTCCATCTAAAATATTTTACATGAACAAAAAACTTAAAAGATATCTACCGTTGTAAGAAACATAGTACTATACAGTGTTGAAGCAAATTCTGAATAAATATTGTGAATAAACTGAGATATAAATTATATTTAGTTAATCCCACACATATTTTAGGCAGAATAAAGTACTTAAAAAATAAATGAATAAACTTTAAAAAAAAAAAAGAAATATATGTAAATACATTTGTTTCCTTAAAATTTTTATAATAATTTTGGAAATAATTCTCATGAATAAAAAGATTTCGTTGCATGCCAAGTAAAAAAAATTAAATATATTCTTCTAACATTCATTGGGTTTTCAACAACGTTTTTGTATCTGAATTGTTGCTTTCATAAAAAGATTTTTCCATGTTTTGAAAGAAAAAAATAAATAAATATTCGATTGTCAGCACATATGGATAACTGCCAAATACTTGATAGCTTCTTTTTCACAAGACCAGATTCTTTACATATAACACTGTCTTCACTCGTAATGACGATGCAGCAGTTTTAGTAATTTAGCTTCTGATGTTTAGGCGAGAAAATATTATGTATGGCTGATTTTCAACATTTGTGATGAGCGATATTTGGATGCTCTTTGAGTCCCATTATACTGCTTAACAATATAAAACCATTGGTCTCCTGGCAATGAATGACCTCTTTTGGCTGAGTTTGGTATTGTTTGCTATTTAAACGAAAATAAAACTATATCGTATTTTTTCATAAAATTCTTTGAAATGATTTAACATCTGTTAATGAGGAAAGAATTCTTAAATTCGTATAGTATACGGTCAAAAGTTGATTTTAGTCTTTGAATGCAAAATGATTTGAAGCTTTATTTTATATTAAATATATTTGTAAATGTATGCGATTAAGTTGGTATTTTTAAATAAACTTGAGAAATTAAATCTTCTTTGCTTCATTTTAAGATGTTTCTACTCTTAAAATTTTTACTTTTATTCAATATTATTCTCTTATCAATTTAACCGACGAATAGGATTGTTTTGTCACTCATTTTTTGATAAACCATGACAGTAATTTCTTTTTTTACGTATTAAGGGGTTTTAATGTATGAAGGCTTGTTTTTTAAGAGTAATTTTATAAATACTTTCATTTATGTAATAAGATGATTTTTTTTTCGTTGAATCAAATGATAACAATAATTTTAAATTTTACATATGAATTGAAAGTGTTCTTCAAATTGCAATTAAATAAGCTATGATACATTTGTTATATTTTTGAAAATTTCAGAAAATAGAGAATTTATTTAATGGTACAGAACCACACATTTTTGTGCAATGAAATTCAACTGTTATGCAATTAGATAAAACTTCTTTTTTCACTGACATATGTTGCAATTAAGGTAACTGATATCTTATAACGCTCGAAATTTTCCATTTTTAAAATTTTCAGCAAAAATGGTTTTTTTTTTCACTCATTCCGTAGATGTACTATTTATAAGAATTTGATAAATAAAAAGCTTGAAAATGGAATTTTTTAAAGTTATGTAAAAAAAGGTGCTACAGAACAGTTAAAAATATATGTATATCAATCTCTAAAATCTGGGCTTTTTTACGGATTCTAGTACATTTTCTTCAAAATATACTTTATCAATAGAGCTAACATATTCTCAAAATAAAGTAATTTCCGATACTGTGCATGCAGTTTTTTCCTAAAAAACATTCATAAATTTTAAGTGTAGCATAATCTTTGTATAAAATTGAAGAGAATATTAAATCATAAAATTTAAAATTATTTACGTAAAATTCCTTTTTAAGATATCAGTAAATTTAAAAACAATTTCGTGTTTATGAGCACTTTGGAAGTTTATATGTAATAAATATAGTGGATTTTAGTCAACATGTACCTAATTTCGAATACACATGTAAATACAGCTATTTATCGTTAATCGCTTATACGCAATTGTTTATCTATAGAAATGTGATTTTCTTTACGTGAACAGGGGCTACATAAGTACAGAGATGTCTCAGTAATAAAAAAAGAATTCAATTATTTATAAATTTGAAAAATAATGATTATATAAACTTTGTTTTACCTTGTCGAATACATCTTAGTTACCTGAAAACATTCTTTTTTACTGTAAGAGTATATAAGTAAACTGTTGGATACACAAATTTATGAATATGAATATATATATATATATATATATATATATATATATATATATATATATAAACATCCAATGAAATTTAAAGATGTAAATTTGTTTGAATAAAGTGTGATTGAGCTTGTAAAATCGTTGTCAAAATTTATCACTAAGAATTTAGCTGCATAAAATGTATTAATTTATTATGATGCTTTTTACTGCAGTATACGTAGTCTAATAGTTTGATGCTCATTTTGTTATTTTATGGTTGAGAGAATAATTTACTAAGAGTTTTCACGGTGGAAATCTAAATATTTCTCAGATTTGGATGTGAGTGCAAAATGAAAAATAAAAAAAATAATTCAAAATTGTATGATTAAACACTCGTTTATAGAAGGATCGTCAAATTCTTTAAAGCTAGATGCTGTAAAAACCCAACCATTCGTTTATAAGAGTATTCAGTGGATGAAAGCGGTGAAATCTATTTTTAGCGTTTCGTCGTGACTCAATTTCGTGGAAATCCAATACGCAATGCATTAGCAAAGAGAAATCCGCTTATTGATTGCTCTCCATGCCATGCCTTTTAGTTAATCTTTCGGAAATAATATCTTTCAAAATATTTTTAAAAAAATCTGGTGTATTTTCGTTAACTTTAATTATAAACAGATATCTGTGTGGTATTTTTTTCGTACATGTGAAGAGGAATTCGAATTTATTGAGTAATTAGGATCTAAAGTTTTAATAAAAGATATGTAAGACATTTGAAATTGGTAGCATCGTATTACAAAGCATAATAATTGGTTTTTTGAGAGATAATAAGTAGCGAACTGATTAATTTTTAAACACATGTATAAAATTACTCTACTTTGAATATAAATCTAAGTATACTTCAATCATTTTAGATTATGTAATAACAATACAATAAATATTTTTAGTTAATAAAGATTTGTTAATTGTAGGGCTATAATTTAATTTCCTATTACACGAATACAAGAAATTAAATTTAATTTGACTGATTTAAGTCTGTAATTTTTGCATTTGATATAAAATTATATATATATATATATATATATATATATATATATATATATATATATTCTATACTTAGTTGTCATAATTAATTGTTCCCCTATTCAGAAGGCTCTATGGCTTCTCTAACGAAAAAAAATTTCACTAGCATGTAATACAAGCAATGCGCTAAGTGAAAATTGAAATATTTATATACTCGTGTATATATATACTGGTGTTAAAAATTAAGAGAATTTTCACATTTTGTAGAATTTCATTAAAAGAATTGAAAGAAATGTAAAAATTTTGTTTTGAAATAAAGATGTAAATCTCGTACTTTGAATATGTAATCGTATACATGTATGGAGGCCGGACTAGTCGAAAAACAGGATTTAACAGGTCAATTGAAAAGTCCCCGGCCTGACACATAGATGGCGCTACTAGAATTAAATCCATATGTTTCTTATTAGCCCTAACTCTCAAAAGATACGTGTATAATTTTGACAGCTGTCGGATCATTAGTTTGTGAATTATAGCATTTTGAGTGAAGCAACTTTTGTTACTGTGAAAAAAATGGATAAATAGGAATTTCGCGTGTTGATAAAATATTGCTTTTTGAAGGGAAAAAATACAGTTGAAGCAAAAACTTGGCTTGATGCCGAGTTTCCGGACACTTCCCCAGGAAAATCAACCATCAAGGATTGGTATGCTAAGTATAGACCTGGTGAAATGAGCACTGAAGACGGTGAACGCAGTGGACGCCCCAAAGAGGTTGTTACCGACGAAAACATTAAAAAAATCCACAAAATTATTTTGAATGACCGTAAATTGAAATTGAATGAAATAGCAGACACTCTAAAGATATCAATTGAACGTGTACATCATATCATTCACGAATATTTGGGTATGAGAAAGCTCTATGCAAAGTGGGTGCCGCGCGAGCTCACTTTTGACCAAAAATAACGACGAGTTGATGATTCGGAGCAGTGTTTGAAGATGATCAAGCGTAATAAACCCGAGTTTTTGCATCGATATGTGACAATGGATGAAACATGGCTCCATCATTTCACTCGGAAGTCCAATCGACAGTCATGCGAGTGGACTGCACACGATGAACCCGCTCCAAAGCGTGGGAAAACGCAACGGTCGGCTGGCAAGGTTATGGCGTCTGTATTTTCTAATGGCTAATTTTCATTGAATACCTTGAAAAAGGAAGGACCATCAACAGCGACTATTGCATAGCGTTATTGGACCGTTTGAAGGACGAAATCGCCGAAAAACGGCCGCATTTGAAGAAAAAGAAAATGCTGCTTCACCAAGACAATACATTGTGTCACAAGTCAGTGAAAACGATGGCAAAAATCCATGAATTGGGCTTGGAATTGCTTCCTCATCCACCGTATTCTCCAGATCTGGCCCCCAGCGACTATTCTCAGATCTCAAAAAAATGCTCGCTGGGAAGAAATTTTCGTTGAATGAAGAGGTGATCGCCGAAACTGAGGCCTATTTTGAAGCAAAGGACAAATCGTACTACAAAAATGATATCGAAAAGTTGGAGGGTCGCTATAATTAGCGTATCACCCTTGAAGGGAATTATGTTGAATAAAAAAAAATAATTTTGCCCAAAAAATGTGTTTTACTATGGTAGGACGGGGACTTTTCAATTGATCTGTTATAAGCGCGCATGTCAAAATACGTCATTCCATTCGCTAGCGTATTTCGCCGAATTTCTTAGTGGTTTTTTTTGCAGAAATGCTTACATTAAAATTCAATCAGTAAAAGTGAGCAACAACCAACTTTTAGATGATGGAATGAGGTGGCGAATTATGGGTTGGCTAGAAGCAAGCCAGTCGCAAATCCAGATTTGTAGAGTGTTTAATTTAACTCCCAGCGTCCCGTCCAACTTACGGAAATAGTTTCAGGATATCGGATCCGTCGAGAGAAAACCTGGGCAAGGGAGTCCAAGAGCCTTGACGGCCAGAGAAGATCACCATTTTTCCATTACAGTGAAGCGTAATTGGGATGCTACAGCTTCTCAGGTCTTTCATGAGAATTGTATGGAGCGACAATAATTCGAGTTTCAAGGATGACTGTTTCCAGAAGACTTCATGAGAGATGACTGTTTACAAGAAGACCTGTGGTTTGCGTTCCGCTAAGTTCTGCGAACAAGAGAGTCCACTTAAAAAGATGCAGAAATCATACAAATTGGAGCATGAATCAATGGGTGACCGTTCTCTTCACTGATGATTCCCGGTTCATACTAACCTGTGATTTTCGCCGTACTTTCATATGGAAAGAATCAGAGACCCACTACCTGTCCTCCAATGTCCAAGAAATCGACTATTACGGCAGAGGAGGCTTGACGGTCTGGGCAGGCATCATTCTGGATGGCAGCACACACCTCCATGTCTTTGAATGAGGCACTGCGACTCTTGAGAGGTATAGGGAAGAGGTCTTGAAGCCCTATATCCGCATTTTCAAGGGTCCAGTTGGTCATGATTTCCTTTTAATGGATGACAACGCGAGGTCACATGAAGCTCAGCTGGTCGACGAATTTCTGGAATGTGAGGATATTCGCCGCATGTATTGCCAACCAGATCTTCAGACACCGGTCCTATAGAGCCTGCTGCCTGGGACGCTCTGGGGAGGGCGATTGAAATTCGTAAGCCCCTTCCAAAAACCATCAAGACCTGAAAACAGCATTGCTGAACGAGTGGGACCACTTGCCACAGGAACTGATAAACTCATTTATTTTCAGCAAAAAAACACGTTACGAAGTCTATATATCTGTAAAAGAGGACCATACTCTCTATTAACTCACTTTTTTTATTCTATTCTGCAACTGCTGTTCCATACCTTGAGACTCCAATGAGTTTTACGCACGATAATGCTTGTATATTATAACTGCTGAAAGGTTAGTTTTTTGTGTTATCTCAACCCTATGTTTACACCAAATTTCAATATAATCTATCCATTAGTTCTAAAGATAATTGACCAAATCAGAAAATTCTCTTAATTTTGATCACCAGTGTATTTCTCTCTCTCTCTCTCTCTCTCTCTCTTTATATATATATATATATATATATATATATATATATATATATATATATATAAAGAAACTGCAATTTTCATCAATAGGTGGCTCTCTGCCAATATCTAATGCGAGTTTTGCAAATTGTTTTTATAACTGAGACAAAAAAAAAAAAAACCAAATTTATACTTTTTATTAATAGAAATAATTAAACTAACTTAATAGTGCATTTCACTTTTTTATTTACTCGTACACACTAAATAAAAACTGAAGAAAATATTTCATTTATTCAAATTTTTGTCGAACTACGTAGCGTGGAGGAATCAGTAAAGCTTAAAAAAGACATTTAGTTTATCTAAAATAAAGTAGAGATAACTAAATATTGCATATTTTTAATTATGTAAATGAACTGAAACATTAAATTCCATTTACTTTTCAAATGCGTTTAATTCTGAATGCGTGTACTGCGTAACTTGGTGTTATTTTCTAGCATGATTTGATTTCGTGTGTTGATTTGCCCATTTAAGATTGGATTTTGGTAAAACTGTAATTATAGGTCTAATAAATCTCTATTTGTCTTTAAGACTTATTGAAAATTCAGATTTATATTCAGTTTCAGCATCTTCGAATGATGGCAAATAACCTTGCGGAATGTGCATTCGAATTCATATATAAATTTTAGAATATGAACTATTATATCAAAAATAACTATTAAAATTATTTCACTTCTTGTAATTATAAATATTGTTAAAAACATTTGATTATATAGGAGAATATGCAATGCCCATAATTTTAAAGATTTTTAATGCAAATATTTATCTGAAAACACTTCACAATTTTTGAGCAAAACTTCACAAAAAATATACTTAATAGCTTCCGTAAAACTCCTCTTAAAAATATAAAATTTCATAATAGAATGTAATTTCACAGTTTTCATAATTCCATAGAAATATCTGTCAATAGGGCTTTTGAAGCTTCATCTTCTGCTATATTACTTTACACTTTCAATTGTGATGACTCTTCTAGCTATTAAGAGTTGCTCTTACTTCAAGTTTTCTACCCAACAGAATCCTCTAGACTATTAAATAAAAGCATCAAGTATACGTATACCTTGTATGTTGCGATATAATGCTCGTCACAATGCCATACATATATTATTTATTTGTAAGAAAAATCATACATAACACATACCTCTAAAACCTTTTAAAATTTATTTTTAAAAAAATCTAAAATACAACTGTGAATTAAGCGAAAACCCAAAACGGTTGAAAGGATAACAAAAAATTAAATTACAAATATTATCAAAAGTAAGAAAATCTAATGAAAATGAATCAAAGGCATTTTTAAATACATCAAACAAAACATTAATTCATTACAAACAATCTTAAAATCATAGCAAAATAAGGGAAAAGAAGCACGTAGGAACAAAAGGAATGGTGATAATGTAGTTAACACTGCTCTACAATTAGGAGGGGGGAAATCTCTGTCTATACCAATATTATGAATCCAACCATCGCACTTCAGTTAATAACAATATAACAAGATGGTCTAAAACAAAAAAATTAAGCAGAAATACAAATATAAAGTAACAATTAATCAAAAGTTGAAAAGAAGGAAAGTAAGCAAAAAAAAAAAAAAAACCCAGATACATTTAGATCTAAATGTACTAATGTTATAAAAAATAATTATTTAAACATATTTATACGTCTATTTCTATAATTTTAAATTAAAAAGAGTTATTAAAATTATATCACAAAAATACTACATGATCATGCAGAGTTATACTCTTATAACTTCCCTCCAACGCATTGCCATAATGCTTCCATCAAGAACATTTTAATAACCCATGCTAACTATAGATCAATTGATTTAAAGATTTTACAAATAAAAATATATTTATATCAATTTACTTACAGTGCCGAAAAAAAATCTTTAAAACTATTGAAATTTAAAAACAAGCAATAATTAAAAACATAAAAATTATTTAAAAAAACAAAAGAAATCATACAATAAAAATATTCATTGCTACCTGGAGCAAAAATATATAAATAAATAAAAACATTTTTAAAAGCTATATTAAAAAGAAATTATAAAAAACGATGATTAAAAAACAAATACAAAATACAAGCCTGAATATGAACATATATACATATACCAATAAAAACTTACAAAAAATTTAGAAATAAGAAATAAAAAATTTAAAAACAGTAAGAGAATTAAATTGAAGAGACTTGACTAAAAATTTTAAGTGAAAAATTAAATATGGTAAAAGAATAATTATAGAAACTTTTCAAGGAATAGTTGAATTTATAATCTTTATATTTTAAATTTCTCTTGAAATTAATAGGATAATCAGCCTTTGTTCAAATAATGTAGAAATTATTTTAGTCATTTTGTAAATTTAGTGGGATATTAACTAATTCTATATTTCTAAATAAATAGTTATACAAAATGTTTCTATATGTATTTAAACTTAAATTACTATCAAAAATTGCCACTTTTTAAACTTTATTTCTTTTGTTAAAAATATTACTTCTTATTTCATTAATAGCTATTTATAAATTAACATCTAAAAAAGTTTTTCATAAGAATTTACATTAGTCTTAGCCAAATTTAAATATGATGGATAAAACATAATCCTGGCTTAGCATCTGAGTAGTGTGAAAGCAATTTCAAACACTCACTCGACCCCCCCCCCCCCATATATATTTCTTCCGATCTATTTTTAGATAAGTCACGTAAATGAAATTCCAAAATTTTATTTTGTAGATTACTGACAAATATAATTTTTGTTGAACTTAATTGAATTACATGAATTCTTTTATCATTAAATATAGAAGAAGTGTTAAATGATTTCAAGTATTAAGGGATGAAAATTTAAATCCTTTCACGTTCTTTAAAGTTTCTTCATTTTTATTCTTGATTCTGATGGTTCGAGTGATTATTTGAATCCCAATACACCAGTGATATGTTGAAATTATGAGTGTTCTATATACATCACCACCTTTTTACGAAACTCGGAAGAAACACAAATAGACGAAATAAATTAGTGAGATGTATTAATAACAAGTATAATCATATTACAAATAATTTTTGATGTACTTGCAAAGTTTTTATAAATAAGGTAAGGTAACTTAACATGGATTTTTATGTGGCAAATGAAGGATAGAAAACTCATATATCAACACCTATTTAAAATATAAGTCACGCTTCCTACGATAACATTGCTTTTCAGTGAAAAAAATTGTTATACGGATAAATAAAATATTTCATAGAAAAAAGAAAATCTAATTTTAGTATAATCTATTAGAAAACCTAGTGTAATAAATTCCTTGAATATATTCATTAATACTTTTCTTGCTAATATTTGATCCAATGGCATGCACAGTACGTGAATCATTCCCAAGGGACGACACAGCTGAGAAATTAAAGCTCATTCGATTATAGCTTAACTCTAATTGTGTTCGTATCTGTACTACAAAAGAAGCGACGGTAGTATTTTCGTACCGCGCATACAAATTAGAATGCCAAACCAAAACATGACTCTCATAACTCATTCAACTACTTAAGCCGATCGGTAAAATTTGGAATTTCTTTCAATAATTAAAGTAAGTGTGTTTTGGTGTTACTCCTGTGTTAAATGAACGTGACGTTCATTGAAGAGTAAAGGTAGTGAAAGATAGATTGAACCAGTTGCGCGACATACCAAAGAAATTAACGATAATGCACAAATACTAATCTTTTAAAAACGTTTCGTTCTATTACGATACGTGGAGGTGTTAAGGGAGTGACGGCTTATCTATCACATTGATGAAGAAATCAATTTACACATTTAATTGTAGGAAAAAAATCAAAAGGAAATAATAAGGAATGTAAAATGTATGATATTTTTCAATCAGTTGACAAAATATCCCAGAAAAGAAACATTAAAATTAGAAAATATTTCATTCAGTATTTATATTATATTTCGCTAATTAAATGTAGGTTATACTTAAGTATATTTTGCCATTAGGTATAAGCAATAATTTTTATTAAAGTAACTAAATCACAACTAATTAATCCCCCCCCCCAAAAAAAAAATCACCGAAAACAGTATATCCTGAAAGATATTATAAAGATACATTATGGCTAAATTTTCATTTATTTGTATCAGAAAAAACATGTACTAAAATAAATCATTTAATCTTTTCAGATTTACTAATACAACTTACGTAAAAAAAATTAAGACATCTTTTATTCTGTATCGAGTTGCATTGCAGTTTAGAATTAAGTAAGCTTTTATTTTTTATCGAATTGTCTTACAATATATTACATAAAATCAAGAAATATTTATTTTCTGTCGAATTGCATTACAGTGCATTTCCTTAGAATAAAATCCCCTCTTGTTTTCTATCGAAGGATATTAAATTCAAAAGATTTTTTTTATTATCTAGTAAATATAGTTAGTGTTTCTTCTGCATATTTTAATTAAATTGGCACATAAGACTTATCTTTGTTTAATTTCCTCATTAATATTTTCTTTTTGATCCTGAGCAAGATTTTAAAAAAATTTAAAATCTGAAAAATGTTTTGCAATAGAAACAAATTCAAAGTTTTTGTAGCGTTACATGTAGATCTGAAAGCGAATTTATATCATTATTATGTTCAAAAAACGTTCTACACAAATTAAATAATCCGATTGAATTAGTTTTCTGATTTGATACAAGTAGAATTAATCACTGAATTGTGTTTTTTGTAGAACGAGCTGATAATATTAATTTCAAACATTGATAAATGTATAAAATTGTGAATGAAATCAAACTTTGTTTAATAGTAAACATGAAAAATAAACACATTATTTTATTCTAAGATATTGTAATAACTGTAATCAAAATTGTACACAAAATGTTTTGAAAACTGCGTAGTGAATTCTTACTTAAAATAATTGTTACATAAATAACGATGCTAAAATTCAAATTTTAAATGCATTTTCAAAAACGGAAAGAAATTCAATCATACTTTTTCATTGTTAAGATTCTTAAAAATAATAAGTTTTTTGAAACAATTTTATACAAGAAAGGCAGAATTATAAGCAGAAAATTTATTTATTTTAATAACAAGTAGGAAACACACACAAAATTTTAGAGATCTTTTTTCGATAAAACCGAAGAGAATAGTTATTGTGACGTTCAACTTTGATGCAAGAACAAATTGTATAATATTGAGCAACGACAGTTTTCGTTTCACCTCGTTTAACAAATTATTTTCAAATTTACAGTAAAACTATTGAAATCTAAACAATACGAAATATACCGAAATTAATTTACATTAAAAAAAGTATATGCTCTTTATTTGATGTTGCTTTTCAAAACCATAATTACTATATAATTATAACCATATATTAAATGTATTAATAATAATTATGAAAATTAACAGCTCGTATTGTTAAATCAACATTAACCTCAACAAGTAACATGTCAAAACTGTTTTTCTTTTTTAGAATGCTATTGAAAGTGCAACTTTTTTATCATTGCATTTATCAATTATTAATCACTGTATTCTAAAACAGGAAAATTTATATGAAATATCTGCACATACAGGAGCTTAATTAAATAATTAAAGTAGAAAATTAATGTTCATACAAAAGGAGTTACATTTTATTGCGTTTTAAAAAGATTTTATTTGATATCATCATAATAATAATCAATCATAAATGAAAGAAGGTTTAAATTGATCAAATCATATCACAAAAATGTGTTTAATTCTTAAGAATAAACTCAACAGAAAATGTATAGAACGGGAAAATGTATACAAATAAAAAAAGCTTTTTTTAAAAAACGTTCTTCTATCGAAATAAGTACCTCATTTGATACTTTATTAGCTTAAGAAAATAAAGTTTATGTCGCATTTATGATTATTACAACTTTAAAATGAGTTAAAAAGAAAATTATGCTCTCGATTAATTTAACACTTAAATTGAATAATTTCATTAGGTTTGATGCAACAACGCCTTTTTTCAGCGAAAGATAATTGTGAAACATCTCATTTAAATTAAAACATTTTGTAGGAACTCTAAAAGCCTTAGTTTTTATTATATAGGTTCATGATGCTTAATGTAATGATAGTTTTTTTAAAAGAACTTTTTATATTTTATTCTTTCTCCTTAAATTACCGCATACTTAAAATGGAAGCCTTATTTTTTTCTTTTGAATTATGAAAAAAGTTGCATGAAATCTTGTTTGATAAATAATTTTGAAGTTTCATTTTAAATTTCCTTCTTTCTTTCTGCGTATAGGAGGAATTTTTTTTCCAATAACTTAATAGTTAATTCTCTTTTATAATATCAACGAAAATTAAATTCTTTTCTCATGTTATCCGCTTAAAATGATATTATTAGATCAAGATGAGAGGGAAAAGAGCTTGTATGCCTTCGATAACTTTCACCGTTATATATCATTGCATTCAGCAACTAATAAAATATCGTCTAGATGCTTGCTTGATTGGTTTTATTAACGTCGCACTAAAAGCAACTCTAGGGCTGTTGACAACGGACCTCGTAATTCTGAGCCTCGGTCAAGTGGCGAGGAGGACACATGAGCTTGAACCCCCTCTTCTAACTTCCATACCACGCCAACGTGACGACTTAAACCCTCTATTGATTTAAAGTGCATCATCCCCGGCTACACGGCGGGACTTAAGCGGCATCAGGCTCGAATCCCGGACTCGATGAAAACCACGGGCCGTCAGTCCATGACCATGACAACTAGGTAGCCCATATTTAAACGCATGACCATGACCCATATTTAAACGCAAATGTGAAATTAACGATTTCTCGAAGTAAATATTAATCTGTCTTCCCTGCTTTAAGTGAGCATATATACACTTATACATATAAGTTCTGTTAATGTAACTTAAATTATAAAGTACATCGCTCTTATTTTCAAAAATGCTGAAATATGAAATCAGTCAAACACAGTGTTTAAAAATACTCTTTTTAATCGAATAAGGCAAGAGCCAAGCCGATGTTATAAAAGCTGTTTAATGTTCAATATAGTACTATCAAACGTATTGAAATTATTGATTCACATTTAAAACGTAAAGTAATAGGAAGAAAAAGCATCATTTTACTTCGTGAGGATTGATTGTTGATAAGGGTTGTATTTTCATAGAAATAGCAAACAAGCATCGTCTCAGCTGACAGCTGATTTACTGGAATCGATGATAACAAGAACACTAATCACCCCTAGTACAGGTATATGAAGATTTTCCGAAGCAGACTCATTGATTGCAAAGCCAGGAAAAAGCAATGGCTCTCAAAATTTAGAGCTATATGTGTTACTAGCTGATACCAGCCCGCTTCGCTGGGAAGACGATAATATTATATTTTGGAACCTAAACGTAAAATATCAAGAAAATTTTCAATTTTTAAACGATAATGAAAATCTAAATTTAAAATTTTAGGAAATTGATTGTCTATAATAATGGTTATACAGAACTTTTTAGTGGTATTTCGCATATATATATATAGAGAGAGAGAGAGATTGTCTTGCGTGTGCTCTACTCCGTAAAAAATCGCCAATTTATTATTTTTTCAAAATCCTGATAAGTTTTGGAGCTAAATTACATTTTCACCAACCGTGGGGTTCCACACTGATTTATTTCTATCGCTAAATATGTACGTTTCCTATTTTCGACACGCACGGAATTTCACATAAATAGCCCTTTCGCCAAAATCTTGCCAATCCTCCATCAGCGCTTCAATATTAAATTATTTGGTACTTTTCCATTTCGCACGCGCAAATCTCACCAAGTAAACTTAATTGGTGATAATACAGAGTATACATATAAAAAAAATATATTCCGTTTGGCGTCGGTCATGTCATTTTTGGCGATAAAGTCGCCAAAAATGACATAACCGATGGATAAGAGTAGATTAACGGATGAAAATTACATTTTGGATAAGACTTCCGTAAAATCCGTTCTTAGTGAGCGTCTACATCGCAAAATGAGTAACTGCACTAAATTTCAAGTCAATCGGTTGAATAGTCTTAGAGATTTCGTGATGAGTCAGTCAGTGGTATTTCGCTTATATATATATATATATATATATATATATATATATATATATATATAT
>BMAW01057424.1:2949080-3044113 GCA_019974015.1 Nephila pilipes | reverse complement strand
TATATATATATATATATATATATATATATATATATATATATATATATGAGTATATATATATATATATATATGAGTATATTCCTTTTCTTCAAAATGTATCAAACTTATGTACAAGATACTATGATATAGTACGCTTGGTATCATTTGGTATTTACGTTAATAATTCTATTTCATGAATCTCGTCTTTGATTAATTAAGATAAAATTCTCAAGTAATTAGAATTTTTATAATTAATTTTTAATGCTATTTAAAATAAAAATAGTAGAGGGTATTTTTTTTAAAAATTATACAAACAAAAAACAACACAGAAGTAGTTAAAAATATAATAATACAGAAATAGTTTTAAAATTTGATCGATCTGTCTGTACACACACGCACGCACACGCACGCACACACACACACACACACACTTATATATATAATGTGTGTATGTAGCTTTTTTTTTAGAAGAGATAATATCAAGTTTTCTTTTCCAATTCTAAATGAAAAATTATATCGACTATTATGATAATTGAAATAGTAATCTTTATTTAAAAGTTTAATTGTAAACAGTGGAATCGGGACAGGAATGATATGGGGAATGTGATCCTCAATAAGGATTGCTGTGTGCTGAAACTTTAAAATAAATTTTTTTATTTTGAATTTTTTAAAAAAAATTCTAAAAAAAATTAATATTCGAAATTCCGTACTTTACATAAAGTCTTTGCACCTTGAAAATAGACACTGAAATTTGAAATTAATTTTAAGTTATCAATTGAAGTTGGACAGCTTTTCCTCATCCCGGATAAAAAGTTCCTTACCGCGCTCCTTTTAAATGATTGAGATTTTACTAAACAGTACATGGTTTCATTTATCAGCATTTTCCATCATTCAGTTCGTTTTACTATTTTAGGGGAAATTAAACTAAAGTTCTTGTTTAATTATTTACACTATTTTGAAAATTTTTATTGCTTCTGTGTGATAACAGGATGCATTTCCACCTCGGATAGAAAACTTTCCGAATTACTATAGCATTTCTTTTGAATAAGAACTTTAAACCATATGATCATAATATCAGTACTTGAAGTAAACTTTTTAGCACAATAGAAATCAAATAAAAATGCTTAATGTGAAGAATTTTAACTGTGATGTGATGTAAGTCATCATTAAAACACTTTATCATATTTTTTAGAGAAATTTTTCATTTTGAATAATATCTGATGAATTTTTTTCCTTCTTAAATCTAAGTATCTTCCTTAAAAATAATATATATATAAACCCTTTCTGAATTCAAAATATTTGCATTTTTAGTTACAACAAGGTAGTTTTGCATCAGTTTATTTTTAAAATGTTTCGAGTTTTTGCGAGATACGACATTTGAAGTCGTCTTTTTAAATATTTCTCCCAGCGTGATTAACATATTTACCTTATATTCTAAAAAAGACCTTAATTATTTATAAATTTTTTGTTAAGATATCCGACTACGTTTGAGGCAACTTTATAAAAATGCTATTGAAAGAAATTTTCACTACATTTTTATAAATATTATGACTCAAAATTATTTAAAAAGTACAAAAACCTACTTTTTTCAAACAAATTTTAATAAATTAAGGAATTTAAGGAGAAATTCGGGGAAAATTGACCCAAACGCAACACATACATAATCCTGCTGCATTAATCTAAAATTAACTTTTTTCAATACACATTTATGACATAGGTTAATACATTAAAAAATATCTATGAAATATATTTAAATCTGAGAAAAAGTTATAGCTCATCATGATAGTTTCAGTTAATTCTTTTTATCAAATTTACCAATACCATCGTAAGAAACGCCTTCAAATTAAAAATCATCAGTTTTAAAACTAAATCATTAGTTCATATGCTTAACAATAGTAAAAACGATATACAATTCAAGTTTTACGTAGATATCTCCGTAACATTTTGTAAAATCAGGTATTAAGCAAGCAATAGTTTTAGAAAATTCACTTTTTCCAAAAAAAGCATTTAAATCGGTATTTCCTGTTTGGTCAACTGCTGTTACACACTTTTTAAATCGTTATAATCTCGTTTCTAATTATCCTAGACTCAAAATAAAAGCAGTTTTGGAAAGCTAATGAGTTGGATTTTAAAAGGGTATAATAAAAAATTGTATTTTAAATGTAGTATTAGTGAATAAATTTCTTTCGTTGATAATTCGCAATGTATTTGCTTTTTTAATGATTCTGTTGATTATCTATTTATGTCGTACTTAGAAACAACATGTGAACTATAATTTGGGAAATTAAAATAACGTAATACATATCATCATTATAAATGTTTATTAAACTGTTTTAAGCGTTTAAATAGGAAGAGATTTCATCTTTATTAAACTGAGCCATATTGTTATTGTCATTTTATTTAAAATAAAATCACTTCTATTATTTCATAGAAAGGTACTGGAAAATATTAAAATTAGATAGTTATTAACATGTTGTTTAATGGCGAGAGAGTCGCGGGTTTGATGTACTTAGTCTGTTAAAAATAAACTTGCTGTAGAATGACATGTTAAATATGGTATGTTTTTGTAATTACAATGTGGATACAGTATAAAATTTGAGGAGGGGCAGTAAATTCAAGAATCGTGCTATATGAGTATATTTCTTTCGTTAAAACGAAGTCCTTAGAAAATACAAGAAATGGTACTCGTAACATCGAAAATGGTTTGTTTTAGTAATCATATTGACTCACTAGACAGTTATATAAGTCTCAGTTATTTCTATTACCTTATTTCATTTTTACTATCTATTGATGCAAGAGACTTACGTTTATTTGAAAAATGGAAAAAAATGGAGTTTTGAGGGGGATTGAATACTTATATTTAAAAGGCTTAATACCGAAAGATATCAAAGCTGAGTTGGATGAAGTCCATGGCACATCTGCTCTTTTGTTTGCAACCCCCTTTTTTTCCCCAACAAAGCAGTTGGATTTTGTAAATGAGTTTGAACTTGAACCGTACATTCACAAAAAAATGAACGTCGTTCGGGGCATCCACTGGAAGTGACTACTCCGGGAATGATTGACAAAATCCATTATATGATTTTGAGTGATCGACGAATCAAAGTGGACGAAATAAATGAGGTCACTAGTATACCGAGAGGTATAGTAGTTTTAATTTTGCATGAAAAATTGGGTGTGAAAAAAAGTCTCGGTAAGATGGGTACCACGTTTGCTCACAGTGGAAAATAAACGAAATCGTGTGGTCGACTCTGAGGCTATTTTAGCATTTTTCATCGCAATACTGACGAGTTCTGTGTCGATACATGACTGTTGGACGAATCCCAGATACACTACTACACTTCAAAGACAAAACAACAGTCAAAGTAGATGTTTTTTGCAGGAAAACGGTCTCCAAATAAAGCAAAGACTAGGATATTGGTCGGAAAGGTGATGGCCACGGTTTTTTGGGATGCACGTGGACTTATCTACACCGATTACTTAGAAAAAGAGAAAACAACAACTTGACAGTATTATGCGTCGTTATTGCACCGGTTAAACGAAGAAATCAAGGAAAAGAAACATCCCCATTTGAAAAACAAAAAAAGGTTCTCTTCCGTCAAGACAATGCGCTAATTGACACTTGTGAAGTTTCGATGGCCAAAATCATGGAATTAAAGTTCGAATTTATGCAAAATCCACCGCATTCACCAGATTTGGCACCTAGTGACTTTTTTGAAATATCCAGACTTTGAAAATTGGCTCAGAGGACAACAATTCACTTCAAACGAAGTGGTTAATGCCCAACCAGGGACCAGTTTTGAGGATCTTTCAAAATGTTACTTTTTAAGTGGCTTAAAAAGTTGTAGAAGTGCTTGGAAAAGTGTATAGAGCAAAAAGGGGATTATATAGAAGAAAATGTACCTAAATTAATTTGTTTTTCTATCTTTTTTGAAGGACTTGTTGAACTACTTCATTATGTAGTTGTGAATGCACACACATTGACTGGTTTGTTATGTATGCTATTTGTTTATTATGTAGTTGTTTTATTGGTGATTATATTGATTACTTATTTATATATGTCACTCTTAGATACAACGTGTAGACTATATCTGAAGGACCTCGTAATTTTGAGCCACGAAGAAGGGACGAAACGATACTTAAGCTAGCTTCACTTTTTCAAACGTCCAAACCATGTCAATGTGAGGCCTTAGATCCCCGATACATTTAACTTGCATCAGCTTGTTAAATGATCAGTCGAAAAATTAGAACAAAAATTAGAGATCGATCCCCTCAAAGACAATTGTCCTATGTTGCTCAACTAGCAGGAGTTCTAACTTGAGCAAACATTATATTGTTTCTGTCCCATAATTTTATTAGAAGCGAGAATTATTGGCAACAGAATCTAAGTTATGTTGTAGGGACAAGTTGCGAAGCTTTCTATCAAAAGCAATGTTTCATGATATCTGACATTTGTTTTGATACATCTTTCAATTTTTAGGTTAACCTGAGTGTTATGAATTACAACAATTTTCTAATTTCCTTCGCTGATTAAAACTAATTGTTTTATTTTAGTTGAATATCAACCCATTGCAAAGGTAGGATGAAGAAAAAGAGTTTTCAAGCTAAGATCGATTTGTTATTGTCTAGTTCTTGATGAAACAAAAGAAAAACGAAATATTGCAGAAAAGTGCAATTACATTAACAGCATATCAAGAATTTGAAATTGTGGTTCCGAAACTAATCGTCAAAGTGAATCGTATGTTAATATTGATTATTTGAAAAATTGAAAATGTGGACGTAAATGCAAAGATTATGCAAATAAACATGAAATATATTCCTCTTAATAGAAGAGGCATCACACAAAATCAGCAGCTCATGCCACTGAAGTTTCCAAATATACTTTATTCCGAATTTGGAAGAAAGAGAAATCCATAACAAAAGTTTCAAATACCATCAAACCGTTTCTTACAGAAGAGAATAACAAAGATAGCGTAGAATTTTGACTGTCAAAAGTTCCTTCTGTCGGAAAGTTTATGGACTTAATGCAATAATGAATTTATTGCAAAATCCAGAAACTGTCTGAACTCTCAAAATAACAATTACGAGTAATACTTTTAATTTATTGCTTAACTTAATCTAGTTTTTTTATTATAAATGTTGCATTCTGTATTTATTTTCTTTTATTACTATTTTATTTTATTATGGGAGAAATTGATTTCATCAAGAGCTTCTACTATTATGGTACAGAGAGAGCAGTTATTTGACTAATGAATTAATTTAGGTTTAACAATTCCTCCAACATTAGCTGAAACTGAAAGGGCTTTTCTGCTGCCGTATTGTTCCTAAAAAAGCAAAAAAGTAAGTTGGTTGATAAAAGCATAAATTGCTTATGTTTTCTTAAATAATACTTTAAAAATGAATGATTAATATGCAGAGTTATTCAAAAGGAATTATGCGATTCCAAATTACATATTTTCAAAAATAAACAACGCAGAATGATAAGTAATACACCAACACAAAAAAATGTTGGAATTTTATATTTAGCAATATATAGCCCTCTTTCTTTCTGGGAGCTGTTTTAGAAGCTTTCATAGGGTTACCTCACAGGTGAATAGGTCGCAGTGATCCAAATGACTTGATGTTATACAGTTGACCACCTAAGACATCTGATATTTCCCCATGCGATTTCTTCCTTTGGGGGTTTGTAAGATGTGAAGTATATGCGCCACCATTACAACAAGTTTATATGAATATAAGCAACAGATTTCTTCTACTTATAGTCAATTACCATGGACACTTTAAAATTTGTTTCTCAAGAATTTACATATCGAATTGGCATTATGCGTAAAACAAAAGGGGGTTATATCGAACACTTGTAAACCGCATTCCACTTTTTCCTTTTGCATTCATGCATTACTTATCATTCTGAGTCGTTCATTTATGGAAATATAGCATTATGAAATCAAATAATTCATTCTGAATAACCTTGTATTTTGAAACTCAAATTTATAAATTTGAATCGGTATAAATTTGAATTTATGAATATCCTTATTTTGAGTAATTGTTTTGGAAAAAAATTAAAAATAACCAATCTTTATATTTGTTCAAATTTTGAAACATTTCCGGAAATGATTGTTTATGTTCCCGAGATTTCTTGAAATTTACCGGAAAGGAAAAGAAATGGGTGTGAGAGAGAAATCAGAAGCCCTATCCATGACCACTCGACAACTGCGATCGCTATTATGTAAATGCAATGAGTCGTGATTCCAGTAATATTTTGACACTTCAACTTCGCTAATTAATATTTGATCCATATTTATTAATTAAAAATATTCACTAAATTCATTAATCAAACCTTTAATTTTATTTTTCTTTCAGAATGATCAAAAACTATTTTGGATATATTTCGAATATGGAGCAGAGACCTCCATGCAACTGTACTTAAGATTAATATTATAAAATTTTGATTATCTTCCAACCGGCAAAACTAGATGCGAGTAAGTTTTAAAACTTGTAAGCTTGATCCAATTAGATACCCGTTTTCGGATGATCACTTAACGTTGAGTACTGTAGCGAATTTTTTTAGCACACAACAATCCGTGATTTTCAAATCTTTCGATCTTTTGTCTACACTCCTAACTTCAAGCTCTTCAAAGCCTACAAACATTATCTAATTAATTTATTACACTTAAACACATCTTTTCTCATTTACCTCAGTCATGGTTTATTCACAGGCAGAAGTCCTCAAATTAAATAACGTCATAGCAAAGCTTCCAAAGGTTAGTTGAAGGGAAATGCGTGTGTGAACCGCATTATAAAGTCATATCTAATCAAAATAAAATTATATTTTTTATTTATGGAAAAAAAACATTTTTTTTTTCAAAAATGCGCTTTATGTATTTCTTGTGATGTACGATTTATTCATTATCTCTCTCCTAAAATTGAATAATTTATTTTGATACTCTGAGGTTCACTGCATTTATAATCATTTTCTCGCTTTAAGCACAAAATGTTTTTAATTAAAAAACATCAAGTACTTTTTTTGTTTTAAAACTTATTTTCGCATAATGCATTTCCTTTTCAAATAGAAGATTAATTTTGAGAATTTTCTTACTGATTATAATCATTTACCATTTGCTATTGCAAAAAATAGTCTTTTACTTAGTAATCAGACTGTGTGCTTTCATTTCAAACTAAAAATACATCCCTCCCTATTGATTCAAACTTACAAAGAGAATAAGAAGCTCATTATTTTGTTTTTCTACTTATTTGCAGAAAACTACTTTTCTCGTGTATTTACTATATTTAACAATATATCCTGATTTCTATTTATAACTGCTGTTCAAGAAATAATTTTATTTTCAAGAAAAATAATTTTTCTTGAAATATTGATTAAACCATAGAAAATTATGAATTTGATTTTTTTTGCTGTGGCTGTAATTTTTCGCTTTACAAATATTTCGGTAAAATGTCCGAGTTCTCTCTTTTGCTTATGTCTTAAAGAAAGTATTAGAAATTACTTTATTGTCAAAATCCTTACATCGACTTGTTTCTACTCCTGGCAATTTTTTCATATAAGATTTTTATTTTGTTGCGTTTAAATAAAATGTTTGATAAATTTTGTTTGTTTAAAGTGGATTCTGTCTCATTGAATTCCTGAATAAAATTCATAAGTTGATAAATTTCTTACTTAAGGATAACATGATATTTCACCCTGTACGATATGCATCATTACAAATCATTATATAAATATCCTCATGAATAAAAGATCTTGAAACTTGAGTCTTGATTTCTTGAAAAATATCACTCGCATTAGTGGAAAAGTTTTCATGTTAAATTAAACTTAACGTTTTAGTCATTTTGTGTAAGAGGAGGAAATTTCCTATATGTGATACTGACTCACACGCAGTTCATAGTTTCATATTACAAAGTCCTCCATTAGCTCATAGTGCCTTCTATGTGAAATGTTATTAAAAAGCACGAGCAAGCAAGCAAGTAAAAATATGCATTTATGGTATTCCTTAATTGAAATATTTTTATCATATTTATATTTTGGATATCATTAGTAGACTAAATTTAAATGGGTATATGAAGTTTAGAGTTACAAATAAAGTCTGAAATAATTTGCTGTGATAATGGGTTGCATAAAAATACGTGTTTAAGATGTACATTGTTTTCTTTATACATACATATATATATATATATATATATATATATATATATATGTGTGTGTGTGTGTGTGTGTGTGTAATGTTACGTGTGCGTATACATCTAACATAGTTATCAAATTCCGGCTAAAACATAAGGAAATAAGTTCTTTTTTTTCATTTTACTCTTTTTTTCCATCCAATGTTTTGCTTTCTCAAAGTCTTATTTCTTATTCTTTTAAAATTCATTCTAATAAGTTAATGTTCGCTTAAAATTTATATCCCTAAATACAGAAATTTACATTCGAACGAAGAAATATCTAATTAGTTTCAATAATTGGAATGTTGATTTAAGTAACCAAATCAAGCACCGCATAATTTTAAAACAATATCACTTAGTTGCAACTGATGATAAAAATCACACCAACACAAACAAATTTCATTATTACATAAGATTAATTTACGTGTCCAGTCTCTTTCAGGCTTGAATATGCAATACACGATTCGAAATGAAAGTCAATGAACACTTAAATGTTACTTAAGTACACTAAATTCCTGTTTGTACATATTGCAACATCCTCATCCATCAATTTCAACTCGTAAGAATGGGTTGAAATTGTCAAAAAAGGCAAATTAGGCTAATATGTTCATATGATTGAAATTGAAGTATTACTGCTCATGAGTGGGATAACCAGTGACCTCTATACTATTGATTTAGCCATATAAATTAATAATTCGAATTAAAAACCAACGTTTTTAAAAACAACGTTTTTATATGGCGGCAAAGTTTATTAAAAAAATTATTGAAATATTAGTTAAAACTGGATGCAAATATCTAAATATTGCATTGTTAGGCAAGTAAGAACAGTTCCCAAAATTTCAGAGCTCTAGCTTGCTGGGAAGTTGGTTAAATTAACGATAGAAAACTTGATGACACAGTGATACACACACAGACAGATACACACCAAGTGAAATACATAAAAACGTTAAAACTAACTAAAATTAATTAATTCATCCGGTAAATTAAATGAATAGAATGCATTTTTACCCAACCACCCTTGGCGACAAGAATTACTTAGCGATATTTTGCTAAATGTGGCTACCCTGTTCCGTTTTACGGACTTAAGTTAAACAAAAATTAAAATAATAATAATAATAAATAAAAACCAGCCAAGTTTGGAGCAAATTTTTGAAATCGCGCCAAGTGATTGGGCTAAACTGCATTATTAAAGAAAATATTAATTAAAACTTATCGCAAACGTCTAAATATTGCATTGTTAGGCGAGTACGAACGATTCCCAAAATTTCAAAGCTCTAGCTTGATGGGAAGTTGGTTAAATTAACGATCGAAAATTTGATGACACACACACACACACTCACACACACACACACACACACACACACCAAGTGAAATTCAGAAAAACGTTGTAAAATATATATAGAGGGACGTTTAGAACAGTCTATGGTTGTCTGCCAGTGGTAAAAGCTTGAGATGCCACAATACCTCGATGAAAACGCAGGATACCATATGAATAAATATTTGAGTTTAAACATGGACCAAAGAATAAATTTCGTGCAAGCAGTTTTTCTTATCGTGTAATGCCAAGACTGGAAGTAATGGGTCAAGAAATCCTTACGAGTAGAAAATCGAAGGGATAGACACCTTAAGCGTGTAGTAGTGACGAAATGCACAGAGTTATCTTGACCATTAGTCGAGCATTAAAACACTAATACAAGTATGCCATTATCTTCTACAACAATTCTTTGATGTCTGCTGCATCGTAGAATACGTGGAGTTTCTTCGTACAATATTCCCAAATAGAAAAAACATTTGCAACTGAGATTCAATGAGACCCGTGTGGTGACCGGGAAGGACAGAATATTCCCACTGTAGCTCATGCATGTCGGAAGAGGCGACTAAAATGGGTATCCAGCGTCTTGGGGGTATAGCCCCTGACCCTGGGGGTTATATCAGGGAACCTCAGGGACTTGCCTCCTTCTGGTAAGTACGGGCGTCATGACCCCGAGGCACCCTAGTGATCCTTTTTTTTCCTATGGGGTTTACTCTCTTTGGTAAACATGAGTGACGCACTCCCAGGTTACCCTAGCGATCATTCTCTATTTTCGACCCTCCTTCTTGTCAACCAATTTTTTTCATTTTTTTCCTGTCTAGACCACAGTTACATCTTGTTTGGTGTAGCATAGCCATATCTGGCTCTTGAGTCAGTAAAATTTAAATTCACTCACTCACTGAGATTCATTGAACCTGTCGACATGAGCGCATGCGAGTCAATTTTCAACATATCATCTTTACCTATGAGCATCGTCTTAAATTAGAGTACAATGGTGACCACATCCACATTAAATGCTATATCAGTGAATGCACAATCCAGAGAGCCTTATCCAACATCATAGAGGACAAACGGCAAGCGTGATGGTATGAGGTGCCATTGGGTAGCATGAAAGAATCCATTTGCTAAGACTTGAGTGCTATTTTAACAGTAATCGGTTCATCAAATAAATTTTGTTATCCAAAGTCGTGTCCATCTTTGATAGCATTTTTGGAGCTTAATTTAATTAGGACAATGCTTGTTCAAACATTGATAGAAATGTTCAAACCTTCTTTTCAGCAAGGAAAAAGCCGATATAGCTTCCTCCTTGTCCTGGAAATGGACTGTATGTGTTATCTATAGAACATGTCTGGAATTTCAATGCATGGCGTCTCTGTCGTGATGCTCGTACCGTTTCTGATGCAGATGAATTTTAAGTACGGATAAAAGTAATCTCGATGGCTCTTTCTTAGATACCAAAAATTCTTAGATACCAATGACATGTCGTATAGATGCACTTTTTGCAGCACATAGTGGCTTCTACATGTAGGGAATTTCGGCAAGTAATATTGTTCGTACGCTTTTCAAATTTAAACAATTATTCGTAAATGTCCTGTATTGTTACAAATAAGTTTCATATAACTTTGATGAGCCTTTCATGGTACTGTATTTCTTACAAAAAGAGTAAATGCAAATGATGATGTCACACTAACTTCACATGCACTTATTGTTGTGTGTGTTCAAAAGTCACTATATATTATGATGAATATTATTGAAATGCATGTCCAGCTACAAGCAACCATGACATTACAATATAAACACATGTATGTACAAAATCTGGAAGCGACTTAAAGCATTTGCCTGCCCTCGATATCATTTTTTTTGTTTAAAAATATCAGAAAAGCATAATTTTCTACTTTCTGTTCAAAAAAAAAATTACGATGAAGTTTATTTAATTTATATTTAAAATTTGCATTTTATAGCTAAAATTTGTTCAAGCGGGAGGCTAAAATTGGTGAAGTCTTATTAAAAATGTTCTTTGCAAGATAAGATGTCATCAATAATATTAAATAAAAAGCTATAATAACTTACAGATGTACTAAAATTTAAAATAATTATCTTTTAACTAAATAGAATAAAATCAATATTTGAATGTAAAATATTATGAGAATAAATGGGGGAAATATTTCGCATAGAATTTGACAAGTCTTTGCTAATTTTGATTTGTTAAACATTTTAAAATGTAAACATTCGAATAAGCTACTTTTTTTATTTTACAAGATAAATATTACACCAAAAACAATCGCGTGACAAAATAAACAATGCAGTCGAATGTATCTTTTGAAATCTTTTCATGTTATAGGTAAAGAAAAAATCCATTTTAGACTTAAAAAGTGTGACGTTTGGCTATTCGCGATTTTCTCTTCACTAACATCGAGGATTTTATTATATTTTGAATTGCATTAAATTACTATTTCTTTCCAACCAAAATAAACGTGATTAGGTAAATTAGATGAAAAAGGAAGTTAAGTGAATAAATTAGATATAATGATAAATAAATGAAGTAGAATTGAAGGAATTGGAGATAGGGGGTAACGATTTGCTGATTGAAGTACCTTAACTATTTTTGTGGATTGAAGAGAATTCTAGTTAAAATATTAACATAAAATTCGGCTGCTTTGTGAAGGGATTAAATCAGAACATGTAATTTAGTAAGCTAAGATTTCATTTTTAAATCATTATCTAGGATTATATTGCATTAATCGGAATTTGGGAGAGAGAGACCTTTGCTTCATTAATAAATAAAGCGTTTTTTCTTGCTCTTGCATATCGTCAGTTGGAGTTTTGTGGTTATTGATTAAAATTATAAACTAAGATATGGACGTTGAATTAAATAATGAAGGATAGTCGTCAACAAAGTTATTATTGGAGACATGGAAGCATTTAGTAAGTTGCTATATTTAATTTCAAAACATAACTTTACATAAACAAAAACATGTATAATAACTAGAGGATCTATGTTTTTAAAACCAACAATAAAAATATTGAATAATTTTGCCTAAATTGCTCATATTAAGGTAGATGGATAATTTAAAATTCCTCCTTTTCGTGAATCAAGAGCTCATTATGTGTAAAGCATAAGCAAAGCATAAAATAACTGTCCATTTATTTAAGAAAACGTTTTATGTACACACTATAACAAAAAAAAAAAAAAATGACGCACCAAGAGGTAGTTACCCGATTGTAATTTGAATGAAATTTCGTATGCAAAGACATTTGGACCGAACATGCAAATGATTAAAGTTTGGTGTCCAATGAATTAATAGCGGGAGCTACAGAGTATCGGAACTGCTTACTCAGCAGGTGTATATAAAAAGTGATTCTCAATCAGACGGTCAAATTTTCTGTTACATTGCGGTTTAGGATACCTTTCAACGACTGAAAAAATGCTTCGCTGCAGGATTCGAGCTCATTAAGAGCAACTGTCAGAGTTTTAAAGAAGTCTATCATTGGTTTGAAAGAGGCAGGATGGACAAATTAGAGAATCGCTCGTCATATGGGTCGAAGCGAGGCGGAGATAGAAGATGCTGGCAAGAATGGGTGGACAATGGCAACTTTCAGGGTCATGGAGGTAGCGGTCGTTCTAGGGCCACAACAGATCGAGAGGACGTAATGATTGCCAGATAAGCTGTCACAGCGCCTATTCCATCTTTATCAACCAATAGACGGGCAATCCGAACAAGCGTGTCCATTCACAGACGGCTGATAGAGCGAAATCTACTCTTGTACCCACCACTACGCCACCTGCCACTCACGCTTCCACACTGCCGAGCGAGATTACAGTGGTGCTTGGCTCGATCAGATTTTAATGATGCTGACTAAGGACGTATAGTGTTTAGCAATTAATCCCGCTTCCAACTGTGTCCATACAATTATCGAATTGCTTGGTGACGCCCAGGACATCGTGCCGATCCTGTTTTCACTGTTACACGCCACACAGGTCCTCAACCAGGAGTTATGGTCTGGGGTGTCATTTCCCTTGATAGCCGAACGCTTTAGTTGTCGTTAGAGACACACTTACAGCACAGCGGTACGTCGACGACATTCTGAGACCTGTTTTGCTGCTTTTCCTTTCCCTGACCTTATTTTTCAGCAAGATAATGCTTGTTCCCTGACCTTATTTTTCAGCAAGTTCACATATGGCACGTGTTGCTATGAACTGCCTTACAGCTTGTCAAACACTTCCTTGGCCAGCCAGATCTCTCTCCAATCGAGCATGTCTGAGATATGATGGGAAGGCGACTGCATCTACCAGGGAATAATGATGACCTAGTCCAACAATTGGAGCAAATGTGGCAAGAAATACTGCAGGAGACCATCAGGGAACTTTGTCACTTTATGCCACGTCGTGAGGCAGTTTGCATCCAGACTAGAGATGGGTCAACACCTTATTAAGCTCGTTACTTTGTAACTATGTAATTGAAATAAATCATTGAATTTTTCTGAAATTTTAATCATTTTCTATTCTGTGCATAATTGTTCTAACCGCCAGTTTTTGTCTCCATCGGACAACTCCTTCTTGGTGAGTCATTTTTTTTTTTTTTTTTTTTTTGGTTATAGGGTGTACTTTCCTAAATAAGACAAGTGAGACCATTTCCAATGTTTTGTTACTCCTCTTTGGAATTTATCTGGAAAAAACCATTTATTTTAAAAATAAAAACTGTTAAATATAACTGTTAATAAAATAATAGTTACTGCGTAAATATAATTCTTATTTTGATCACATATTTCAGCTGATCAAATAGAAAACCATTTAATCATTTTTAAAAGTGTCCCTTAAATTTGAAATTGAATACATATAAATGCAATCAGTTTTTAAAATTTTATTTTCTATAAGAAATTTGTTTACTTATTTTCTTCATGAACACAGAGCATTTATGTAATGACAACGAAATTTTGTTTCCTTCAAATTGTTGATGTCATTTTGTGAAATGGTTCTAGAAATATTCCTTTCAGTTGTTTTCAGACGCAAATAAATTGCCTAATATGAATAAAGACAAATAAATTCAAATACTTGTAGCTCGTAGGGAAACTTCGTAAATTGGCTCAACTTTTGTTCGACTTTAACCATTTCCGCATAGTCAAAAAGCAACTTTTTCAGTACTTAATATAGATAGAAATGTCAATTAGACTATATTTCTGAAAGTTTATAGAGCATGATTTGTGTGCGGGGGGGGGAATAAAAGATCACAAGCATTTCAATACGAAAATGTTCTACGCCGTGCGAAATGAATCATGCTTCCTAAAATTTCTTTTATAAATATCGGAACAAAAAATAAAAATAGCAGTGGTAACCAGATCTAAAGGCAGAAAATAATAAAATAAAACAATTTTTATGTCATTATTACTTTATGTGCTAATAGTCTTCTGATAGGTTTGAGGATATAAGTTAAGAATTTCTTGTAAATGATGCGATTTCGATTTAATTGTCATTCTTCTAAGAATTTTCCCTTAGTAAAAAAATGAAAAGGCTGAAATATCATTATTGCTATTACTATTTGGATATAGTATAGATTTACTGAGAAATCATTGGAGAACAAAGATATGAATATATTTATGGTTTGTCGTTTAAATATAAATTATATTAAACTTCAGACTTATTGGAAATGGAAAACCTTAGAATGCATTTCATTGAATGATTAATTTTATAAATCTCAATAGTGTCTGAAATACCAAGTGGTATATTTAGGGAAAAACATTTTTTTACTTTTGTAATAACGAAAGAATATTCGTGATGTTATTGAGATAGCATCAAAGTAAAGAAAATTAAGGGAGCATCGAATTAAAGAACAATCATGTAGTAGAATTTAGCATTTTTAAATATAAACTAAGGTTTTAGAAATAGTGCGTTAGGATTAATTAGTTATACGGCGAACGCACGAAAAGAAGCATGGTTTATACTCAAGTGACAGGAAAATGACGCACCAAGACAGAAGAGAGTTACAATCGTGAAACTGTGCAAAATAGTTGAATGATGTCCAATATGAAAATGATCCAAGTTTAGTACTAATGCTTTTGACCACACATCCTGCAGTGGAGCTTTAAACAGGAAGTAGGTCTTATATAAATCAGTGCCTGGTGGAAGATTAATAAACGTAACAATTACATTCCGAATCTAGGAATACTTTTGTAAGCAAAGAATGCTAGGTGTGTGTTGTTAGACGTGTGAGAAGACATAGTAAAGCGAGATTGAGAGGGATCAGATCATCTTCACGACAACAATAGGCTAGTCAACGCTCCGTGTTTGCTCGTCAGATCAATAATTCAGAAAGTGCCGTCAGAACATGTTGGAAGCAGTTGACAGTAGATGGTATCCACGTATCGAAAACCGGGAATGGAACGATCAGGAAGATGACGAGGCTTGAAAATTGAAGAAAATTGAGAAAATTGCGGGAAGTGCTTTTGGATTCCACAGTGACACGTTCCACAATGCAATCAAATGTAGGGATTCCAGTTGTTCCACAAACCATTTCCACACGTCATGCGGAATTGAATCTGCAAATCAAGAGCTATTTTTGTGTATTGCATTCGGCTATTACATGAACAGTGGTGCCAAGCCGGAGCAACGTGGAATGCTACCATTTGGAAAAGCGTGGTGCTTAGGAAAGAATTCTTTTTGGACACAGATGATAACCACATACGGTTGTAGGGGGTGCCCTGGTAAACGGTACCATTTTACCCACACTGTCTCACGACACAATGCCCGCCCAGCAGACTGGAGGGTCATGGCCTTTGTTAGCCAGTTTATCCTAATTATGGTTCGTGGAACCTTAACGGGCAGCGTTATGTTGATGACATTCTTCGACCCCACGTGGTGCCTTTCTTAAATAGTCTATCAGAAGCAATATTTCAGCAAGATAACGCTCTTCCGCACACAACTCCAGTAGCAAAAGACTTTCTACTTCTTGTTGAGGCTCTTCAATGACTAGCCGGCTCCCCAGATTTGTCCCCTATAGAGCATTTGTGGGACCAATTGAAACGTCAGATATCATTGTGTAGCTTTGTATATGATTTGGAAGTGGCTGTTCAAGCTTTGTGGGTCTATCTGTCTCAGGATAACATCTAATGTCTAATCAATTTAATGCCGGCCCGTTTTGCGGCATGTATTGCAGCAGGAGACGCTTCAACGCTCGAATGAAATAGCACTGTTTTTGTTTAATTGTCTTGATATTCAAATCAAGTAAATATCTAATGTGTATCATTATGTGTATTAAATTTCGATCCGAACCTTTTTTTCTTGGTGCTTCAATATTCCAGAGTGTATATTTCATTGTTCAGAGTGTATATTTCATGTATTTTCATTACATACTTAGCTTCCATCATGTTCGACACATTTAGTTCTATAACAAAAAGTTCAAATATCAAGACAACTTAAAATTAACGCCATTTCTTTCACCATACATGACTCCAGTCATACTTGACTTTTGTTCATGACTGTATTTGAGCGAATATTTTCTTTTAAATGCAGTTTTCTTAAAATTAATTTTTTCGATTCAAATTATTTCAAATATACACAAATATTTTAGTGATGTATATTAAAAAGTGCCATAGGAGAGCAACGTGTCAGAGAAAGCGAATAATTCCTGCAGTCGTTTCTGACTAATTATCAGCATTACTTTTTTCTTCTTTGCTTAAGTCTAGGTGTAGAAATGTTTTGTGTCAACACAATCAAAATCTTAAAATGAGAAGATGCAAAATAAAACAAATGATTCAGTCTAGTATATTTTATGAGTTAAAGGTGAAAAATATTGTGCACAGCGTCAATATATGGAAGTCATATCAACTATTAATGATAATCATTCTAATCTTTCAGAAAACTCTTCAACCATAGTTTATCAACACTTTCCTAAAAAAGGCACTAGTTGCTGGATCAGTATCCTGTATCCCCCTCCTGATAATTATCTAACTTTTCACTCGCGTCTATTACGGAGGTTCTTAATCACTGTTCTATTGACCCCTTTGGAGTCGGTAGCAAGATATCAAAGGATCCATGAGCATGAATAAGGAAAATCGATTTATTATTTTTATTTTCATAGAGAGCTAGTTTTTGTCTTGAATTTCTGTATCTTTTAAATAAATATATATAAATACACAAGCATTTTTAATCTTGTGCAAGATAAGTAACGATTTTCAATCTGATCTTAAAAAAATATAATTTTATTCGAAATATTTTACATATTAAATGATGTTATGTTTTATAAATTTGGATATTAATTACCAATTAATTATTTAACACATTAATCACTATTGACGAGAAAAATCTCGTCTTAGAGAAAAATTCGCTATGGGTTAGCGACGACATAACTGGTTTTCTACGTTAGGTCTTTTTTCATGATATAGCGAGTCCAACAAGTTTTTTTATAACTTTTCAGCATATTCCAGCCCATATTATTAATTTATTGTGACATTTCTATAAGAGGATTCTAACAGCAAATTTTTCACATTTTGAGTAAAATAAGCGGATAGGGAGCGAAAAGGTTTTAATATTACAAAATGGGAAATAATGGGATAGCGTGATAGGAAAAAAGTGAGTTCTCAAGAGAACTCCGGGAAAAGAACAGAAGCTTGTATTATTATTTATGAAGAAAAAAGAAATACAAGTTTTATCCGAATTTACGCTTTGTTTAGCTTTATTGAAAGAGGTCAACCAAAGATGAGTAACATTGCAATGATCAGTATGCTAATGAGTTTAGAAAACAGTGATTGAGACGTTATATTGTTGTGAGATTCATGATTCAATTGAAGTAAATATTCGTTTTAATATATTTTAAAGCCCTTTGTTTCTCAAAATAAAGACTTAGGACTAATTTACTACATATAACTTCCAATTTAAATACAACTAATTGAAAATCAGATTTGGTTTTCCTCTAATATTCTTGAATTTCTCAAAAAATATATCTGTTTATTTTACTTTTAGTTTTCCAAGTTTCATGATTTATCCTGTAACTAAAAACAGACTGTATTTAATTCAAAATCATAATACATCATCATAATTTCTTTCTAAATCTTTAAGAACCTGTCCATAACTCCAAGAAAGCATACGTACATAAATCTGAAAATGTTATAAGGTTGTACAAATAGTTACATATTAATTAGTAAATTCAACAAACTTCTTATGACGAAAATAGAATTAATACACAATATCTCTACAAAATGACATTATTTACTTGTGTTGTAGATGAAATTTCTTATGTATGATGAATTTAAGAAAAAAAAGTAAGTATTTAAAAAATTAATTATTAATGATTTTTCTTGATAATTTAGTCAAGTTTTTGTAAATTGATAAACTGCTATTTTCCATACTTCATGATGCTTCGATTTAATGTAGGAGCATTCATATAAGCTTAAATAACATTATATTCCTTACTGTAGCTATTCTCGTTTCGACATTGTATTTACCAGATGTAACTTATAGCCATATGTCTAGAAATTTCCATAATATTCATTCCTTAAGGCTCCCATCTACCCACCATTTGATTTCATCAGCTTAATGTTAATCCTATGGAATTTCGATTTGAATTCTCTCATCTTTATTATTTGATCTATTTGAATGCAATAAAGTGCATCTGAAAGAGCAAAAAATAATGAATGCTTCTGTGGAATTACTTTTTTCCTCCGATTTTTAAAAATATTTGAAAATATTTTTTAAAGCCTGGAAAACTCAAAAACGAATCATTAAAATAAGAATAAAAATATATTTAAGAATCGAGGGGGGAGGAGTAATGCCACAGAATCATTCATTATTTTTTGCTCTTTCAGATGCACTTCATTGTATTCAAATAGATCAAATAGTAAAGATGTGAGAATTAAAGTCGATATTCCATAGGATTAACGTTACTTCCACGAAATCAAAATGGCGGGTAGAAGGGAGTCTTAATACTTGAAATACCAAATTTTGATTTTATGAGCTTGTGAGATCGTTGCGAGGCATATCGCATTGAACTTCAGTTCAAAACACCGGTGCGTCTTTTGTATTCTACAGCAATTACGTCACAGAAAGAAAGTACTTGGAATTTGCATCTTTTCAGATTCTAAATTCCCTGCTTTGTATAGTTGTCCATATACTTTTGGGACAACATATTTCTTATTGATTCACGTTTATTCTCACTTTGTAAATGTGAACAAGATTTTAATCATTTATTATTTTCAATGAATTAGCGCCTTTACTATTTACCTAAAATACCCAATCCATATAGTTATGAGATGCGCTATATCATAAAGAAAATTAAATAAAAAATAAAAGAGAAAAGACGAAATAAAACATTTTCATTCCATTTTAAAATCCCGATAAAATAAACTGAATTTTTATTTTTTGCATTAAAACGAGCCTTTTCTAATCTCATATTTATAATACTGGTTTGTTATAACAATTATAAATAGCTATTGGATAGGCACTATTATCTGTGTTTAATATCATTTCAATATTGTCCGTTATCGTTAAACAGATATCTGATAATGTGTTGGTATTATTAAATGCATACAAGATTGAGTAATTCACTCGATATGTACAAATAAATAGTTAATGATAAACTAGAATTTAGTTTTGACAATGATATCAAAACATAAATTTAACTAGTATAACATTTTAATTTTAACATTTAATTAAAAATAGATTTTGTTATAAAATAATCTTTTCCTCGTTACAGTGATTTCATTTTCATTATTTTCTGAAACATATTGTGTCTCAAATGATTCAAATATTTTGTAACATTTGTTTTAAATAAAAATTTGTAATAACCCGACTGACATGTATGTAATAACTGATAAATGCATTCCACTATTAAGATAATCTCAAAACTTTTTATATTTACCAGACAGGCAACTTCGGATTGTAGTTTAAATTCCACAAAGTAACTTTTTATGATATTTTCAGAGTCTATTGAACTTCTCTGTTAATAATTGCATTGGAATGAATTTTGAGGAAAAAGGGCCTAAGGAATATTAAATTTTTTGAAAAAGCTGAAATTGGAATGGAGAATATTTTCTAAAGCTATTCAAAACAGACACGAGAAAACATTCATTTCTAAAAAAAACTTAGAAATATTGTGTTTTTCATAACAACATAAATAAATAAACTTAATTGCTTATAAAATTGGCTGGTAAAAATAGAAAACCTTCAGTGATAATATAAAGTTAAAATCATTGAACATATCATCATATTAAAGTACAAAATCTTTAAACTATCAGCTGGTATTTGTTTGCTTCATTTTAAATCATAAACGAAGTGTTAATGTTTTTATATGATACAATTGTACCGGTATTTAAAAAATATTGTGAGGGTTTGTGTAATACAACAAAACTCGAAATTGAAAAATTATTTTAGTAAAACAGATAATTTCATGGATAATCCTTTGTCTCAATTTATGTAATTAAAGGGTTTTTAGTACGTAAAATTATGGTAGTTGGTTGGTTAGTTGGTTGGTATTATGGTAGTTGAAAACAATGGTAGTTGGGAGTGTATATGATATCAATTTTTGTGATCAGCGGTGTGGTCATAGGCTCGAGTCTTAACTATACTTAAAAATATCCCATCATGCTAATTATTAGGCCAGTTGCACGTCAAATAAAACTGAACTTCAAACAAACTAAGGTTACATTTCTTACTAAGGTAGCATTCTTAACATTTAAGGTAACATTTCAAATGTTATTCTCGTCATTTGACTTAAGACCATACTTGTCATTCGAAGCTAGTGGCAATAGATTTCTCTTATAGCTTCTAGTACTGTTCTAGTACGTTAACTGAAACCAACCAAACATTATTCCAAAATAAATTTTTTTTCCAATATACTTTATCCAGAGAGCTCAACACTCCAAAAAACATTAAACGTAACATTTTGTGTGTAAAACACTTGTTTATCTCATTTTGTAATGATTCCATTTTATTTAAGATGTTTTTCTTATATCGAACATATTTATTTGTTATTCATAAATTTTTATGTTCACTCATGTCAAACTGATGCCATCAGTGAAAAAGTATTAAAAATTTTATTATATAATGCTACTAAAAGTATAATCGCTTTTTGAACTGTATTATAGGAAGAACTGTCCCATCATTTTTTTTAAAAAAAAATTTCGATGCCTATCTTGTCTACTTTCGGATAAATCTTACATTAAATTTCATAAGAGCATATTTTTATTTACAAGTGTGTTTGATTAACCAAATGAATTTATATCAAGTTAAGAAAAATAATAATTTTTTTACCTTCTCTATTCACTTCAAATGCAGTGTCTTTTGAACGTCTCATTTTAATTGAGATATATTAATTAAATTTGTCATTCAAGTTTTGTGGTTAAAATTTTATTATACAGATGTATAATTGGATGAGAAAAAATTAAAATGGATCATTAATCAAGTAAAAATTTTAGTTGTGAAAAAAAGTATTACTTTAGAGCTTTTCAATGGAAAATTAATGCACTCAGGTTTCATGCATAGCATTTGCAATTAAAATGATGTAAAAATTTCGGAAGTTTATCTGCTCTATAACTGAAGTTATAAAATTATTATATATTATACATAATTACATTTTCGTATTGCAGAGAGCAGTAGCAGTGATGGAGATAATGCTGGCGAAGTAAAGAACGTGGCTCGTTTGGTTATGCGTCCTCCAGGGCACAGCGGAAAAGCCAAAAAAGGACACCTAGTATTTGATGCATCATTTGAAGGAGGTGATTATATTTTCCAACAAAGTTTAAAGCTTAATGTTGATTGAATTTCAAATGTTTTTGTCAATGATTTAAAAAATATAAATAAATGAATAAACATTTAAAATTAAATGCAATTTTAAAAAAGTTATGAAATAGACTTGAAGTTAGTCACAAAGTATTTACTAAAATAAAACTAGAAAAACAAGTGCTTCTGCATAAATTTAAGGTCAAAAGTTTTAGATTTTGTCAAAAAAATGAATAAAATAATACTTAAAAAAATTTCTTATCTGTAAAATAAAAAAAGTTTTAAATTCACTTTTTGGATAAAAATTTAATCCATATAAATATTAAAAACAAGAACCGTAATTTCACATGCATATAAGTTTCAGAGAGGGAGTACCTTTTTTCAATTACAATACTTAAAAAGCTGTACAGAATATTGTTTCAATTCAATATTATATATAATTTTATTTATTTTACTATATTGGGAAAATTTTAAAGATAAAAAAAGATTCCAAAAGCTGTTATTCAATGTATTTTAGCAATAACAGAGCTCATTTGAATATAAAATGTTTTATAAAATGGAATTCATCATGTGCTGTGTTATATTCTGAAACTGGAGCTGTTAGTATTTGATTATGTACCACTGCTGCTTCTGAAATGCAATGCTATTTATTTTAAAGTTCATTTATTTATCTAAATTTCCCTCAACTAAGAATGCATTATGTATCGATTTATTTCCAATAGATATGAATAACATTCTTTACGTGTTATATATGTTTTATTTTCATTTACAAAATTTTAGTTTTAAGAGAATATAAATTTTTTTAAAAAAATAATTTTATGTCATAAAAAATATAATAATTGTATTTAAATCGGGGAAATCACTAATAAATTTTTTATCAACTGATATCGATTCAAACTATTTAATATTAAAAGATTATTTTTTTCAAATTTATATGTATCTATTTAAACAATAATTAGCTTCCAGTACCCTCAAATAGTGTTTACGATATAAAAAAAAAACTTTATTTAAGATTCCTAATCATAAACTGAGAAACTTAATAATAGAAAAAAAATAAAGTTACAAAAAAATTGAGTTTTTTTCCCCTTTACTGATTTACAAACCGCAAAAACTTTCACCTATTTTTAACACAAACTTTCTTTTCAATAATTTTATCATATTATATATCATGCTATTGCTTATTGCTCCCTTTAATTAAAATATAATTACAAATAATAGGAATAAATTTAATTCGCATTTTAATATAAATGATTCTAAATAAAGGTATTTTACCATTGGTGGATTAACTTATCCTTTTGCAATATGACTCAAAACACATATCGCAGCTCTTTTTTTTTTTTCTAAAAAGAAAGCCTATTGTAAATAACAAAACTAAACCATTCTCGAGCATTTTTTTTAAAAAAATAGAGATTTGTATAGCTCAAGCGATTTCACGTATTTATTGTTGTAATATGCAATCTCCTGTTGTCAAAAAATAACTTTAGCACTTCTCCTCGCAGCTGAATAAAATGTGTGCCTCTGCTAATGCTTCAAAAAGAACTAAATTTTGAAAGTATTAATGGATTTATTTAATTAATTTCTCAAAAATAATATTTCTGTAACACAATCCATCTTTTGTAGATTTAAGTGGATAACAGTATCACAATGGCTTTTATAACAATTTCATTCAAATTGAATCATTAGTTCCGGAAATATTCGAGAAAAGAATGTTAAACATTATATATATATGATGATGATTGGACCTATAATTTAGGTTAATACATTATTATACAACTCGTTAATCCTTCACGATGTCCACCCCTCCCCTAAGGGGCTTATCTATTTTTGCATAAATACGGGAATCTCAATCTTGAAGTACCCAAATGATATTTTCACTTTTCCATGTGGTGTATTATCTTCAGTATATATGGGTGACGTGCCTCTAAATTATCATAATGGATCCTTGTCTACTATATTGCTATTCTCTTCTTCATCTAATTTTCACTTTTCCTTCATTTCTTATCTAAACGTCAAGATCACAAAAACACTTGTGCGAAAATATATTTACGAAGCACATATAGCTGTAATTTAATCCCTGATTTCGTTATAATAAAATAAGTTTTGATTTGGCTTAATATTTTGTTATGTAACAGTTTCTATGTCGTTTCTATTACCAATTAACTTTCATGATTTTCATTAAGGTTGTTGGATTGTCATCCTACATTGTTTTCGTATTCAGCTTCATATAAGAAGTGAATTAGTAACAGGAGCAGATACTTTCTGCTTTGTTGTTGGTTCGTGCTTCAATTTTAACCGGTGGTAGGATGGAGCGCACTTCTCTCAATCTGGCTGCTAATAAGTCTCTTCGAGATTTCTACCGAGTATGCAAACAGACATGGATGTACGTTTTTTATACTGTACTTACACGATAAAACCATTTCATTTAAGTTTCCATTCTCTATTCAGAAGGTGGACCTGTAGCCTAGTGGTCAAGGTCGTGGACTCGCGGTTGGTGGTTTTTGTTCAGTCGCGGGTTCGATCCTTGGCCGCCAAAGACACGCCGTGTAGCCGAGACTGATGCAAGTTAAATCTGTCGGGGCCCAAAGTCCTCCCGTTGGTGTGGTGTAGATGTTAGGAGAGGGAGGTGCCAGCTCAGGTGTCGACATCGTCACTTGACCGAGGTTCAAAGTTACGAGGTCCGTCGCCAATAGCCATCGTGTTGCTGCTCGTGTGACGTTAATAAAAATTAAACTAAAACTCTCTATTCAAAATAGACTTCTTGACATTGATTAATAACCCAAACAAAAGTGTCAAAAAACTTCTACCTGGAGACTTTTCAAAGAAAACTTTTTCTGCTTTACAATCAAGTAAATTTCTCTGCACTAAAACGTTATCCCAGCAAATGCTGTTCCTTATAAGTCTCTCAATAATCTCTGCTGCCTTATATCGAAACCGATATCCTTTAGGCAACTGAGTTTCAGGTCCTCCGAAGTTTATTGGACTAGAAATGTCAGACAGATTTTCAATCGTAAAGATTCCAAATACCTCCGATTTAACATTTAATCTGAACATTTAGCACACCTCAACTACCGAATTGCAGAATTGCTTGCATCGTCTTTTCGGACCTTATATTCAAAATCCTCTTCGTTGCTTTGATTCAGAGGTTTGGAAAGTCTCAAATAGCATATCGTGGACAGTAAATCCCTTTTAGATGTGATTCCATTAGTCATTTCGATACGAAGTGTAATTTAGACACTTTAGATTTAAATGCGTAAATTGTTCTCAATCCAATCCTCATTTAACTCCAGAGCATATCATCAGTGGTTAATAAAGAAGAATATGCATGAAATTAAAGTAAAAAATCATATCTTACCACGAATCTACGTAATTAGTTCTATCCTAAACAATAACTTCTTACGCTCAAATCATCAATATTTTTTCTTTGGAACCAAAGTTATTTGACCTTGAATCACTGTGTCATCTCTATTCAATCCAATTATCTCCCTCTACATCTGCAGTTTTTACTACGTCTTTATCAACTAAATATATCCTTTTACCGTCTGCGTCTACAATAATATATACCTTAACAACAACTGAATTTACACCTCCTCATCTCATACTCGATATGAATGATTTCTCATTCATTAGGCTACTTTCCGCCCTTATATGTGCTGCACATCAGAATTTGAAAAACAGCAAAAAATTAGAATAAAATGAAAAAGTTCTTTGCAAAACTTTGCAGATTTAGCCACCCAAGATGTATTTTTTTTATAATTATTTAAATTACACAATTAAATATAAGAATAAAAGTAAATGATGAAATATCGAGAAACGGACAATAGTAAACTTTTCCGATATTAAACTTAAAGCAAACGATAAATTATTAAATTGAATATATTTAAGGTAAATGTAATTAAAATTGAAGCAAAAGATAAAACAATTGAAAAATGATCTGGTACGTCAAAAGGGATCCAACTAAAACAATAACCCCTTGGGTGGCTAACAAAAGTAAAGAATACTTGATAAAATATTTATTACCTCACTCCAGAAAATAAATCCTAAGTCGAAATAAAAATTGTATAAACTTAAAATGTATTCCAACATCGAGCATTACAGATAACGATGATATGATTCTCTTTTATGTCAGTGATTCTTGGTTAATGGATGCTATGGACTATACTGAAACTTTCATTTTTAAGGCCCATTTAGAAATGGAGTCAGACGAGATCTTTCGTATTTTTATCAGATATTATTTGCATGGTTTGAGCTATTGTTTTTTAAGAAATACCTCCATGTTCTTAATTATTTTAACGGTAAAATGTCACTTGAAGCAATTTTGTACTTCATCCAATGCAATTTTATGAAATTGTATCTTTTTACAATATAATGGTAGAATATTGATTTATTGCAATTAATTAATTTAATACACAACATCTTGTGTTTGGTGCAGCGCAGCCAAATTTGGCTTTCATGCCATTAACCTACATCATCATCAATCACTCCGCTATAATTATATCTTAATTTCAAGATTGAACATTTCCTGAACTATTATAGAGAATTGTATAAGATTTGGATGAAGGCGTTTGTTTTTAGGTTCGAGGAAACCAAACATTAAAAATATGGTATGTTAGAATTAACTTTTTTCATAACTATTAAATGAGTTATATTTTTCCTGATATTACTTTTTTCAATAACTATATATTTTTAGAAATCGAAAAATAATGTTTATCATTTGTTTTTAATAAAATGAAGAGGAAGAAAATATTTAACAGTCAAATGTTTTGAATATTCTTTTAACATTAGAGAACCCTTTTTTTGAGCACTTGCAGCTCGAAACCTTTCAAGAAAATCTTCCACGGAATTTAAAATTTTGATAGGTTTAATTAAAATCAAAGTTGATATTAATATGCGAAATAAAAAAAAACTAAGAGATTCCATGGTAGAAAATTATTTTTAGAAGTTAATGAAGTAGTTTAATTAATACATCTCTAATATTATTTAGTTCCTTTTGAGTCATTAACATTGACAGCAATTTTATCCTGCTGGGAATTACGGAAGCAATTAAGTGTGTCCTATTTTTAGACTACAATTACATAAATATTGTATATTAATCGAAGATTCACTAGTTCTATAAGTCTTAGTTTATTGGTCTGAAAATGTAAATGAGTTCTGTCTATTTGCTAAAACCAAGTGAACACGGACTCACGGTTGGCGTTGTTTTCATCGAGTAATAAGTTCGAGCCCTGATGCCACTAAAGACCAGCATCGTAGAGAGACTGAGGCACGTTAAATCTGGTAATGGTCCCAAGTTCTCCAGTTGGTGTGGTGTGGTGTGGAAAATTGGAGAGACAGGTGAAAGCTCAAGTGCCTTCCTTGTTACTTGATCGAGTTTAAAAATTAAGAGATCCGTCGCCAGTAGCCGTGGTGAGCTTCTTTCTCATTAGGAGTCCTGATGGTCAACTTGTAATTCCAGTATTCGGGTTCAGTCTTTTATTCCAAAATCAAATCTGAATTTTTATTCCAATTGAATATTTATTATTCGCTTCCTAACTGGTCATTACCTCTTCGTTTATGATTTAAATCGTTTCCATTTGAAAAATACAAATTTATGTTCTTGTGACTCTGTCTGAGTTCCTGTCCATTACGTTTTCTCTTGCCCTCTTACGAAAAGTTTCCACTGTTGTAGAAGCGAAACCTATTTGGCTGAAGCCCATGTGTGAAAATACTAATTTGCATTTCATGCTTAAATCCTGTATTTGTAAAATTTCTAAGCACATTTTATAAATATTTCAATATTTGGTTATATTTCTAAATTTTCCATATTGTGTGCTTTTAATTGTATAACTTGTATGTATGTATTTATTTTTGTCTAGTACATCATTTCTGAATTTTTTAATATTTCTTTTTGTGTTTGTGTGTCCCCGGGAGTCTGTCTCCCGGCGTGAGTCATTATATCATCATATCAGCATTCGGTATTGCCAGGAAATCGTGATGTCAATGGGGGTGCAGATTGATATGTATTGCAGAAAAGGATAGAAAGTAAAGTGACAAATTGGAAGTATTAGAACGATAATGCCAAAAATGAACGTCATCTGAACTACGACGCATCTGTAAACAAGTTGCTTGATTATGTTTTCTTTTGATTTTCGGGATTGTGTTTTAATTATTTATTCTGTGCTCCAACATGTGCTGTTTCTTTTGCTCTAACGAGTTCTGCCTGGATCACAGATACACATTGATTGGATCAGGATAGTCATATTTGATTTTTGCACCATAAACTTCAATTTTCACTCACTCACTCCAAAAAGCGTAATAGAATTTAAGTGTATCTAGGTTCTAGTTCAGGTGTCTGTCTAGTGATGGCAACTCGAAAATTATTACATTTTAATGATAAAAACCCAATGTAGGACTTCAATAGATATCCCTCTGAAAAAATTACTATATAATCTGTAGTATACAGTAGGATTTAAGTATTATAACGAATAAATTTATTCACAAATCCAATGAACCAAATTGAGCATATATCGTACAGCTCATGCTAAGAAGAGCGAAAAACACGAACAATATCTAGTCAATAATAGAATGCATCCCATATTTTCTTCAGCAGGTTCGGTGTTACGTTTTGAACGGCTACAGTTATTCGCATTTCCATCTTGTCAACGTTCACCATTAAAAGTGGCAAAAACATTTTACTTTTTAAATAGTCCCTCAGAAAAAAAAAATCACAGTTTGTTCAATCAGGGCTTCCTGAGACCATTTAAGAGTAAACCCATCATCTTTGTGACCAATCCACCACAGTGGCAATTTGTAGTTTAAATATCCATGAACAGAAAATGTCGGTATGGAAAGCGTTGAAAAGTTATTAACTTTCAAATTAAGAACGTTACAGCTGGTCTACAAAAGGATAACGAACAGTTAATTAAATTTTGCAAGCTCGTTCTTAATATGTTCGACAAAAGCGAATTCTTTAATTCTTTAGCGATGATTGGAAGTTTCCAACCGACTGATAAGTCAAAAAAAGAAAACAAAAAAAAAAAAAAAAACGATGCGCATTTATGGGGTATAACAACCTTTGAAGTGGAGTGCGATTAGTCGAAGATTAATGCGTTTCGTGCTATATCATAAAACAAAAATTTCAGCCTATAATTTCTTACTAGTTTATTGCTAATGGCAATACGTACCTGAAACTGCTACAGATATCCTGTTTCCATTGTTAGAAGAAATTGGAGCTCGTTCTATCATAGTCTTGTTATCTTTCGTGTGTCTGATAAAAATCACATTGAGCATTTTCAATTAATAAATTTTAAAGTGTTACTTTTACTTTTATCCGTCCAAAATAAGTTGTAATTTCATTTGTGTTACAAAAGTCGCTCTTCAAATGTTGGGATATGTTTTTGCAAACATGTTATATAACATCCGTAACTATTTACTTCTGTTAGAAGGTGTTGAAAACAAATTAATTTTTCTCTCCATTTTAAAACATTATTTCTTCAGATAGTTTGTGTGACATAAGAGAGAAATGACGATAGACTGTGGTTGCCTAGGGAGAAAAAAAGACATTTGCGCATGAGAGCAGTATAATATTGATGCACGCCTCTTTTCGTCTTTCATGTACAACACATAGTTATGGACTATGAACGTTCAAGTGAAGCAAGCATCAACGTTCGTGCTTGTATTAGACTTCTTTTATAAGTGGTTGAAAAACGTGTTTTAAAAGTGATGCATGTTTTGAATTTGAAAATAATTCCAAGTTCCCTTTATTATTTTTATAACAATTTTCTTTCATGTTTCTATGTAATGTTTTAAACATATAACTATCCAAGTATACATTAAGAAAGTCCAAAACTTTCTTTAAGTGTTTTCTTATATATCATACATATATTTTGTTACCGCAGAAACAATTTGGTTAAAAAATATCTTAAATGCTGACCAGAAAAACACTAAATGTAAGGGTCAAAGCATTTTCTTACTTTCTAAATGCTTCTTAAATTTTTTTTCATACAACTTGAAAAGTTTTATCGAAGTCATACTCGTATCAATAAGTATTTACTGATGAAAATTTTCAAAAAGAAAAGAAAAATTTGATTAAAAAAACTAAATAAATATTCCAACAGAAGGAAATTGAATATTTTTTCTCGATGAGATTAGTTTCTAAACATAAGTACGCAGTAACAAAAAATAATCAAAGCATTCATTTTCAAAATAATAACTTATTTTATAGAATAAAAAACAAGTAAAAGGATTGTAATAACATCACAGGCAATACATACTATTGTTTATTTCGGGAATAGAATGATAAAAAAGATTTTCGCCTTTTTATGTAATTAAACGCCAGTATTTTTGCCAAATTGATTAAAATATAATCTCAGAGAACTGAAAATTCGGAAATAATCTTAATTGAAAATAGTTTCCTTTAAAGAAAAATAATTTACCTTTATGATGTTAGGGGGAAATATCTTTTCCTGGAATTATTCCATTTCTTTCGTAGATTTTCTTTCACTAATTGAAATTCTAGATTTTTGTGTACAGTAGTTTAAGCTCAATAATATTGTGTGCATCTGATTGTGATTAGACGCATATAATTATTTATTTTTAAAAAGTCCTTAATAAACAAAAATACTTTGCGCTTTATTTTGCAGTTACTGATTATATTTAATTATCAAAATTTTATACTTATATTTAATCAATTTGAACAGGCTCCTTTGAATAAACATTTCAAGTTTGTATCTAAATGGAAAATTTTAGGTTGTTTTCGAATTGCTCTGTAAGAGTTTTTAAATGTTGTGGGATATGAAATCATTTAATTATCTTATAAATAACGATATTTATTTTGGTTTGTAATATTAATTTTAATTAGCTTGGTCTGTATTAGAATATCAGATAACATTCTTTAGTTTTGCTTAATTATGTAAATTATTTGCATTTTGGTGGAATTCTGTTCTAATTTAATTAAAAAATGGAGAAACTAGAGCTTCGAAATCGTCTTCTTCACTGGACCATAGTTTAAATTTATGACATTTATTATAAATCATTGTCATACAGCTACAATAATGATGTTATTTCAAACCAATGGATCATTCAATTTAATTTTGAATATTTTTCCAGATATTGGTTGTTAATAAGATCGAAATATATCTTGCCACTTTAATATTATCAATTTTTAGTTTCTTTAATTTATTATTAGTTTTTACTTATAGACTTAAGATTACTTTTTGTAAAGAATAGTTATAAAATTAAGAATCTTAATGCAAGTTCAGAGATTCTTCAAACTCTTATGTTTTAATTTTCATTGAGTTTGAGTACTCTTTATTTACAGCAAAGAATATTCATAATTTTAATGTTAGTGCCAATATTTAGTGTTTAAAATATTTTAATTTTCATTTGTTTTTCAAATGTTCGTGAAATATTTCAGAATATAGGAGCTTGCATTTTCTCGTGACAATTCCTTTAGATTCGGTCCTTTAGCATTTTTAATTTGAATTCCTTCATGAATTTTTGGAATATTGTCTTTCATATAATTAAACTATAGCAAATTACATATATTTTAAATTAAATTATTTATTTCAGCTATTCGTTACGTTATCAATGGGGGTTACATGTAATAGTACAACAGATTTCTGTCACTTATTATCAGTGAATAAAAGGTTGGTTATTAGAAGAACAATTTTTGTTTAATAACGTCTCACTTAAAAGCAACGTCTGGGCTACTGGTGATGAACCTTGAAATTTTGAACCCTGATCAAGTCCTTAGTTGGCATCCCTTTTTCCTAACTTCTTCACCATCCAAAGTGAGGACATCGTCAGATTAAACGCGCATCACGGTGCCCTACGTATCGATTATTTATTGGCTTCAGAAATCGAACCTCCGAATTGATAGAAGCAACGCCGGCTATGTGATACCAACCATGACCACTTGGCTATCACAACAGCACAAAAACAATTGCATCTGTCCTCAAAAAGAAAAAAAAAAGGAATTGTATGCAATAATGGCTTTTATTTATAAAGTACACCACATGGAAACACTTCTTCAACATATAACGGAAGAGATTTACTTGTGATCACTTTTCCTTCAGCACGTAGACGGCCCTAGTCATAATGTAATTTTATCTGCAATATTCTTGCAGGTAAAATTTCTTTCTTGTTTTTTTTATAAAGAAATAGTAAAAAATATTATTTTTGTAATAATAATTAATTTAATTTGAAACTCATTGTTAAATCCAATATTCAGAATAAATTTTTAATCGACATTTCGTTGGAAATAACTAGCGAATTATTTACAACAAAACCATGTAATTCCTGTTCCCTATCAACTGAGGAGAATAACATTACCAGCGGTGATTTATGTTTCTTAATTCTTTACTCTGAGACTTTCACGTTCTACAAATTGTAATGTTTTAAAGCATCAGGGATTTGAATTTTTCTCATATGTGAATGGTTTATCCATAATTTTCATTGGCTTCTCCTCTGCCAACAAAAAAAAAAAAAAAAGTGCTCTTTTACACTGAGCATGAATGCTATTTTTCAATATACGAAGTTAAAAATCCAAAATGAATCATCCGATTTCAAAATGCTATATTTTCATAAAATAAACGACACTGAATGATAAGTGATACACGAATGCAAAGGGAAAATATGGGATTTTTTTTTTATAACAGTTCGATATAACTTTCTTTAGTCACATGTATAATGTCGATTCGATAAGTATATTCCAACCGAACACGTTGTAAAGTTCATGTAAATTTGTGGATAATGATGGCGCATACATCAAGTCATCTAGTTTACTGCGAACAATCGTACTGCGAGGTAGCTCCAAGAAAACTTCTAAAACAGCTTCGTGAAATGGCGTCACGAGGAATACAAGAGAGTTACCCACTGTTCACAATATAACACTTCCACATTTTCCCTTTGTATTTATGCATTACTTATCATTCTGTGTCTTTTATTTTCGTAAAATATGGAATTTAGAAGTAGGATGATTCATTTTGAATAAAATTGAATTGTTTTAAATGTGTTTTGTGTAAGGGGAATCAGTATATTTAATATCATGGGGAAGCCTTATGCCATCTCAAATATCTTGTTCTAATATTCCTTAAGTTTAGCCCTTTCCATTCTAATATATATTCTTCTATACCTCCTAATCGACCGAGAAATCTCAACACATGCAGATGTAGCATCTTATCGCTATTTAGGAAATATATTTCGACTTTCTAGAAAGGAAAGGGAAATGTTTTTCTCATTTTTAGATGCTATTTTATGAAGTATAATCCAGAATTAGAGATATACGCAATATTTATGTTAAATCTCTTTTTTTTAAAATCTGTATTTGATTTAAATGTTATCTTGTTAATTTTCCTTTCTGTCCTGATACAAGCAATGATTCAGGTAGAATATTCAAACCATGTTTTAAAGAAAGACTTCAGTATTGTTATTTGTGGTAAAAAAGGAAAATGCATTTGATTAAATACTGTTATAATTTATTATTAATTTGATTGATTGACACTAAAATACTGCATTAAGAGATCAATTTATAACATAAATATTTAAATAATCATAAAAATATAATAAAACAAATAAATATGTTTTCTTTTCTAATTACAATCAACTGTCATCAATCTGTTTTCTGTTTTTTTAACCTCATAAGAAATAATAACTTAAGTTAATTAAATAAATGCTAAATTTAATGATATTAAGTTGAAATGTGCAACACAATGAGTTCATTTAAATTAAAATGGGTTTTTTATTTATATAATATATAATTATATTATATATAATTTATTAAAATAGTTTTTAATAGTCTATGTATTTTTTAATCAGTTGAGAACTCGTGATTGAAAGTCATTTTAAGATTATTCAAATATTAAGTGTTATTTTGTATTATTTTCATTGCCATAATGCCAAAGAATGTAAATCCCACCTCATATTTCGATCATCATTCGTTCTCATATTTCGATGAAAATTATTTTTACTTTAGCTAGTTGTGTTGTACCATCGTTATATTAAAATTGATATGCATTTCCAATTAACAAAATAAGTATAAAATGAAGCTTACTGCCTTTAAAATAGTAAACAAACAATTTTGGGAAACCTATAAAGCATAAAAGGAAAACGTAAATATTTCTATTTAAAACAAGTCAGTCTAATATTCTATTTACTCAATTATTTTTTTGCAAAAATAAAAAATACAAGTTTTAAATCAAACTATTAAAATAAATGTATTTTAAGACCAGGTAAAAGGCGACTTGGTAAAGTAATCTATTCATTATTTATAACAAGAATAAAAATCTAATATTAATGAAGTCCGCACAACTGTGGTTAAAACAGATATCCTGGATATAGAAAGGAGAAAAAAAAATGCGCGTGACCAAATAAAAGAAAAAAACGCAAACATTGAAATCACTGAACAGCTGATGTCGCAGCTCACAAAGTAACAGAAAAAAAGATAAAATATAAAGAGAAAATTAGAGAGGAAAAAAAAGCTTAACTTCCGTTACCATAGCAACGCAGGTGTGGTCCAAAACCAGGTGTTCTATAGCTGTGCATGGGGAACTCTAACTCAACACACCCAGATTTCTTTTTTTATGAGCAGCTTCTTGGCATTCTTATTTTTAACCTGAATTAAAGAGTTTCACAGTAAAATATTTTGTGCTCTCTGTCCTTAGGGATTAGAATATGCATGGAGACGACCGATGTTACTTTCTGTTCTCTTCACTTTTGCTGTTATTTGCAACATTCCAAATTCTTTCTCTAGCCTAAGTGATTCTTTTAATATCTATCAATGACGAAAAAATAATTACTTACCGTTGCTGGGAGCAGAGTTCAGATTTTTCTTTTCTCTTGTAACGTGTAATGGATAAATGCTTATGGTTTGATTTAGGGGTGCAATTATGATATTAAATATTTTCTTCCTTTTTTTGATTCCAAAAGTGATGATGTGTTTTATTTCTTAGTTTAAGAAAAATATTTTGTTTTGTCTACACAAATAATTTTAAGTTTTTGAGAATTTTTCTTTAAGAAAATTAAATTTTTAGAGTTTCTTTTCGTCTTTCCTGAGAAAGAATTTATTTACATTTTGAGATTTTTACAGAAACTGAATAATAAATGCTAAATCACTATTTCCTTTTATGAAAAATTAAAATTCTAACATTTATTTAATATAACTTTCAAAATCGAATCGAGTGTTGTTCCTTTTTTTAAAAATCGAACTACTTTAATTCCTTTTTCGAAAAAAATATATTTCTCAATTTGCTTATATTATTCAACGATACTATTTCTTAAAGGATTTTATTTTCTAGTTTCTTTTTAATTAGTATATTTATAATAATTAAAAATCCTATTATTTTTAAAATTAATATCAGAATTACTTTAATGTCCTTTTATAATTAAGTTTAAAATTAAAAATTTAAATTTTAAACGAATGTAATTTGCACTGATTTAATGTTTCATTGATTGCAACTAAAATATCCAACAAAACACCTATGAAATGTGATAAGTTCTCTTCGGTTTACTATGAATTCAATAAAACTTATCTAAATATAAATAATAAATAGCATTTGAAAATAAGATAAATCTTATACATTATACATACAATTAAGAAACAAATTGGTTAGGGTTAATTTTAATATGAAAGTAACTTGAATAAAACAAAAGAAAATTAAAAATAAAAAGTTGTCCAAAATACATTCATAGATAAATAAAAAAATTAATTAAAAATCGAAAATAGTTGTTATCTTCCAATTAATTTAATATCAAGTGTTAAACTTTGTTACATCCAACTACAATTCCATCGGGATTACTAATTATATCAGCATAACATATTTAATTAACGTCACAGTGATTCAAATGAAATTTACTCAAAATAAATTGTGTTGATTGTTGTCTAACATATAACTTACTACAACAAAAATTTAAATTAATCTTTTGACTGCTCAGTTTTCCCATAAAATTGCGTATTTCTTATTATGTATTTAAAATCTATAAATATTTGAAGATTAAATGCGTAGCATAATTTTGTTTAAAGGTTTTGTTTTTAAATATTGATTTCGATCAATGGAAGAAATGTTCAGAAAAGTTGATTTTAAATGCACATCGAAATCGCAAAATAAGTAGTCAGAGGGTTGAGTGCAATGATTTAAGCTTGCGGTCTTCAGTATAGAAAAGCACATTTGACAACATAGTCTCCATTATGTCTTTCTTATCTTTATTTCGTTGAATATCAGAATGAGACAAACACTTTCCAACAATGCGCATCATAGAGTAAATCATTTGTTTATTTTTCTACTCAGTTGAATGAGGGAGTCATTCCTTTGAGAAGCTCTCAATGGTTGGAGTTCAACCTTCTTGGAAAGCTTCCAGCTAGGGATATAGTATGTAATTAAGTATTTAGGCTGTGAAAAAGTCAGATGTAGACAGTGAAATGAGGAATCTACACTTAACATTAATGGATCACTGTGAAACATGCATTTTTCCATATGTGAATGCATTAATAATAAGATCTTTGTTCCATTGACAAATGTCGTGAATTCATCTATAATTATATTCAGTTTACATCCCATTTCAGTTACAGTTAGAGTTAAGGTGTTAATATTCAGTTGGTTCATTGCGTGCTAATATCTTGATAGGCATTGCGTGATATGTATATGATGCGTTTCATTTTTAGAACAGTTCCTTTGTTCCAATTTATGCCCTTTTATAACCAAATAGATTTTAGCGAACCCTTAACATAGCTATATATGTTATGTACTTTGATTTTTATGGACATCAAAAAAAGATAAGTGATTTTTTTAATGTTTCATTAAATAAGGTACCTCTAATTTTTCTACACGATTTTTTTAAAAAAAGGGTTGTGGTGGAGAGGTCTTATATTACACATGCTCTGCCCTTTCTAAAATCAAATGTAATGGAACCTTTTTTTGCTAATTAAAAAATAAATCAAGCATACAAATTGAATAGACAATTTTTCAATGAAACGCAATATTAAATTAAGTTTCTTTCATTCTTTAAGCATGTAAAAAATCAAGATTTTTGCGAAACGAAAATGATAGCGTTTTAGTGGTCATAAACATGTTTATTTTGAATACTTTATAAACTGTACTTTAAATTACGTCTTGTTTAATCTATTTAATACTAATTATTTCAATGTTTTATTTATTTAGATTTCAGTTGCAGTAATTTTGAGAGATTTCTATTTTAAAATGAATAATGTTAATACACATCATTTGATAGGTTCAGAAATAATTTATTTTTGATATTAGTTTAATGAATTTTTTAGAAAAAATATACAATAACAGTAATATCTTTTCTTTAATATATATATACGATTATTAAAATACATTTTATCTTCTTATTGATTTTAGTTTCTCTAAACAAGCTTCCATATTAAAACTATTGGTAGATTGTACTAAACATGTCTTGTTGCACAATTCTTTATTTATCTTTCTACAATTCTCAGGAATCTGTAATTTTATTTTCTCATTTACCTTGCGTGCTTCCCTGCTTCCGCATTTTCAATGTTGATTACTTCAAATAGAAATTCCGCGAGTGAAAAGTATGTTTCGCAGCTTTCAAATATTACAATCTACATTTGTAAGAGCTCTTAATGCACGCACATGTTTGCGTGCCTTAAATGTGTCAAGTAATCTCTCTCCGAAGAAGAATTAACGAGTATGCTTTACTAATAAATTTATAATATGGATATTAGCAGTTAAGATGCAAGTAGCTTGGTGTGTTACCCTCTATTCATTAAATATTTAACGCCTAGAAATTAACTACCAAATTAATTTCTCAATCGGCGTTCGTCATGTTTACTGGCACATATGAATACGATAGCGAATTCTCGGTTTACTCGGTAACGGCATGTGTTTCAGAGTTTAATTATGAGTCTCTTGAGCTTTTCATATGAACTATTTATAAACACACCATCATTAGTCTGATACTGAACCCGAAAAGAACAACAACTTATTCATAATGCATACTGTAATCGCGTATTGAATGAAAAATAATACATGTCAATTTCCTATAAATCTTGATATTATGTTTATTTTTGAGATAAAGCAATCTTATTTCATGGATTCTATCTTTTTTGAGAGATATATTGTCTTTAACTAAGGATAAGCCTGTATGTATAGTAAATATTATGTGCACATGAAGAAATTATGCCTTGCTCAGATAAAATGGATATATACATAACACAGACTATAATAATATTTCTGATAGCAAATCGAAGATCCTTTTTGAAATCTGTTTGTCCCTTGTATATGTACTTAAGAGTTAAAAGATTAACTACTATTTTAAAATATCTTTAAGCATTTTAATATATAATTTATACTAAAGAACTGTTTTAAAATAATTTAAATTAAAGCAAAATTCAAAACCTTAATTATTAACATACTTCAAGGATTATATTATATATCAAGAGATTACCATTTTATAATGCTTCTGTTTTATACCGTATTCATAGCTTCAATTTTTATCTTTGTGCACAATTTCATTAAGAACGTCACTCTCTTTGAATTCGATTTTCTCTGCTTGATTACCGAATTTCCTGTTTGAAACAAAGAAAAACTCTCTTGTTTCAAAATATTTTTGTTTAGGTTTTGTTTTTAGGATTGCTTATAAGCGAAGAGATATTTAATTTTTTAAAAATTATATTTTAGTACATTATTACTTCATATTTTTAAATATTTAGGTCTTGTATGACTCTAAATGCAGTATGAAATGAATTATACTAACTTTATTTCTTTGTGGTGAAGCATGTCGAGATTTTCATTTCAAAATGCAGTCAATGTTCAATTCTTTAGGTTTCTTAGCTCTGTGTCTAGCTTTTTACACATTTTTTTCCGAAAACAAAACTTCAAACTAATGCAGTGAAAACGAGTTTAAATCAAATCATCTTCAATTCGATTCATTTCTAAAATTAATGAGAGGGAAGAGCTGAGAATCGGATTCAACAATGCATACACGCACACAAGCGCGGATTCCCACACACGCATGATACATCTTGACGATATTGTATTTGATATTGATATTCAGAAAAAGAAGGCATTTGTTAAGAGTAATGAATGTTTGATTTCATTTAATCAGTTTGGAGCATTTTATGCAATTATACTTCCAAGATTTTATGAAACATAGCGTTTGTGGTTGTATGTCTCACAAAGCAAGTGTCGACATAGAAAAGAGAGCACGCAGACCAATTTCATAGAAGAGAAGACACAAAAACAAAATTATTACTTGAAATATTTTTGTCAGCAATTAAAAGAAAATAAGTCAGCAACTAAAAGGGTTTTGGAATATTACAATGACACGTGCGATTCCAAAGATGTATAGTTAAAAGTGGACGAAAAAGTTTGATGTTAAGAAATTGAACTAAATTGGTTTCCTTCATTTATAATAAAAACGGGGGATATTAGTCCATTGATGTAGTTGTGATATGGTGGTGATTGAATAAAGTGTTATCGAATATATATATATATATATAAATATATATATATATATATATATATATATATATATATATATATATATATATATATATATATATATATGTACATATATATATATATATATATATATATATATATATATATTCAAAGAAAATGTACTAGAAGTACAAGGAACTATCCAATAAGTGCCATATACTTAACTTGTAGATTTAGGTACACAGTAACAAAGAATAATTTTGCATTGAATCAAAGGTCTTAAGTCACAAAATTAGAATAATTATGGGAGACTAGATGTGAAATATTTCTGAAATTTATGTGGTAATCTTTTTCTGAATAAAACCATTTGCAAGCTGAAGTGTCATTAAGTTGCTGCGCCACCTCTAAAAACAGAAAAATCGACGAACCAGGTGATGTACAAAGAGCGATTGAATCATGTAAAAACTATATTTTAGAAAAATGGGAAAATGCCTCTTCAGGACAATCATCATGATTGTCGAAGAAGGCTTCATTTAAGAAAAACCTCCAGCTCATAAATGAATTAAACTGTTCAGATTAAGGCATTGGTTCTCAGCAAGTATTATGAATGTTCCCAAGTATGTTTTTGTTCAAAGCCTAACTAAAAATTATCTGTAATTCTAGAAAAGTACGTATAGTTGTAAACTAAACAGTACATATGAAACAGTAATATATTAAACTTGAATCTTCATCAAAGAAGAAATTTCAGAACTAATAGAAAAGATTATATTGATCTTTTTTATTAATTCATGCAAAATAATGTTGACAAAAGATGTTTAATATCAGTTCTTATTTGAAACTTTATATTGCACACTCTTTAATTTGATTCCAAGAAAAGAAGTACATCAAACGTTATCAATGTTTTCCTTTACAATGTCTCAGTTCATTTGGAAACACATAACAAACATTAACGATTTTTTCCGAACCGAAATTAACATTATTTATGATAAATTGAATGCTTAATTTTTAATGACTCATATAAGTTTTAAAAATACACTTTCTGTGCTGTAGTTTTTTTCTTTTATGTAGTAATTTAATTTTTTTAATTAATTATTAACTTTTAATGGATGTAACATGAGGGAAAATGCAGAACAGTCACAGTCAGACTGTAGTTCATAAAGGCAAATGCCAATACTCAGAAACGGTTATTATTTTAACTGGTATAGCAATTCATATAGATCACTTTAAATGGGTCACATCATTGGAAAAATGATAATGTACACTAAATATGAAAAATAACAAGCTTGTATTTGATAATATCTTATTAATAATTCCGCATTGATAAGTAAAATTAATTGCAGTAATGCATGACTATAAAAATTATAACAATGATAACAAATCAGCAATAGAATACAAAACATGAAATTTTTGTTTATCTGTACTCTACATCCACAACGAAATTGAACCGAGAGAGCGCAGATCTAAAAAAAGAATTGTTAAATATTACAAGTCTGGGGATTCATTTTAAGAAAAAATAAATTTCATGTGTTGTTTCAAGACTTTTTCCTCACATTTGGATTATGTGAAAATTTACTCAATTTCATCGATGTTAAACAAATATATCCTGCTTTTATGATTGATACACGTAGTACTAACACTAACAGATTTTTAATATTACTTTGAGTAATTATCGCTATTAAAAAAGAGTTAATTCATTTAGTGAACATTAAACACAAAGGATTAAATTTGGATTTACAATTGAGATGGAGATAAAGTAATTTTAACTATCACTCAATTTTCGGCTCATATCAAAACACATACGACAATAAGTATCTATAATAAGCATTAGCAATTTTTTTTGGAGTGTAGGAGGGGGAGTTTAAGGATCAAAATCAACCAAAATGTATGTATTAGAAATACGTTTCAGTTATTTTCATCTGAGCACAGTTTTTTTGGGTAGATTATAAGATAAAGTTTCCTTAAAACATAAAAATTACAATCCTTATTATAAAGAAAACAAACACAACTGAATGATATTTATTTTTATCTTTGATACCAATGGTTTACCCGATGCTGAAAGTGTGACCTCAGTTTAGTCAATCGTGACATACAATTATTCGTCTTAAGATAAATAGAGGCATGTGAATTTTTTGTAGTTATGTTGCTCTTGTACTTACGTTAAAATAAAATTCATATCTGAAAATATTTAAACACATTTATAAGTTGAACCAAATATAGACAAAGTGGCAAAGGTTATCTTGCTCAGAGACGAAATCTTCGTAGGGAAGTGATGTCTAACAAGTGACATAATGAAAAGACTACAATCTTCTGAGTTTTGAATTTATCCGTCTGTAACGCTGATCTCTTAAAATCAAAAATTTCTGAACTAAAATTGCCAACTTTGAGGTGTAACTAAATCTAAAACATTTTCTTCTATTTCGTTGGGTCTTAAAGTAAACATTTCATCATGTTTCTTAAAAATTTGAAATCGAGCTTCAAATTCACTTTTATTGCACAAACTCTAGCTTTCGAACCTATTATATATATATTCGTGTTGCCCTATAAACAAAAGGAAAGAAACGAAATTCTTTCTTTTTAAGTCCGTTTCAAGCAATATTGTTCATGCAATAATGCTCCAACGGCATTTCTTTAATTCTTTCAATGATTTTTTTTTATTCACGAAGTCATTAAATAAGTTTTTGGAAAATTTATGAGTACGTTTAAAAAATTATTTGACTGTAAATGTTTTTCCGTTAATACAAATGCTAAGAGCTGCAACAAAGCTGGTAGACGTAGCGTGATTGTGACTAGTAACAAACTCTTAAGCAATTTATTTTACTTTCTAAAATTTATTATAGATTTAGCAATGTTTTCATAATTTCTTCAATTGGTATTTCACCCACATTTTTTGTATCCACAATAGCCTAGTGGTCATGGTCACAGACTCGCAGCAACAGTTTTTCGTCAAGTCTTGGGGTTCAAGCCTTGATGCCACTAAAGACCCGCTCTGTAGATGGGCTGATTCGTCGTCGTCCCTTGACTGAGGTTCGAAATTACAAAGTTCGTCGCCCATAGCCCTCGTGTTTCTTCTCAGTGTGACGTTAATAAAACAATCACCCATATTTTTATGCTTTGAAGGAAAGTGTCACTCAATATCTTAAGTCCTGGCTAATAACGTGCATGTACTTTATACCCGGATGCAATAAAGTACATCCGTGCACAAGAAATGCAAGTTTACTATTTTCAATACGTGTATACTTTTCTTTCATCATATATTGAAACAATCTTTTTCTTTTGCTTTTCGATTGCGCATGGTAAGAATTTGATTCAAATAATGACATTATTTTATTGCGTAATTATTTCGTTGCTACTGGCGAAGTGAACTGAGAAAATGACATGTGTTATCCAATGCTTGTCAAGGGATTAGGAATCGGCGTTTCTAAACTTATCGATTTCTCCTTGAAACTGTATTTCAGTTTCATTTTTAAAAATAAAAATTCAAGTTCATTTTTACAACTTCGTAACTAAACTAAAGTATAATTGTTACGATTAATTTTCAGTTTTTTATGTACACTTCAAGTGTTCGTTTCATATATTTATGTTTTTTTTAATTACTTTTAGGTATTATACTTTATTTTCGGAACTCAAGTGAGTTATGTGAAGCTATGAAATGTGTCATTCGTTCACCCGTGGGTCATAGGTGGACAAAGCTTGATCTTTAAAGATTATATTTTCTAAAAAATATTGGAATCGTGTACTAAGAAACAAGAAAAATTCATGGATAAAAATTTAATTGAATTAAGTTGTTTAATATTTTAAAGGGAAAATAATGCCTTGTTTGTTAATCCAATGTCTCAAACAGGAGTTTAAACTTATAAATAGAAAAGTATCAAAGTATTCTTCCTCAATACGGATACTTTTTAGATATTATCTGTCAAAAAAAATCCATGAAAATATTGATCATAAGCATCTTAAATGAATGGTGTTATTAAAACAAAAGTCCAAAAATGGGGGAAAAAACAGATTTTTTTTGTAAAATTATGTTTCAAAGTATTGTTACATGTTTGATCGTATCTTTAGAGAAAAAATATTCAGAGAAATTCACAAATTGCAAGTTTCTTGTTTTCAAAATCTTGTTTTTATTTTATAATTAAACCATATATTATTACTATATAAATAGATAATCTTTAAAAAAACTTCATAACATAATCAAGTTGTAAAATGAAGTAATAACTAATACAAGTTTCCTACTTGATTCCATTTAAACGTACCTCTCTGTTGTAAAAAAATAATATTATTCTCTTAAAGTTATATGCATAATAACTACTAAATATGTAATTTTCTGGTATTAAAGTATTGAATTATGCAATAAAATGATTATACTTCAGCGATACTTTTGTTTTTCGTATCCAATATTCTGTGAAATAAAATTATTCCTCACGGAATCTTCATTTGTAAATTGTATTTCTTCTACCATGTTTGAAATGTTACAGACGAAGTAAATATTTTACTTATACTGCTTCAAATGTAGATTTTTTTACTCCACACATTTTTTTTTCTAAGAGAGAGAAGGGCAATGTTTAATGCGATATACAAAAACTTATTTTGAATTTCAAAAAAGTAGCAAAATCTTCTAAACATGCTGAAAAAATCATTATTTATTCGCAGAAAACCGAAATCATACAAGATAAATACATGCACCAATTTTCTAAGCACGTTACCCTATAAACGTAAAATAAAGAAGAAAAAAAATGTAAGCTTTTATCTATCTCCATATCTTCATCAGACATTTTTAACTACTTTAATCTCGCTTTGATTAATAAGACTCGCATAAATATGATAATTGCTACTGATTATGCATAAGCCTTGCATGCATTTCTATTTGTTTTTCTAAACATAAAATTCTAATTGATGCCATCGAGGAAACCAAAAACGAAAATGAGGGAGTGAAATTCAAAATAAAACAAGGAAAAATTAATACAATCAACTGATACTACATATCGTATTCTAAGCTCGTTTGTTATGTAAATAGAACTTAATTTGGTGGAAAGTTGACTGTGCATTTTTCATTGCAACTCTTTTTCTTTTGAACATATTAGCTTTTTTTTGTTCATTCACTCTTTACTGCAGTATTACTTTCTCTGCGAAATAGTTATTTATCTTTCTATCTAAAGAAAGGAGATCAACTTATTCTTCAGTTCGAATTCCTTTAGGAACAGAGAATTAAAAGTTATTAGTCACTCTTGCATCGTAGTAATTGGATAGCTTCTGAAGCTCTCGCATGTTGAATTTCGAATCTTATTTTTTTATGTTTGCCTATTTTTAAATGGCGTAAAGTCCAATTATTGGTAATACCTTTTTTGTCGATAAAACATGCAATTATTTAAATTGTCACTTTAAAAAAGCTACATTGTTAGCTTATTGTACAGAGCATGTTCTCTTGATGATTTACGTAATTTATACTGTGTTAAAAGCCTGGCTTTCTAAGTTACAATTAAATCAAGTGTAGAATAAGTACTTTTTGTATGTTTCATATTCATAATTTATTATGGATTTAAAAATAAAAGCATAAATCGTATGAAGTACGACTATTTATTTTTCAATCATTTCTGTTTCAAATTTATTATTTTTTAAATTTATAAATTGTATCAACTAAATACAGAACCTAATAAAGGTAAATTTATAATGTATTTTTTTGAAAATTTACTTTTGTGTTTTAAAGCTAAATAAAATAAAACGAAATTAAATGTATATAGTTTTTTTGAGATATGTGTAATTTTTTAAGAAAACATGTTTACTTAATTTAAATTAAAATAAAAAATATAAGTTAAATTTAAAATGAGAAAATTCAAATGTCTTAAGAATCTTAAATAGTGCGGATATTATAATACTGTGTAAAATAAAAATGTCAGTACAGTGTGCGAGTATAAACTTTTGGTTGAATTTGATTCAAATGAAGTATATGATGCTATTAGATAAATTGCATCAGCAGTTTAAGTTATACAAGCTTTTATTTTCCAAAGTTTTATTTTTCTGCAATGATATCCTGCAGTCAAACAAATTAATACGATGATGCATTTGAGAAATACAATTATAAATATGATTATAAATCATTTGATTCGTAAATAAACTGTATGTTCACTTTATGAGAATAGAAAGAATTTAAAAAGTTCCCGAAAAACTATCTCAGTTGTAATTAAAATACTTTTTGAATTCATCTGACTAAAAAATTAAGAAAATTTATGTAGAAGACCATGATTCTATAGTTTTAAAGTTTTATCAAGGAGTTGTTTCTGACAAGTAATGTTCAGCAATACGAAGTTCTTATCGAATTTTTTTACGAGCGCTTTTAACTGCATATCTGATAACTACTTTCTAAAATAATCATTTCATTCAATATGAAAACTGTTTTCCATTCATACTTTCTCATACTAGAACTAACATAATTTTTTTCTTCCTTGGAAAGCTTTTAGATATTATTGGACTCTTTTAACGTGAGATGACCAGTTCAAAGTCAACTCTGTATTAAAAAATTAATCTAGAAACTTGTTCCTGAGTCATGAAAGAAAACCTTTCTGTGGATATATAAATATATTTGTTATATTCTCTCCAATATGTGTTTGAATCGAATGTAAATTTCAAAAAATTGCTCATTATAGTTTTTGTTCTGAAATTGCCTCTAATTTCCTCAGTTACATCTTGTAAACTTATCTTACTGGAAACGATCTAAAATTTTTAAGGCCCATTTAAGGCGAAGACTCCTTTATTTTAAATACTCAAAGTTTCATAGTCAGCATGGCAATACATTGACTATTACGCTTCTTAGACTTCAAGCAATATCAAGTTTAAATGGCTAAATATATTTAGAATGATCTAGACAAAGAGTTTTCCGCTCATTAATCTGTAGAAGTTCATGCACTATAAAATGCATGTTTAAATAAGTTGAAAAGTATTTTTTTAATATATGATTTTGAAAAAAAAAAAAACCTTTGAATAAATTTCAATAACATGCATTTTATTTTTTTAGGCATGTTATAATTAAAAAGGCATCACTTTCAATTTGTAGTACAAGCGAGCATTACATCTTATGAAAATCAATAAGTAACTACTTATGAACCGGATTTCTTAAAATTCGTATTTTTAAGGTATGTGCCTACCAACGGAGTATCACTTTTTAAAATAAAAATAGCTACAAAATAAATAATAATATACTTAAAAGCTCTGTTTAAGATTCACAACATACCTAGAGATATACGGAACATTGCGATAAAATTTCATTTGAATATATGAAATATTTTTGAAGAAATTATTTTTTCCTAATAAAAAAAATTAAAATCACAGTTTTCTAGAAAATGCTTAAAAAGCTTTTAAAGTTTCTTAAAAAATTACATACTTACTATAATGCATTAACTAACAACTCCGGGGCCGCAGTAGCCTAGTGGTCAAGGTCGTGGACTAGCGGCCGGCGGTTTTCGTTCAGTCGCGGGTTCGATCCTTGGCCGCCTAAGACCCGCCGTGTAGCCGGGGCTGATGCACGTTAAATCTGTTCGGGGCCCAAAGTCCTCCCGTTGGTGTGGTGTGGATGTTAGGAGAGGGGGGTGCCAGCTCAGGTGTTGTCCTCGTCACTTGACCGCGGTTCAAAATTACGAGGTCCGTCGCCAATAGCCTTCGTGTTGCTTCTAGTGCGACGTTAATATAAACTAAAAAAAACTAAAAACTAACTAACAACCCCAGAAACAAACACAAACCCTTTTTGAAATCATAAATATGTGGACTTTAATAAAAAGTGATAAAAAAAAAACTTTTGAAAATTTCCACGAAAATGGTGATTTTGGGATAGACACATACCTAATCAAATTCTTATGAATACTAAATATATACCAGAATAAGGCAGACTATTTCATTACATTTTTTATTTTCAAAGTAGAAGCATACAGAGACTACAAAAAATCATGTTTGACTTTATTTTTATCTTCAGTTTTTTTACTTCATTCCATAAAACATGTTAATGCTTGAAAAATCATTCTCCACTGGAATTTTTTATAAAGGAATTTTAAATCAAATTATAAAAAAAAAATCTTGTGGGATTTATTTCTATATATATATTACATAAATATCTGTAAGCGTAATTAAAAAAAATTGATGGCATAGACCTAGAAAAATAATATATGTAACGTAAAAAAGATAAATATTAATTCTATCAAGCATTCCAATTCATCTTACAAACATTACATGGAATTTAAATATTTTTTCCATCAACATTTTATTGTGAAACATTTTTTATATTAAGTAAAATGCATGTGTATGTGCCCTTTTTAATAAAAATCGTTGTAAATGTTGCTTAGATGTCTTAGAAGCACTTATGCTATTTTGTTGAGAAATGTATTATCATCAATTAATTTTCAAAGAGCTCTAATAATTTTTATTTTATGATTTCATTTGTCATCAGAAATTTAAAAAAAATGTATTCATGTAATGATCAACCAAACGATTTTAATTTGTTATAATAATCTAATTATTACGTAGGTATTATTATGAATGTATCAAGAATGGATTTCTTTCACAGTTTTTATATTAATTTGTATATATATAATTATAATTGATTTTAATACATATTAAATGTATTTTATAATATTACAACCCAGTTATTCTGTTCAAAAATTACTTTATTGATATAATTAGGTACATTATCTCTACCTTGAATCTTTGATTATGCTAATTTGTTCCTGTTTCACGTAAATTCTTGAAATTTCGTTTCGATAAACATAACTTGTAATGCCTTTCCTACATTATTTAATTATGTTGTCATCTTTCCGAAATATAGTCAATAATAATTAGATTCCATTTGAAAATACGTAAGAGCAAGATAAAATACTTTATTAATAATAATTGAAGAATAAATAAAGTCACACTCACTCGAATCCCACTTAATTCGTCAATTCGAGGTTATGTTCTAATAATAAAATCAGATGCTAACCAAATCACTCATTCTGATTCAAATACTACTAACTTTCAGTCGATTTTTTACACTTTAACTAAATTTCGCTTTAATCTATAAAGGTAATTAAGATACTTCAATCCAAATTACAAATATCTATCAGCACACTGCTATCCTCTATCACCTTTCGATTCTATTTCATTTATATATCACTATATATTTATCACTTCATTCTTCATTTAATTCACCTAATTATGTTTCAATTTTTGGAAGAAATTATATTTTATGCAGTTCAAATTATTATAAAATCCCGAAGGTTAATGAAGAAAAAATCACGAATAGCCCAACGTCACAAACTTAAATAACCATCTGATTTATTTCACGTATTCTGTATTTTTTTAAAATAATTATTAATAAGTTTAGAATCACGCTGTTTTATACTTCATCATTCATGTTTTTAAAAGAAAAAAAAAAAAAAAAAAAAAAAAAAAAAAAAAAGATTTTTAGTGGGAAAAAATCAAATGATTCTATCAAAAAAAATCTTGGTAATCGTCTAAAAGTGTACCTTATAATTAATGTTTAATGTATGCAAAATCAAGGGCAGTATGATACTCATATTTTAATCACTTTCTTGAATCAAACTAGAAGTGAAACTGTATTTTCCATTCCCAAATAGAGAGCACAGTATTTCTTTAGACATTCCCGAAGTATTCAATAAACTCTCTGCAATGACATTGCATTTCTTTCTCCGTCTATGTATCCAATATAGAACCGGTTCACTTTTCCATTTTTTGATCCATATTTTGACTCCATAGTTTCGTTACATTGAAAACCAGTCGCTCTCCGCCTATTGAATACATACAACCTACTTAAGTAAATAACCCATTTGGTTTTCCGGTCTCATTTCTCTAACGGCGTTTTTTTGCTTATTTTCTCCTGTTTTTCTTTCAGGAAATCTCGGAAGAGTGGACTACGTTGGCGAGCTAGACTACGATTTGTACGTCCGTCCTGATATAGCAAATCTTCGGCATAGGGTTTGGTTTAATTTTACCGTTGAGAATGTTCGAGCGGATCAAGTAAGTGGCATCGTTTGGATACTTTTTTTTATTTCCAGGCTTTTGTTTCGATTGCGTATATGTGAAGATGTAGAAAACATTCAGAGCCGTGTGGTCTGATTTGTTGGCTTCTTCTACGTTTTTTCTACAGTTAGAATTTTTTTCTATTACAGCGGTGTAGGAACAATGGTTGGAATAAATCTTTGTGCGTAACAGTTCTTTTGTGTATCTTAAAAGAAAATATTCTGTAGGTGATTGGTACTTAAAAAGCCTCTTTGCAGGATTCATTAGACTTGTATTAATTTGTTTCCAGCACTTTAAAAAAGTGTCTGAATCTGTTAAATGTAGCCCTGCTACTTTTCACTCGAAGAAAAAAAAATAACTATAAAATTATATGTCTTTGAAAATGCAATAGTTGTTTAATATCATGGTTCATATAACATCATATTTTTATCAATACTGTGCTTAGCAAAAATTTAGGAAAATATTAAACTTTTATTTAATAATCTTGAGCACAATTAGAAAGTAATTTTTCTTCAATCTTTTACTTAGAGGGTTGCTAATTTGAAATTGTCGGCGAAATATAAGTATTTACTTTTTGTTAGAATTTATACATTTAATTATTCTTTTATACTTTTTCATCTGCATCTTTTCATTGGAAAAATACTTCCGTATGCATTGTGCTGGGAAGAGCTAATGGTTGTATGACACCTAATGTAGGATTAACTACATGCATAAAAAAGGCAGAATAATTTAGCTCATTTCCTTTTCCTAAAGAGAACACTTCATTTTTGTTTCAAGTTTGTGTTAAGTAGAATACTTTGAATTTATGTTCCATGAAATATAATAAGTATCTGAAAATTCTTAGAAATTCCCCAAGAAATCTTAATAATATGAGGAACAATAAAAAATGTTCGTCTTCGATATTTCGAAAGAGCTGATCGAAATGCAAACAAGACTGTAATCTTCATGTCTACTCCTTGTGTACAAATCTTCCGTCTACAAAATATATGTCATTTCAGCTTACGGCAAATAAGTTTAACGTTAAGTCAAATAGACATGGCTTAAGTTTTTGTGGACAGAAAAAACTTTTGCAACTTACAATTTTTTTTTTATTTTGTAAGTAATTTTTTTTTTTTTTTAAACTATAGTATCGGTTTAATAACAAGATCGAATACAATAAATGGTTTTTAATTAATTATGTGGCTTGCTATTAATTAAACATAACCAAAAAATGTTAAACTAATTTTAAAACACTTTATAGAAATATTTGTTACTTGTAATTGTATTAACCAGACCTCAATGCCTTACTCGTCACTAACAATATGTATTGTTAGTGACGAGTAAGGCATTTTTAGTTTATAAATTGGTTTATTTGATCCCGGTAAAAAAAAGTTTAAGCAGATCATGTAAGTAATACTTTTTTTCTGTATTTTAAGGGATTTGTTTCGATTGCAGATACGTGAAAATCTAGCAAACATTCGGAGCCGTCTGGTCTGATTTGTTGGCTTCTACCTTTTTTTTTAACCTTAAGAATTTTTTCTCTGAAGCGTCGGCGGAAGCGATGGCTGGAATAAATCTTCGTAATAGTTCTTTTGTGTTTCATAAAAGAAAATACACTGCAGGGAATTTGTTCTAAAAGGGTTTCTGCAAGTTTCATTAATTCAACAGGAACACTCTTAGGTTTGCTTTCAACACAGGTGCCCCTCTAAATGAATGCTATTAAATCAACAACAGAACTAATTTTCTTTCGTAGTTAGTTAAGCTGATAATAAAACAATATTTTGGTGATAGATTGAAAATAATTAATTTTACGTTATTGAAAATAGCTAATCCTTTATTAATGAAATAACAATTTGAGACTAATATACTTAGGTAATGAGCATTTTTATTATCAACAAACATAATTTTAATTAAAGGAAAAAATATTAGATTCAGTAATACATATTTATGAAAATAGTTTTTGTGAGTTCCTTTTTTTAAATAAATATTAATTTAATATAATATTCAAACACAAAGGATATTTTTATTTTATTCAAATTTCTGCTCAGTCAAAAAAAAACGTAAATACAGGTTTATTCCAATTGAATCGTTCTGTTTCAAAATTCCATAATTTCAAAAATAAACGAAGCAGAGTATTGTGCGATACATGAATGCAAAGGAAAACAGTGGATGTTTTATATTTTGAGCAACAATTGGCCCTCGTGTGTTCTTCGTGAGGCTATCTCATGAAAGCTGTTTTAAAAGTTTTCACGAAAGCTACCTTGCAGTAGGATCGGTCGCAATGGACCCGATAACTTGATATTACACAGCTGACCATAAGTCACCTGACATAGCCCCATGAGATTTCTTCCTTTGAGAGTTAGTGAAAGATAATGTGTAAGCATCACTGTTGCCTACAAGTTTATTTGAGTATAAATAACGGTTTCCTAGTGCTGTACAATCAATTATCATTGATATTTTACAACGTGTTTGGCAGAAATTTTCATATTTAATAGGTATCATGCGTGTATTTAAAGGAAGTTACATGAAACACTTATAAAAAACACTGCTATATTTTCCCTTAGCAATCTTGTATTACTTATCGTTCTGTACCTTTTATTTATGAAAACATAATTTTTTTTTGAAATAAGATGAATCATTTTAATAACTCTGTGTTATATAATTGTTTAGTAATATCTCGTCATGTAGAAAAGGAGAGTTGTGATCTCAATTTTAGAAATCTAAAGGATTTTAGTTAAAGTAATTTAAAAAAAGTAATGGAATTGTCTTCAGCTCTTTCTTCTTCATACAAACAACATGATCCTTTTTAGATGGTATTAATTCAAAATATAATCTATAGATGGAAGGTTATGTCATGAAATATTTTAATAAGCATCTTTAAAAATTCCCGAAATTCTTCGAAACACTTTACAGTGGATAGGCATAATATTTAATGGACAGTGGTGAGTCTAGAAAAAAAGTGTAAGACAATTACTATTAATTTTTTATTACCTTTTCCATCGTTTTCAACCGTCTTTAAAATAGTAATCAACAGTCTAAATAATATTGTTTATGCAAATTTTTCATTTTAAAGGAAAATAATTGCTTACGAAAGCTTTTAATTTACTAGCTTTTGGATTTAATGAATAACACTGGAATATTTCCTATATTGGCGATCCATTACTGTTAATCGATCTACGAAAGCATTTTAAATTGTAGATTTGAAATTGGTCATATCTGCAGCATAAAATTATTTTCATTCCTAAGGAGAGATTTTTAAGAACTAATCTTTTTACACTTTTATTTAATTAAATCACTTTTGTTAAGGTTGCTTTATTCGAAGAATTAATAATTTGCTTCTGAAAATCTGTGATTCAGATCCTATAAAAGAGTGGGTTTGTAAAAGTTATGGTATTTTTTATATATCAAAACTAAATCTATACATTTGATTACATTAAAAACTTATTTGAAATATTTTCAGAGAAGATCTATAAATTGAAAAAATGTTTCTCATATAATTGGCCATCTTGAAATGAGGAATTTAGTTCCAGCAGTTTCTGCGTATATTAAAATTCCAAAATTATATCTAAAAATGGAAAATTCTATGATTTGACGGAAAATTAAATGTTGTTTCCTTCTTTTAATTTCCCATTACTATATTATCTACATAGATTATTTTAACAATGATAGTTTTCGTTGATATTCTTTTTCACGCTGGAAGAAAAAAACCATATTCAGCATGTGCTATAAATTTCTTTTTATAATTAAGTTATTATGATTTTGAATTAACTTTGGCTGTTATTTTTTTCTTGCGTAAAGTATATAAATAAATCTTAGAGTCTTACGTGTAAACTTTGCGATGTCATATAACAAGCTATACATAGCTAAACAATTCTTATATATAATTATGTATATTTCAATCCTATAAAATGAAATAAGATAAAAAATATGAATATCAATCAATACTTATAATTTTCTTCCACTTTAAAAATCATATTTTTCTAAAGAAACCAAATGATTCCTTTTTATGATTCAAATGTATATAGAAATAAGTTGCTAATTAATGAAGTCATAAATTTGTAGATATGTTTTAAAAAAGACTTTATTGTTTCCTTAAATAATAAAACAATGTATCAAGGTAACAATTTCTCAGTTGATGTAACTCAGTGCAACTATTTCTGAGATATTTTTCATGGAACGTTCGAAAGGTTTTTGTTATCATTGTTATTTTCGAAAAACGTTTTGGAGAAATATTGATCATAACACGAGGAAAAATTAATTAGTTTATTTCTACGCTACTCTTTTCGTTTGAAATGTGTTTTGAAGGTTTTGAATTTATTGTTGTTTCTTTGCAATTAATTTTGTAGTAGAATGTAATGTCACCCTAGATAGTCATAAATATCTTGAACCTGAAAATAAAAATGTGGATAATAATAAAAGCGAACTGGTTAGCCTCATGTTTACAAGCTGTGACTGTTCAATATGGAAATATTTTATTCTATCCATTTACATCACTTTAATTACGGAATATCATCTAAATTGTGTTCCCTCGGTGAATTAAGAATAATCTCTTTGACTTTTGAAGGACATTTATGTATTGAAAAGATGAAAAAAAAAATAACAATTTGCATTTATACTGGAAAAAGCATTATCGACTCAGGTTCGATTTCTGGTGGTTTGTCTGAGATAGCTGGTGATGGGCAAATTCAGCCTTCATCCCTTCGGGGCCGATTTAGTATCCGCGGTAACCTAGAATACGTGGTCGTTGACTCACGTTCAGCTTTGTTTTCGTCAAGTCATGGGTTCGAGCCCAGATATCACAAAAGATATGTCATGTAACGGGACTGATACACGTTAAATATGTCAAGGCTCCAAGACCTCCCAATGGCGTGGTTGGAAGGTTGGAGAGAGAGGTACTAGATCAGATGTCGTCCTCATCTCTTGATTGAAGTTCAAAATTACAAGGTTCACGCAAAAGCCTTTGTATTGCTTCAGAGTGCGTTGTTCTTAAAAACCTATCAATCAAACTGAGGTGGATAAAAAAAGAACAAAATTTGCTTGGGAAGTTAATTGGGGGGGAAGGGGTTCAGGGTCTGGCAAGCCACATGACCTGGACACTAGCTAGTAATTAGAGCCCTAGTTCCAAGGGTTACAGATGCGGAGATAGGCTGACGGGATTTCTTAGGTCCTGGAGGACTGAAACCTTAACTTCTTAACTCATAATGTAGACATGTTGTAGACACAAAAATTATGTTTTTACTGCTTTTAAAAAGTTTTTAACCCAATTACATTAGCAACTTTATTGAAATAATAAGCTTACCCAATTAGGGTATATGTAAAACACTAATACAAAAAAGTCACGAAAATTAAACGGAATTCAAACTTAATGAAGAGAATGCAAAGCCAATTAAGTACGCTTTTTTAAATAAAGCAAATGAAGTAACAATTAACTTACTACTCAACCGACAGAATATGACCTTTTAGGTTGAAAAAACTCGTTCCTTATTACACTTCTGTATTACTTCACAGTTAAAGCCAATCAAAGCTGTTTTCTCCGGTTAAGGTACTTTAAGTATAGCAATAAGTATCCAAAGCCCTCAATACAAACAATTGAAGTTAGTAAGAACTTCAGGAATCTCCTTCGCCTTCTTCTAATCATAGAACAATCGAAGCGAAAATGTGTTGATTATAATTAAAAGATTTCAGTTACGTGGCTCATTATTTATTTTAATTACCTTAATAATGACAGCAACAAATAAAATTTTAAAATTAAACTTGTTATATGCTTTACTTAAACTCTTAATTAACAGAATATTATCGAAATATTCACTCTTGTGTCAAAAGCTCTCGTAACAATCCATTCTTTTCTTCTTCCAGAAGTGCTAGGTCGCCATCTTAAAAACCTTTTTCCCCACTTCATTTCACTTTACACGTTGCACCTTCCAGCTGATGCTACGAAACACTTAAAAGTATTAACAACTACGAGTTTTAATGACATTTTTTTTTCGATGGGCGTCTCAAGTGTTGTTCTGTGATTATTTGAAAAATAGCTTGCTTTAAAATAAAACGAAGGTCATCGACAATGTGGAGTATATTTTAATTTTATTTCAAACACCTGCATAACTTTTTTTAAAACCTGAGAATGGAAGGTTTATAAATGCTTTTTTCTGTTTTTATTTATATGAATGCGAAAACAGCTGTTTATTTTTGTATAAATTCAGTAAACTTGCTTTCAGAATTAAAACGTTGTCAGTGCTAAGGGTTTGTCTTTTTCCCTAATTTATTTCTGTAGTTATTAGTATTATTAGTAGTTAGAAAATCTTCAAACACAGTTTGCGTATTAATTTCCCTATATGAGTAGACACAATGTTTAAATCTATCTCTGTTTTAAGTTGTAAACTTCTCGTCTAAAACTGAATAAAATTCATAATTCTAAAAATTATCATACTTGCGATTGATAAAATGTGTTTATACTAGTGTTAGTGATCAAAGCCATCCCAATTTGGAGAATTACTACATAACAAAATGGTATTAAACAAAAATAAGCAAATCTCAAAAAAAAAATTTAATTAAAGTAAACAAATTTATTTAAACCAATGTAAATTAAACTATTCATCAAAATAGACAATACTAATTTATATATATTATTATATAATTTTAACTAAAAATAGTTAAAAAAACTTTTGCCACGTAAATTTGATATATTTAAGACATTCCTCCAACATGTAGCAATATACTTAATACGAGGAAATCTTTTACCACCAAACAATTTGATCGATTGGTTGATTTTACAGAAAAATCTTACTTAAATATACTAATCCTATTAGTTTAAAAGTTATTTTTAAAAACATCTGTGCACATAGAAGAAAATTATATATATATATATATATATATAAATTTTAAAAAATTTCATTACTCATTAACTGTCCAAAAAATAATAGAAATTCAGAAATTCGTAAAAAGTAAATAATCTAAAAGTAAATCTTCGCCGAAGGCTGCAACAGATAAAAACGATATTTAATAGATAAATGATTAATAATATTACTAACCTCTTCAAAAATTCATTACTTAATGAAAATGTGGCTATTGAAGATCTCACTATCCTGAAATGTGTACCCATATTCATTATATATATCTCAAGGCTATTTTTTACTGTACCCAGACCTCCAGTGGCCACGGAAGTCTTTGGTCATGAACCCAGACTCGCTGCCGGCATTGTTTTTGTCGGATCGTGGGTTTGAACCCTGATTCTGCTAAAGACCCGCCATGTAGGGGGCTGATGCACGTTAAATCTGGGCAAAGCCTCCCATTGGCGTATATGGAAGTTAAGAGAGGGAGATGCTAACTGAAGTATCATCCTCATCACTTGAAAGAGGTTCGAGATTACGAGATTCGTCTCCAAGTCTTTGTGTTGTTTCTCAGTGCGAAGTAAATAAACTATCACATCACGCCCAGATCTCCAATAATGACTCGTTGTTGCTCATAATTAATAAATTCCTTAAAATCTGTATAATTATATATAAATTATTTATTTATATTTTTATGCTATTATAATCAATATTAATTCTGCCATTTATTTGTTAATATTGAGAATCCTTTTTAATTGCAATGTTTTTAATTAGAAAAATTTTCTAATTTTTTTTTTAAAAATATATGTTTAATAATTAATCCTATTCAAAGAATCATTCATGAAGTACATAATTCAATGCTATTATTTTCTTTCTTCTTATATCCGATTTTATACTCAAGTATAAGTTAGCTAGTATTACCTTTAATAATATATTAATATTAAATATTCATTTCGTCATCATTTCCTAGGAAGTCATTTTTTCCCTTTAAAAAATAGAACTATAAAATATTTCATGCTGTCAGATTTATAAAATTATTATTTAATTGATAAATCTCTTTTTTAATTTTTACTTTGTTTAGACATTTTCTTTTACAACTGTGCTCTTTATTTCTTTTTAACTTCTTTATTTTTACTGTTATAACTTATTTTAAAAAAATTCTTTATTACTCTTTGTTTTATAACATGTAAATGTAATTATTAATGTATAATATATCCAATTCATCAGGATACAGGATTATTCAAAATGTGAATCATTTAATTTCAAAATGCTATATTTTCATAAATAAAGGACCCGTAATTATAAGTGATACATGAATGAAAAGAGAAAATATGGAAGTTCTTTTTACAAGTGTTCAATATAACTTCCTTTAGTCGTACGTATGCCAATTCGATATGAGAATTCCTACCAAACATGTTAAGTGACAGTGGTAATTGATTGCGCAGCAGCAGAAATACGTTACTCCAGTTCACATAAACTTGTAGGCAATGGTGATGCATACACATTATCTTTTACAAACCCCCAAACCAAGAAATTGCATGGGGCTATATCAGGTGAATTAGTTGGGACGCTGTGCCACTTCAAGTTTTCCCTTTTGGTGACCGGATGTGAAAGAATAGTCTCACTATAGCTCAAGTCGTCAGAGGCGACAAAAATTGGAACCCAGTTCTGAGGGTATAACCGGGCACCGTTCCTTTGGGGATTAAAACATGGAATCTCAAGGGCTTACCTTCTTTTGGTAAGTACGGGCATCATGACTCCGCGGCACCTTAGTTCTTTTTTTTCTTTCCTATAGAATTTACAAGTCTTTGGTAAACACGGGTAATACGTCCCCGGGATACCCTAGTGATTCTTCTCAATTTTCGACTTTTTTTTCTTGTCAACCAATCTCTTTTTTTTTTTTTTTTTTTTTTGGTTTTTCAGCATCTAGATCGCAGATTTATCTTGTTTGGCTTGCGTCAATGAACTTCACCATCACTGTCACATAACATCAAGTCATCTAGTCCATTGGGACCGATCCAACTGCGAGGTAGTTCTGTAAAAACTCCTAAAATTGCTTTTGCAAAATAGCTTTACGAAGAACCTACGAAGACTGAGGGTTCACAATATAAAATTTTAGCGTTTTTCTTTGCATTTGTGTATTACTTATGATTCTGTGTCGCTTATTTATAAAAATATGAAATTTTGAAATCGGATGAATCATTTTGAATAATCCAGTATTGTAAAAATTATAAAAGAGATTTCCTTTCAATAATCTTTTTTTTTTAGTGTTTGGTTCTGTTTTCATTCATTTCAACATTTTTCAATTTCTGTAGATGGAAATGACTACTCAATTTTATAGCCTTTTTAAAAAATTATTATTGTATTTTACATCGAATCTGTAATGATTAGCTCTAATATTTATATTATTAGTAATTTGACCCACATATTTAAATTGACAGTTTTTACATTTTGATAAATAGATATAACTAAATGTCTTACAAAAAAATTATTGTAATTATCATTTATCATACCATAAGGTTATATATTTTATTTTCAACTATTTTATAATTCAATTTTTATTATAATTACTATTATTGTAAACGCTGTAACTTGTTTTATTATTTGTAGCATAATCACTTATGTTCATCTCAACAGAATTTTCCCTTGAAATGTTTTGAAAAGTATCTTTTTCTTATAAAACTGTTTGTTCCAATAACACTTGTTTTATATTTACTATCAGTTTGATAAACATTATAGAAGCCTTAACCACAAAAATTGATGTGTATTTTATCAGTAAAATAATGAGAATACCATAATTCTAATCTTCACCACATCATTTTATAATATACAAAACAATTTTAAGCCAATCCTCTCTCAACTAATATTATTTTGCCCATATCAACCCATACTAATGTTATCTTGCAGCAGCTAATGTTAATAATAAGACAAAAAGCCCATACCTTGTAATACACAAATTTAAAAAAAAAAACTGTAATCCTTAACAATTCTTACAAAAGGAAATATCAGATTTCTTTGAAATCTATAATATAAACTTAAGAGGTAAAATCCCCAAAGTATAAGAAATAGCACTAATTAAGGGAAAAAAATCAGCTAAGCATAATTCAAAATGTGAAGCAATTGAGCTATTGATGAATTTGTTAGAAACAACTGGAAGAGAATCATTTATCAAACCTGAAACTTCATCTTCATACAATACATTTCAGTCTACGTCTTCATATGCAAAACGACTGTGCACTTCGGAACGCGGATAAACTGGCTCTCTCGGTATAAGCAGTTTAGACAGATCTCGAGAGATTCATGCACAAAGGAGCGTTGTTAGCAATTAAACAGAATGAATAATATATTAAAGATAACAACTGCATATGTTTGCGAAAGGAAGAATTGTTATAATGCATGAATCAGGACGATCACAAAACGAAGTCCATCGAATTTTGAATGAACCTTTGTGTGTGATCTAGGACAGAGGTTTCAAACTGCAGGTGGTAACCGATGTTAAAAAAGATAAAAGTGTTAACCGATGATCCATACCAGGTCAGCCAAAAGTCACAACTTTTCCCCAAGGTCAGTATCTGGCAATATCTGTAGGATGTCAGAGGAGCAGTTGTCCGTATCTGGCAATATCTGTAGGATGTCAGAGGAGCAGTTGTCTGTATCTGGCAATATCTGTAGGATGTCAGAGGAGCAGTTGTCCCAGAGAATTGCGATCAGCACTCACAGCCACCACAGGAGTAGGAGTTTCCAGAAAGACTGGTTAAATGAGACTTAGTCATGCTGGTCTCTATGACAAACAACCAGAAATTAGTATTTCCCTCACATCTACGAATAAATGCACTCTTTTTAAGTAGCTGGACCAGGCATCATGCTGGATTGCCGAATAGATCTTCATAACTTTAAGATTTGATCTGTGAGTACTAAACGATACAGAGATGAAGTTTTTATGCCTTATGTTAGCCTGTTTCAATTTACTACCAGTTAATACTTCATATTTATGAATGACAACGTGCCTTGTCACCTTTAAGCGGAAAATATACAATGCATGCCATGGCTGCACACTCACATGATACGAATCCTATCGAACAAGTGTGTCATAGGTTCTGGAGACACCTTTCAGCCCTTTCGATCCCATCAAGCTCCGTTCCAGAATTTAAAAAAGCTCTTTGTGTCATTAGGAACTTTTTGACCCCACAATTCATCCAAAATATCTAAGCAAGCATGGAAAACCTTCGTGCAGCATGCCTGGTTGTCAGAGGTGATCACACACATTAACAAAATGCAGCATCACATTTGTATTTCACTTGTTTTTTTGCTAAAGTATTGAATCCTCTTATACCCATTTTTCTTTCAGATTGTTTTCTTTTTGGATATTAAAAATTATATATATATATACATATATATATATATAATATATTATATTTTATATATATATATATACTCTCTCTTCCACTATACTATATGCTATATAATATACTACAAAAAATCCCGAGCCCCTTTTGAATTTACAAAATTTGGACAAAATTTACTTCAAGTATAAATGTTAACTTCTCTCTTTCATCTTGCTGTATTTTTGCGAACTCTTGCTGCTGCATCAGACGCACAACTTCTCACTCTGTACATTCATTATGGCTTGAACAATATCAATTGGTAAAATACTTCAAAACCATTCAATAAACGTAAAAATTAATTACTTATAACGACTATCCATCCAACACCGTCTAGATGCTATATAATGTTTGACATAAATTACAAATGAAGTCTTAAAAATAGAGTGAAAAGTAATTTTGGCATCTACATACAGCCTAACTTTAGAAAATTGACAAAAAATTGAAGTAATGTAATCATTTCACAAAAACAATTGCTTAAAGTTAGAGTAATGGCTGTAAAAATGATTTTGATTCAATCATATGTATTCAGTACTCCTTGTGATATATGCAAAATGATATTTTGATTGCGAATGTTAAGAAAACTGAAAGTAATAATTGGAAAGCTTGTATATGAGTGAAGTTTAAAGAAACCCATAGTAGATATAAAGTTCACACATTTACCATTTTGCTATTTGCAAATATTTTATGATTAATGCAGAAAAAAAGGGAGTTGTATAGTAATAATAATACATATAAATATGTACACTTATTTTATAAATAAATGATTTCGTAAAGTTAAGACATTATTTACAAAACATCTTTTCTCCCTTTCTTAGGAATGAGTTTCCAGGAAAATACATTCAGTTTCTTAATGCAAATCCTAAAGAAAAATTGCCAAAACATTTGGTGCTTATTTTAATAAATAAAACAAGTAAAATCTTAGCAGTCACATTTTGCCATTATTTTGACAGAATGCACCTTACATTTCGAAAGTTGGAATTTATATTTAGTCTACAAATACCTTTTAAATGAAAACATGCAAGGGTGAAAAAAATAAACGTTCTTATTTTCTTAGCAGAAAATCCAAACAGCTGACATTTTCAGTTGTGTAAGAATGCTCTTTTGCCTATTTCTATAAGAGGATGATTTCTAAACCCTGGAAACACTTTTACATTTCAGATTTATGAAATATCTTTGAAAAATTCCCAAGATAAAAAACATTATTTTTGAAAAGTCAAGATTTTATTTCATGCATATTTAATATAAAATATCGTGTTCTCTGAATAATTCACACTTAAACTAGTCATTTTGGCGTTCTAACCTTATCTTTCATGTCTTAAGAAAACATTTATAATATTTGCTTAACATTTATAACTACATACTGAGCAAAATCTTGATTTAAAATATCAGGCAGTCGTCAACACAGACAAATCTTATTAAAATATTTATGTAATACTATATAAGGTTTCAAATTACGCTGTGTATTAATTTCATTTCAAAGTATTAAAAAAACTGATAATATATATATTGTGTTTTTGATTCTTTTTGAATTGATAAATATGAATGTTTACGTATTCCTTATAATCATTACATTTTCTATATAATTAGTGATATAAAATTAGACATAATAATTTATTTTGCGATAAACAGACATTTTATCTAAGCTTTAAGCTTTTATCCCTTTTCGTTCTTCTGAGTGGGAGATTGGCACATGCTTATTTTTGATACTGATCAAAATTTCAAAGGATCTATAACTATTCTTTTAGTGGAACTCTTTCTAAAAATTAGAATATAATATTTTTAGGCATTGATGGATAGTTCTTGTCAGTGACCAGATTATTAGTATGATTTTTAAAATTATATTTGATAGTAAACATACATGCAAAATTAATTTTTACGATATACGTCTTTATCTAAGTAATTCTGATCCCATACGTTCTCATTCTACTGATTTATAAATTTTAATTTTGTATCTACACAAACAGGAAAGAATGTAATTTATTAATATTCTTAAAAGGTTTTCGTCTATAAGCCATTTTGAATTTTTGAACGCTAGGCTAATAATATGGGTAGTCTGTTTACATCCTCTTATGCAGACTATTATATATATTATCGAGGGAAAAAAACTGCATCCGAAAGAATAAAAAAGTAATAAATATTTATGGAAGAATTACATTTCCTTCTAATTTTATAAATTTGTTTATGCTGGATCACTTGATTTTTAAAGTATTTAAAAATATTTGTTAAAACAACAGAAAAAATGCAATCACAACATAGAAACCGTCACTTGTACCATTTAATCATTTATTTTTAATGCTTTAGAGCACTTTTCGGCATTCAATTGTAAACAATTATCTATATTTCAGGAAGTTAGTAAAATATATAAGTAGTCCATGAATTCGAAATATTTGTCAGTCTGGTCTTACATAATTAAATGCTTCACATTTTTGATCTTACAATCAAAATAATCATTTTATGAATAAATTGAGTGATTAAAATATAACGATAATGAAGAGTAATAAATAATCAAAGTCAAATAAAACTTCCTATAGTTATACATTAAGAACTATAAGAAATGACATATGCTGATTAACCATAAAAGGATATTAACTTCTACTTGCACTTTCTTTTTAACAGATTTATTACTGATAGGTGTTTAAGAGTTTTAGCCAAAAATATTCTGTTATTATTGATGTTCTTACTTTTCAAAATTGTCATTAATAATTCAATTTAATATCAAACATCGTATTTACAAAACCAATTGATTTGTATGATTTCAACCTTGTAGGCGTAAGGAAAACATGTAACATACTCGCAAGATTAAAAAAAAAAGCAACGCTTCAGAAAAATAGACTAATTGCAGTGCAATAAATATGTACAGTCATTTAAAAAGTAATTATTTTAAAACTATTTGTTTGAAAATTAAAGCTGATAATCCTTCGTCATTTTCTCTCGCGCTCCAGTATGAAAAAATATACGCTTCTAACAAGTAATAGAAAACTTTCCACTTTATAAAGACAATTTAAGTATACGCAAGATAAAGAAAAAAAAATGCCCATATCCCTTTCTTTCGAAAAGAACGAAAAACGTATTATCGCATCTCTAACGTGGGATACCGCAAGCCCGCACCGGAATTGGAGTTGCTCTGTGCTTTCGCTGATAATAACAAAGCGCAGATACAGAGAAAAAAAAGTCGAAGACAAAAAGTAAGAAACTAACCCTAAAAAATACATTGAACCAAGGCTCAGGTGTTTGGGGAAACGAGCAAATGCATTTAGCGCTTACGTAGCTCGCAATCTTTAAGCTACGAAGTAGACTGCAAAAATAGAAAAAAAGAAAAGCAGGATGGGTGTGGGAGAGGGGGAGGCAGATAGAGTTGAGCACAAAAACAGGGGAAAACTCCTTAGGGTAAAGTGAGAGGAAAAAAATAAAGGAAACCACACCAGAAATCTAAAAGAAACATATTTGAAATAAAAAAAATCAGCATGTTAAGGTTAAAACTTGTTTTCACTTTTTGACGTTTAATTATTGTTTCTGACAATGGAGCTTCAAATTTTCGTACCTTATTATCACATCTTTGGTATGAGTTGGGGTCGTCGATAGAATAACAAAATACTTAAAACTTAGTTCAATATCATTGAATATAGTTTTGTAACGATTCTCTGTCATTTTACTGCTCTTGCGCCATATCATAATTAAATACAACAAACATGAATTATTGTACTCCAGTTGAAGACCCGTAAGAACAAACCAAAATACTTTATTTTATATATATATATATATATATATATATATATATATACCCATTCACTCGTTTAGAATTCGACAATTCTAACCAAAACTAACTTCATAGCTTAATATTTCAACAAGAATTACATTCAATCCACATAACTAATTATATTACTTCAATCTAAATGATAAATCTTTATCAGCAAGTCGTTATCTTCTATTTCTCTTCATTTCTTTCAATCTATTTCATTCACATATCATTGACTCCAATTGCCTTCAATTCTATCTTCATCTTATTTACTTAATATCATTTTATTTTGGTGATGAAGAAATTGTAATTTTATGCAATTCAAATGATCATAAACTCTCCGAGTTCAATGAAGAGAAAATCGCGAATAGTCCAACGTCACAAGTTTTCATCTATAAAATTGTTTTTGAAGTCTAAAATAGCTATTCCATGACATGCAAAAAATACAAATTGTTTTTCTCACTATTAAAATATACTTCTGTATTGCTTTAATTTTCATTGTTATAAGCATGTTGATATTGAGTTCTGTTAGTTCACATACATTCCACATCAGTCGTTATATATTCTTTCTGAGCAATATGTTTTAATTCACTTATAACTGTAATTTCTCTTCCAGAAATTTTGTTGTATTGAGAAATTATATTTATTGTGTGGCTATAAAATAAAAGTAAGTACATAAAAAAAGCTACGAATTAAAACAAAAGGAGTTACTATTAAGAGCCTTTGTAAAGAAATTGCATTAGATAAAGGAAAATAATTAATCATATAAATTTTACGGCCTTATTTGAATTATTAATCATAATATCCGTAAGTTTATCAAGTGAATTAAGTGAAAGATTCTCTTTCTTTTTGTTAATGCCCATGATTCTAAAATGATTCTTTTTTATAATATTTAGCGATAAAACTTTTTTTTTTCATTGTTTAAGACTTAAGTAATATTTATAAAAGTAAGGTCAAGGTAACTTTAAAATGATTTAACGTGAAAGTGTTTTTTAAAAAAATCTAACTTTAAAAAATTGGTGGTACTTTGCTTCTAATACTTCTTGTACTATTTAAATAAAGTGTTTTTGTGAACTTCATTGACTGAAGTATGCCAAATATTAGACTAACTTATAAATATTACCAATTTTTATCCCGCTTTAGTATATTCTTTCACAACACAACAATATTTTATTCCTTTAAAAATATTTTACGATTATATTTACAATAGAAGAAAATATTGTTAAATTTTTTCATTATCATACTAAATAATTCTACATGAGTTTTGAAGTGAGTTCAGTGAAGATATGTGTTTGATGAAATCCCTTTTTACAATAAATCAAATACGTGAAATTAATCAAGATTCCAATAGTAAATAGATTTTTTATCATACAGCAAATGTTTTTAGATGTATGCTTTACTAGGAGACTAATTTTCTGCATCATAACTTAAAACAAACTTTATCTACATCCTATTCCTCAGAGATTACATATTTGAAAAATTTTCTCAATTTTTTTAAATGCTATTTTTTCCATTGAGAAAATCTTTAACAAAACATTGCAGATGTATTTCAAGAATATTGCTAAAAATAAATTAACCATCTTGCAAAAAATAGTTTAATTTTGTAATGTTTCTTATAATTTCAAAAGTTACATTCATTTTTAGTTAGAAACATTTTTCGATCTGAAAGAGAAAAAGTAATAGAACGAAATCCCAATTCACATGATTTTAAAGAGGTTTTCTTTTATTTAAAGAAAAACGTAAAAGTTTATTGCTAACTTTACATGAACAGATGGTTATCATTTTCGAAATGAATACTTGTAAACTGCGCAAATCCTGTATCTTTAAATTTTTATTATTATTATATCAAAATAGAAATTAGCAACACTTTTTAAAAGAATTCAAGAAGTACAAAATCAAAATAAATATAATTTTCTTTCAAAAAGTTTATATTTATATTATCAAGTAAAAAATATGTTTTACATTTTGAATCTATCGTAAAACTGTGTGCTCTGATGAAATTTAATACTACTCATTTTTAAATTTATGAAAAGCAAAGCATAAATTCGTTAAATGAATACTTGAGTATATAAAACTAACAGTTACAAAAAAAAATTGATTTTTTTATCGCCCATATTTGACAATTATGTTATCTTGAAGCTCATGAAAAACTGTAAGTTATAAAATTTAAAATGCTGATTTCTAAGTTAAGCTTCCATATAAAGTCAGTGTTTAGTTAAAATGTTTGAAACTTTATTGAAAACTAAATTTCTCTTGTTTCATAAAATTAATAAGTTGATCAAGTATTTAGCTGTACCCTGTGTCTAGATATCTAATACATTATTTCTAATACATATTTTTTAAAATGATTTCCATTAAGAAGATAGATGCTACCATTTAAATAAATTTGTTCTTTCTAGCATCTTTCCAGGCATCAATAATTTAATAAAACTTTAATTTATTCTACTATGACAATCTGTTAAATTATTTAAAGCACTTGTTTAGTTTTTCGGTAGAAACCAAACATTTTCTTACTATTCCTTCTTTTAGAAAGAAAATCCATAGAAATTTTAACTTTTACTCAGCTATTTGATATCTTCTCTCTCAATCTCTTTTTTATGACTTTTCTTTCTTGGCCTTCTTTGTCTATTGCAGAAATTCTTTTCTATGTGACTGGATATTGAAATAAGTCCTTTCCTCACGTTAATTTACGACGTTTTGATTCACAATTCGAAGCATGTATGTATAATCATAAAAATTTTGTCTTTTAAATATAAGGTTTTCTAGTACATTTCCATTACATTTATTCATATACCAGTAAATTTAGTCAGCAATGTATTTTACTGAACATAACTATAACTACTTCTGTTGCATATTCCAGAATCAAAGCATATATTGAAAAGAAACTAGTGGTTGGAAGAATATATTTAGAATTATTTAAAAAATAGTCATGCAAAAAAGAGAACATTGTTCAGGAACGTACATACAGGATCATTCAAAATGATTCACTCGATATCAAAATTCCATATTTTCAAAAATAAATGATGCAGAAGGATAAGTAATACATGGACGCAAAAGAAAATAGCGAAAAATAGATGGCCCTCGGGAGTTCTTCGTGAAGCTGTGAAAGTTGTTTCAGAAGTTTTCACGTACCTACCTTGCTATTGGATCGGTAGCAGTGGACCAGATGACTTAATGTTACACAACTGGTCACCTAAGTCACCTGATATGTCCCAATGCGATTATCTTCCCTTGGGGGTTAGTAAAAAATAAAGTGTATGCATTACCATTCACCACAAACTTATGTGAACTTAAACAACGGATTTATGCTGCTGTGCAATCAATTACCACTGACACTTTATAACGTGCTTAGCAGGAATTTACATATCGAATTGACGTCATTCCAGTAAATAAAGGAAGTTATATCGAACAACTGACTTCTAAAAAAGTTTTATATTTTTATCTTTGCATTCACATATTTTTTTTTTGTTTTGTATCCTTTATTTACGATAATATGAAATTTTGAAATTGATTGATCATTTTGAATAACCCTGTAGGTTTGTAGATTTCTAGTCGTTGAAAAAAATACTTCTCTCAGTGCATGTGTTGAGATAGAAATCCTTTATAGACACTTGGTCTGACGTCTTTTTCTTGAAAAGCAGATATAGTTAACTCGGAGCTTATCTATTAAATATGCGTATGCAGTTGTTTTCAAACATCCTCTTCTTACCATACTTATTGAGTTTTCAGTATTTAATAATGTTTGAATAACTCATTCGAAAATTTCCAACAGTTTCTGAGCTGTGTCATGGGATAACTTGCTTAAAATTGATTTACGACATTAATCTTTTATTTCCTTTTGTTTTGGAAATAGTAACAGAAAAAAATGCTAATATTTTCTTTTGTCCAGTATGAATGAATTAACATCTCATTAAAAAAATAATCAGCGAAATTTACAGCATGAAAAAAAAATTTATTCATCTGAAGTGGGAATTATAAAAACCTTTCAATGAAACGGTAAATTTTGAACAATAGATTAGCTTGGATATTCCACGTAACCACATATGTTTATTCTTTCTTCACTTGAATCGAGGTTCAAAATTACGAGGTCATTCACTCATGAACAGTCCACACAAAAATTGATTCTAGTCCAATATTAATACAATCAATCACAACCAGTCAATCCACGTAACCACTTCAAAATAGTTTACATAAGGCAATCTACAAATAGACATCACCCATTTTTTCAAAAGATATATTGTTTAAATAATTATATGCCTTTGGATATTTTCTGAGATACAACTTGCGTATTAAATGTAATGGACACCCGAAGAGATTCCAAGGTACATGATCGCGGAGACTTCAGCCATCTCAAAAATACTTTTTAAGTTTTATACTAGATAGAAATCTGTTTTAATTGCATTTAAGGATATTTCCATTCTCTATTTGTCTGCAAAAAAACTTAACTTTCGGAAATAAAATAATGATTTGATCGAGAAATTATAGAAAATTTACGAGCTGAAAGAGGGAAAATATTATTTTTATTTTTCTTATTTAAATTATGAGGTACGTATATTCAAGATTCATACCTGAATTACTTTCTTTAGGTATGTTACTTCGATTGATATTAGCAATTTTGTATTGATTATATTTCTTCCTTAGTTATTTGTCTATAAAGTCAATATAGTTAGGACTGAAGAATTGAAATGCCTTTTCGACAGAGAGCTTTTCCGAGAATAAAACCTAACTATTAAGAAAACATATCTGATTATTGATTTTATAATTATAGATTATTATTTTTCGTGATCCTTTGATATTAGAAGACAAATTTAAAAACAATATAATAATATAAATATTTCAACACAACTTTAAACCTCTTTAATAAACAGAAACATGTTTTATGTCATTCTTTTGATTGTTAGCATCTAAATGCATTCTACAAACAACAATAAAGAACTAAAATTCTTCATTTTAGTAAATTTTCAGATGGAAGTGGAATTTGATTTCATTTACAATTCTAATCAAATAGTTTTTAGCTAATACTTTCTTTGATTTTTTTTTGTCCATTGATGACAAATTTAACAAATAAATATATGAATAATATAAATATTTAAATGTGATAAGTTAATTTTGTGTTGTTTAAACTAAGCAATGTGCAGATCAAAATTAAATTATTTCTATTAAAATAATTTAAAAATACTAAGAGTTCTGATGTATAAATTATCACGCTGGATTTGTAGAAAAATTTAAATTTAGACTTTTGGTTTTAATTTTTTTTTTTTTTTTTTTTTGTATAAATTGTAGAATAACATTTTTCTATCATTTCCTAAAGTATGTTCAAGTTTTGTGCAATAATGAAGGATTTGAACTCTACTTTGAATTTTTTGAAAGCTGACGGAAAACTTTTGCTTCAATATTTAAACAATGAGAAATATTTCGCATATTATATTCAGATATTCAAGCGCTTTGTAAAAACCAATTACATTAGCTTAAATTAATTTCAAACGAAATAATTGCCACTTTTGTAAAATGATTCAAATATCTTTCTACATTCATATCGTGACAAATGTTTATCATATCTGCAAAATATTCTATATTAACATGATGATCTTTGAAATATTATTTTCGCAACTACTCATTGCAAAAGTAACTATTCCGTTCACCGTTTCTCAATAAGGGGATTTGTAAATGTGTTTCTTATTTGCTAGTTGTGTATAGTAGACTAATTTTGAGTTAATTTTGTAATCTTTAAGTTATCTGAAATTTATATATTGAATATAACTATTATCTTTACTAAAAAATGTATAACTAAGGTAAGCATTTAATTTCACAATTTTTATTTACTTCAGTTTCTTATTGCTGTCACTATTTCAATACAAGATTTTTTAAAGAATTATTTCATTTTTTATCTTTCAAATCTCTATCTTTCGGTGTATTCAATTCCAGAATATTCTAAAAATAAATATCAACTTCCGACTTAAAAATACTTGAGATTTGGTTTTCGTAAAGTATTATTTTCTGGACATTGTTTTGTGACAACAATGTTCTTAGCTGATGGGCGAAATTGCTTTTACTTCTCTTTTTCTTTCTCTTGTTCTTTTTTGTTTCCTGACATTTTGTAAGATTGTATTCCCAAGCGAAGTTGGTATCTTGACATTTGATACAGTCAACATCTTATTCTCCATGTGTTCTTGGCTTTTAATGAATTCGATCACTGTTTAGTGTCAAGAGTTGAATAATTGGAGTTACAGTTGAATAAATTCCTTAATTTGTAGGTATTTTCATTGGCATTTACTTAAAATATTTATTCTTCACGGATTGTGATGAAAATTTTTTAAAATGTTACAAAATATATTTATCACTTAAATTTTTTAACTTAAAATATTTATATTACTCTCCTATAACAAGAAGACTCTTCAAATTTACCAGCTTTTGACGATAAATGACATTGCTATCGCGTTAGTGTTATCATTGTGTATTACCATCTATTTAACGGCGTGAAATCAAATTTGATACTGATTCATGAGTTATTTTTGATTATGCAATCATTCGCTACAAAATCGAAATTCGATTGCAGTCGCAATGAGTTGACGGGGTCATCTTGCTTTGAGTTGTCATCATCGATGAAACCTGTATTCATGCACCAGAAAACTGGCAATGACCAAATTAAAGAGTTACATTCGCTGAATATGTTACAAAGAAGATGAATATGCTCTAAGCGTTGCGGAGAGTTGTGATAATGTTTTTTTAAGTGCAAAATGATTCCAATTGTACCTTTTTAAGGTAAAAAGAAAAGGAAAAACGATCAATAAGCATTATTATAGTGAGTTTCTTTTTTCATTCTCATTTTCTATTCATAATTTCCCGTCATCCTTAACACTTTCAGTTTTTGAACTACCCTCGCAAAACCCATATATTTCACTTTTCGAACTACCCTCACTTAAAACTCATATATTTCATTTTTTGAACCCCTTATATGTATAATTTTATTGTGGAATTTACTCGCAAATTAAAAAAAAAATTAGGAGTTAGTTTTAAGAGAATTTATGCATTTTATATCACAAATTTGATTTTCACTATCGATTACTATTTTTTATTCAATATTAAATCAATATTTCAACTGAAACTACTTATATTAATAAATTATACTTAAATAAAGAAATGTGTGTGTTTCTAAGCAAATTTTGAGTTCAGATAAGTAATCCTATTGCAAGGCTGTAAATAAATCCATCTCAAATTATTGAAAAACTTCGCTAGTGACAGATTTTATCTCTGGTTAAAATACACACTCAAACAGAAATAATTTTTATTGTGTTTAAAGAAATAAAGAATTCGTTGCAAACATCTCACATATACGGAAAATATCCCTCAAATGTAATAGTACTTTTGCAGAAATGTGAAATTCTTCTGCAAATTTAAACTATTTCTTTCCCGAGAAGTAAATGATTAAAATTCATTAGATTAACATTCCTGAAACACATTTTTTTCCCATTACTTATTAACGCTATTCCTCTTAATCATATTCAGTGCGTTCAGAGTGCATGCGTTAGAGGGGAAACTAACTTTTAAACATTGTAACCGTCTGCTTCTGAATGCGAACACCTGCCTAGCCTCAGCTGCTACAACGCGTCATAGATCACCGGTCTTATGACGTCACACTCATGGGCGCAGCATTTGCGCTGCTCTACTGCGCTTCTGCCATCTGTCGATGCATAATTAGAAAGTAGAGTTGAGTTATCAAAATGCCATATAATCAAATAAAGGGAGCATAAAAAAGAAATGATAGTGGTATGTATTACAGTAATCTAAAATTGGTGAATGGAAATAAAAAGTATTTCATTTTATGTAACGCGTAACGGTAATGGAAAAAGGGTTAATTTACATTTATATGGACCTAAAATTTCTAAATTTAGGTATATTTAATATTTTTAATTTTGCATGCATGAATATTTATTTATTTATTACTTGCACAGTCACATAACATAGAACATTTGTCAAGGAGAAAGAGAAATGAGTATTATTTTGTCAGTAATGAAAGTTTAAATATGGATTCTTTCTCACATAAGTAAGAACGACCTTTTTTATTTACGTAATATATATTGATGAGAATGGTAACATGAAATCAAAATTATACGGCTAAAGAAGATTCAATGCATATGTGAGAGATATTTTCATTTTCATAAATAATTGAAATTTTTTATGCCATTCAATAAATAATCTCGGTTTTATATATAAAGCGTTATTCATATAAGTTCAGATATATCTAAATGAAAATTTGATAAAATGAGTAAAACTATGTATCTAGGATAAATACATGAATGAAAGGAGCTCCTGAAATATCCACACACACAAACACAAAAATAAAATAAAAATAAAAAACTGAGGTGATGATTTTCAGATACCGGACCTGAAGTATATAAAATTATCAAATGGGATTAAGGAAGGTATTTGGAGAGAAAAGATTATGAAAAAAAAAAAAAAATAGCATGAAGAAGCATTTATTAAATTTGTGAACAGTACGTATTAATAAAATATTATTTTTATAGTTTCTTATTTTGGAATTTGAAACTATTTCAGTGAGGTTTCAAATTAAACTTTAAAAAATTTAATCTCAATTTTCAGTTTACTTAAGACGGAAGTATATCATTCATTCGAATAAAATATTAGTTAAATAATTGGAAAAGAAAACATATATAACCTGTTCCAAAATTCACGGATTAATCATGCATGATGATTTGTTTTAATTTGCAAATATTAATTCTAAGTTTTGAAAGAAAAAAAAAAAAAAAAAAAAAAAAAAAACGTTTGACACATTTGAAACTTATCACCTTATTTTTGTGTAAGCCTATTGAACAAAAATAATTTGCTTCATAAATATTTATTATTTATTTGTCACCTATTATTATATTTTTATTTATCACTTATTTCTTAGTATTTAAAAGAACAAAACTTGTATCATATTCAATTGTATAATTTGTTGTTTTTTAACAATAATATATACTGTAACAATTGTTTCGTAAGACAAAAGGAATAATTACATAGTGGTATACTTTTGTTTTAGAGCAAATAAAAATGTCAGAAATTCTATTTGCAAATACTTAGGGTCTTGAATTTGTTATTTAAATATTATATGTTTGATAAATGAAGCAAGACAGATTTAAAATACTTTTTTTTTTAAAAAATTTATAAGTTTTATTTGAGCAGAATGAATGATGAAGGAACAAAGATGAAGCAGAATGAAAACATCACAAGATTGTTTCTTTTTTTAAATGAAATATATTTAAAACAAGCGTCATCGCTAGCATTGCCAGTAAGGCCTGCTTGAACGAGTGAAAAAACAATTTGTCGAATTATTTTAAATAGTGATACTGTATTATCTTGACTATACGATCATAAAAAATGCGTGACTCAAAAAATAAAATTTGAATAAGGATTTCAATTAAATGGTCCATGCGCAAAATACATACCATGTGAGAAACAATCGATAGCTACTGTCTTAAAGATAATATTCAAAATTATTGATGGAACATAAGAAAAGTTATTAAATTGTTATTTTAATATGGTACGTATTTAAATGGTCCTATTTCTTTACCATTTGCTTTAAATTTATAGAATTAGCGGTCAAGAATAAACAGATAAAACATAGAAATGTGAGTTGTTTGAAGTGCAGTGTCAAATTTTGATCACAATGATTTGGAAAAGTAAATTACGCGAGTTTGTATTTGACTACTTTCGTTACTGGTATTTTAACATTGAGCTCGTTTTATATCGATAATTTAAAAAAAAAAAAACTAGAAAAATGAGGATAGAAAAGAAAAATAAAATAATATTATTTTGATTCAAATAAAATATGTTCAAAATGATGCTGAAATTAAAGTACTCATTTTTAAAAATAATTGTAAGATATTTTCTCAAATACGGAACATGCTCAATACAAACGAATAATTAATTGTTCAAATGAATTAGAAACATAAATACTGTTGTATTCTTAAATGTGAAATATGCTGGACCAAATTCTCAATATATTAGAAATGTCACAACTAAAACAGTAACTCCAATTTTCAACATTTCTGTCGCATGATTATTTTTCATCTTGTCAACTGCAATGCCATAATAAAGAGCAGTAAATACGATTGGATAAATAAAATTATTTTTCAACTAAAATTCTGAGAAATCCTTCTGTAAATTTTGATTTATATTCCTTTTGTAATGTGGCCACGTTAGCCTGGTGGTCATGGTCTTGGGTTCAAGCCTTGAAGCCAATCCGCCAGGAAATCGATGGAAAATAACATTAAATCTGTCGAGGCTCCTCCCGTAATGTGGTGGGGAAGTTAGAAGTGAGAAATTCCTGCTCAGGTGTTGTCCTCGTTACTTGACGGAGACTCAAAATTACGAGGTCCGTCACCAAAAACACAGGAGTTGCTTCTAGTGCGATGTTAATAAAAATCATATCATATTTATATTGTTTATAAATTTCTTTTTTGCTGTAGCGTTTTCCTCATAAAACCAATAAAGGGGACTCCTAAAAAAATTCAAAGCTTTTAAGTGGCGAGATGAAGAAATCTGAAAGGCGAAACAATAATTCAGTAATTTCTTTCATCATTTGATTTTAGATTGAAAATTTTTTTTAAAGTGAAACATAGTGTTATATTTTCATAACAATGTTAAAACATCCTCAAATGAGTGAAAAATCACAACCATTGAAATGAAAATAAGTGACATCATATTAGGTGAATGTTTTATAGTTCATAATAGTTAAATTTTTTAATGCGTTCTTCAGAGCATAATATTTTGTTTGTTATCTGTGCATTTGCTCATGATTTTAAAAACTCCCTTTTAAATAAATTTCAATAAACGCTTAAATTTTGAAGTAAAATGCATTGATAGAATAACTTTCATATATTCTAATTTAATATTTATTTATTAAATTTGTAAGGCAATTCTAACTTAATGCGTCATTTTCTTTGTTTGCTTCTCTGTAATAAGTGCTTTTATTATAAATATTTCTTACCTGGTTTAAAACTCTTTTTAAGGTTTTTCATTGTTTTCTTTTCCATTTCATGTTTTCCTTTCCGTTCATAGCATATTTGCATTTCATTTTCTTGCGCATCTTAAAACGAAATAAAATTAACGAAAGTTACTTTTATCTCCATTAATTCCGTTTTTTTTTTTTTTTTGCGTGTGTAGCCTGCGACCTTTTGTCTCTGCTTTTGTTTTCATCCTCTTAAGAAATGTAACGTGCTCCTTCAAATATTTTCTTTTGGTGAAAAATCCTTCCCTCTTCTTCACAACTTTGTTACATTGAATTAACCTTAAGAAATAAAGGAAGCTTTAAAAAAAAATGAAGAATTGAAACCAAAAAAAGCAGAAAGGAATAACAGAAATAAAAAAAAATGAATTTTCATCGAGACTCTTAAATTAAATATTTAAGTGCCAAAAACCAGTAGATGGCAGCACTATCGTATGTTGAATAACACATAAACGTTATCCAGTGATTTTTAAAAAGATCCTGAATATTCACAAAAACACGCACAATAAATCATCCAATGAATTTTTATTGAGGACATAAAGTTTTTCATACTGCATTATTTAATCAAACAATAATTTTTTTCCTTTTTTCTTTGTATTATTCGAAAATGTTTTTAATCATTTAAACTTTCTGTACACTATCTCTTTTCTGATAAAATGATTTTGGGATTGCATTTCTTTTTACAAATAATGGATATGATGTGCATTCTTGATGCTTAAGCTTTTGGAGAATTTTTTTAACAGCTCGAATTAAATTTTTTAGGACATATTTTCTTTCAAACATTTTCTTATGTCAGGGTTGATGTTTTGTTGGAACAATACCATTAATTGAGGTGTTTTTGTCATATATGTGAAGCTTAAAAACAATCCAAATGGAGTCACTTGCATGATAGCAATATCTGTTTCTGAAATAATTATTAAGGCATCAATAAATTTACTTTACGCTTAAAATAGCTTGAAATGTATTTTATTTGAAAACTACATTCAGTTAGTAATTCTAATCATCCCCCAAAACAATTCCGTGCTTTAGCCATCGTTCGTTTTTTTTTTTTGTTTTGTTTGTTTAGTTTCGCCTTTGAAATCTTAAGTGTAACAATAGAGCAACGAACCATTATTGTGATATTTCACGCATGAAACTTGCAAAAACTAATATTTAAAGTTATAATTTATTGAAACAATTGTATGGCAATGAATGTTTATCGCATGCATGTGTTTTTGAGTTGTTTAAGCCTTTTCGAGATAGTCGAGAAGATGTTGAAGATGATTCAGACTTTGGTCGCCCTTCCACTTCAAAAACCTACGACATTATTGAAAAAATGGATAAAAATAATTTTATTTGACCGTCAGTTAAGTATTCGTGAGACTATAGGAAATGACGAAGAATCTTTACAGCAAGTTTTACATAGTAAATTTAACACGCAGAAAGTGTGTGCCGAAATGGTGCCGAAATTTCTCTCGTTTGGACAACAAGAAGCTCACAAAACTGCTTGCACTGACACTTTGAATACTATTGAAAAGGGCCCAAACTTATTGGAAAGGATAATAACGTATGACGAATCATGGTTGTTTACTTGCGATCCTGAAACGAAGCTCCAAATCCTGAAATTGAAAAAGTTCATCATCTTCAACGAGAGCCAAAGAAAAAAAAAAAAAAAACTTGAATAAGCAAATCAAAAATTCAAAGTAATTATGATTGTCCCCCGATATTTACGGGATTGTGACTTCACTAGGTTCTTGAAGGGGTCAAACTATTAATCAACATTACTACCTCCACGTTCTTGTTGAACTACGTGTATAAAAGAAAAATGTAACAATTATTACTTAGCATCGCCCTCATGGAGAGGTACGCGTTTACTTCAAATGGATTTCAGTAAAATCGAAAAAGATTTAGTGCCAATTTATTGAAAAAATAAAACTGTAAGGTCAACAAGAAGGAGGAATTGCATCAAACGACAAACAAATTTGAAAGCATGCATCTTCCCCATTTAGAAACTTTGCATTAATGAAACGCCTAAATGAGGAACATGAAGAATGAAATGATGATGGTATCCTGATGTTTACGCGTTATAGTTTTAAGCCCGAAACGAAATAATCCGAAAAAATGTAGTTTTTTCATAAAGAATTGCCCAAGATATTCATATATGTAAATGGTTTTTATATTTGTTTTCACATTACAGTCATTTTTCTCCTCAGAATTAAAATTAACTTTCTTAACTATTTTGAAGTCAACGTTTTGCACTCGAAATACCACTGTCACTCAGATTTGAGTTGTTAAAGTTTTTATTTTTTAAGTTTGAAATGATTTAATTTGAACTTAAACGAATAATTTAACAAAGAGCTGTTTCACTCGCTATTGTTTTAAACCATTTTTAATGCTTTGTAATTTCGTAAGACCCGTTTATAGAATATCAACATGTTTCAGCAAACAGATAAATAATTATGATTGATTTTTTATTAATATCACGTGAAAATATCTTATGTATAAATTTTTATAATATGAGAGTCAGATGAATATAATTTCAACACACTTTTCTCGAGAAAATGTACAAAGTAAAACCTTTTAGTACCGAAAATTTTATTCCATAAATAGCATCATTTTTTATGTTAATGAAAACAATAAATTCGATAATCAACGATTGTAAAAACTTCAAAAATGCTATTAAATATTTTACGAAATGTGCTTGTTTAGTATTCAAAGAAAATTCTTGTAACCAAATTATTCTGTTATTTTATCAAGTTTTCTTCCGAAATGTCACAAACTTTCCAAGTGCAAAACTCCAAAAAATAATCTTTTAAGATAGCGCAAGTTTTCAAATTCTCTGGGGCTTCAAAATTCCTTCAAAAACGGAAGACATGTGAACACACGATGTTATTGATCTATCTTCAGGGGCTAGTTTAAAAGCCCTCTGGTCCAAAAAGCTCTGCATATAATAAGTCTATAAATTACAAAATCTGGGAGTAATTATTAGAATTCGATATCAGGCAAGAAACTTCTTTCAAAATGTTTCGCCTAAACTTGCTGACGTTCTCGATAATGTATTATTCTGCCTGAAGTCACGAATCGTGTTGCGTGCCATTAATTTACACTTTATTAATAGGGGACGCAATTTTTTTTTGTCTTGAATTTTGTGATGACTCTGATTTGATTTGATGTGCTAGTCATTAACAGTTTACTTTGTGAATGCATTTGTAAAAGTTAGATTTCAGGATTTTGTTACGTGAAGAAAACAGATTTGCCTGGAAGGAAGATAAGTATTGTTTATTAAATTTTTTTGCCCTTCAAATTAACGCATCTATCTGGATCTGACTGTTTATTTGTTATTCATGTATTTCGAGTTAAAAGCTATATGAAAATACTAACATCAATTCAAGCCTAACTTTTAAATAAAAATAAACAAAATAAAAGTATTTCACACCGTTTTGACGAGATGCGTTTTCTTAGCTTGCATTAGCAAAATTTAAATATGATAAATGCGCTGGGATATAGCTCTTTATTGAAAAATAATTTAAAAAAAAATTATATAGCTGAAATGTAAAACAAGATTCTAAGCAAATGTAATTTTCTTTATCAAGAAACGAATTCATTAATTTTAAGGATAAAAAATTTCACAAATTTCTTAAAGCATTTTCCGTATTTTTAATTCCATCTTTGAAATAAATCGAATTAAATAATTTCTACCTCAATAATTTCTTTTTTTTTTGTCATAATACTCACATATTGTAATTTATAATTAAGAAATTTTAAATCAAATTCTCAATACATACTCGTAAACAAAAAAAAAAAAAAAAAAAAAAAAACATGATGAAGGAAATAAAAGTTAAAAACTTTACATCTAACTTCGTTTTCAAAGCTATGAGAATTAATGTTACGAAAGTGATATTTCTTGATTTGAAAGCTAATATAATGCTACTCATTAAGTGAAGTCCTTCAATTAATAAACAATCGCCTATAAATAGAATATTGAGGAAAAGTGACTAAAAATTTTAAAGGGAAAATTACATTTTGCAAATGAAGAATATTCGGTTTAAAATATAATAATTGGTTTCTTAATTGCAAGTCATTTTTATACAAATTTCAATTTTTGTCATTATTTTAATGTACTGTAATAGCGAATACTCTTCAATTATTACTTTTCCTTTATTGTTCTTTCAGTTTCTTCAATTTATACGTAATTTTTATTCTGTGATTTATTTAATTATACAAATCATCCAGGATATGAAGAAAAATAGCAATTAAATAATTCTTTTGTAGTAAATATTATGAATAAATGTTATGGTAAACTCATGAGAAATTTATCAAAATATAATTAAAAAGACGTAATTGTAATTTGAATGTGGATTTTAAAGAAAATTACATTTGAGATATGTTTTTTTGATGATGCGAAATATGCATAATTGAGTTTTTATCAATTTTTGTATAAATTTATTTTCATCCACTATGTTTTGCAAATAAATTTTTTTTTATCATTTCCTGTTATTTTGAAAATTCAATTTTATGTATTCTAGGATTTGAGTCATTATTGTTTTGTGAAAAATGTGGTTAATTCCTATATTGTAATTAAATAATTATAAATACGTTCAAATAGCCCCCAAAATGTAAATAAATGTAACGAGTTACGATATCTTCCTCATACAGAAAACTGTAGAAGCAAAACACGTGTTTCAACAACTATACAAAGAATCAAAATAATTGATAATGAAAACTAAATAACAGTAAATCCATAAAATGATGAACTTTTCTAAGATGTTGCTCTTTAAATAATAATAATAATAAAGCTAAAATTATATGAAAAGATACATTAATAATCCTGATAAGAACTTTCTTATTAATTGAAACTGTTTCGGGATTTTTTCCAAACCATAATAAGTTGTGCATATTTAATAAAGAATCCTAAATAAATGCTTTTGTAGGAACATATCATCACAGTAATTATTTTGAAAGTTATATTTTAAATTGCCCTTTTGTTTAACAAAAAAAGTTTTTCAGTCTCTTATATAAATTATTGTTTCATAATTTAATGTATATCATCGCAAATATGTAAATCATAATCTTTGATAAACGTATTGCAACAAAGATATCAATAAAGCAATCAGAACAGAATTAAATTTTCCAATCAAAATACCTTTAAGTATTTTTCGACATGCTTTGTGTTCATTACCATTGTTTATTTCTCAAGAAAAGCTACAACCTTTCAATTTTGCTTGGATTTTAATTGAAAAAAAATGCTTCAAATCAATCGCATAACTTATTTCGAACATTTAATTTCTCTTTATCAAAGTATTTGCTGAAAAACTTGTTTTTATAAATACTTCTAAAATTTTGAAAATAATTGTCGTGACTAGATAAAAAAAAAGATATTTTTTTTCTTAAAACATCGAATAGAATTTTCTTATATGTTTATAGAGAAGCTTTGAAAAAAGAAGACAAGAAACTTTTTTTTTATTGTTTAGATGTGCTCGAGATTTTCGTGCATTCCTTTTTTAATTTTTGAAAAGAAAAAAAAAAAGAATATATATTTATCTTAAAAACTTCGTTCTACAAAAAGAACAATTTTAATGTTGATGCATGTTTTCTTTGTAAGCCATTCTTCAGAACGCCTCTTAAAGTTAATCACGTAAACTTTTTTCTCCTCAAAAATGTTCGCTATTTGTTTGTTTTTTCTTCTCCTTTTCAAACAGCGGAATTTTCAGTAGTTGTTTATCTTAAAGTCTTTCTAGGAGATGATATGTTTGTCTATTATCATTTACAGTTTCTTATTTAAGATTTTGAAAATCCTATTTAATTAAATGTTTCCCAAAGAAAAAGGTTCATCGTACTTTACTTAATACATTTTTACATTCACGAAATTTAAATACGTGATTAGTTTTCTTTATGTCATTTTTCGTTTCAAGAATGTAATCGTCTTATTAATTGTGGAAATTCTCTTCAATCCTTACGAAATTTTAAAAATTATTTTTTTTAAAAAAATATCCTTCCAATTAAAAAAAGTTTCATCCGATTATTTTAATGTTTACAGTTTTAGATAATGAAATAGGATAAAAATGTTTTCTTTGCGTGTTTTGTATAGTTTTATTTCCTGATCAAGATGATTCTCTTTCGAGTTGTTTCTAGTACATGTTTCTTAAAAATATGTGTAAGAATATATTATTTTATACTTTACCAAGTATAGCTTACGTAATTCTTAGAAGCAATACAAGTACCGGTTAAAGTTATGGCGAAATCTCATTTTATTTAAATAAATGCAATTGTGCTTAAATAAATCTCTTCCTTTGTGCCTCCTGTACACCTTTTCTGTCTACCTCCTGTGTGTGTGTGTGTGTAAGTAAAATAAACTAAATATAATGAAACAATAATGAATTAAAAATAATTCGTAAAATATGAAGTAATTATATCAAAATATAAGACTATTAGAGTGTAATCAATGTAAAAACAATACACTTTTATAAAATGTTACATAAAAAATATTAAATATAAAAGAAGAAATTCTATGCTGGACATGATTTTAGAAAAAACTGCATAAATATAAAAATTTCATACTTCGAAAAGCAAAAGAAAATAAAGTAAGGCAATTCAACTAGAAAAACGGAAATGAAAAGAAAACTATGTGTGTGAGAAAATGAAAAAGAAGGGATGTAAACTAAATTAATGCTGTCATTGTTAAAAAGGTGATTGTTCTATAATTAATGGATGAACTGCTCCGCTCAGCGAGTACTTTATAAAATCATGTATCAAAACAAAAAAAAAAAAAATTGAACTGAGAACATTAAGACATGCCTAAAAAAGTTTAATAGCGTGAATATGTAGCAAGAAGTATAACTTCATACGAAAAAAAATCATCATTTTCAAACATCACGAAGCATCATTATTTTATAAAAACTAAAATGGAATATAATGTAGAATATAAAAGAGAAGGATATAAAAATTAAAAATTCTTATTATGAAAACTATATACATGTACTAATTTAATAGCATAAATGGCGTTGTCTTATTCACTAAACTCATGCGCTATGCTAAGGAGATCAAGGATTGTGTTTATGACGCGTCATCCGTATTCTAAAGTAAGAGTTAACTAAACATAAGGAATAAGTTATAATAAAAATTGTAACCGATATATAATATTATTTTTAAAAAAAATCAGTAAATTCATATTAAACATATTATTATAAATGTATAAATAATAAAAAAAAACACAAAATTATATGAAATTAATAAATATATTATAATGTAAATTATCCTTAAATAAGATAAAATCTTAATATTAAATTAGGAAATTGTTTATTATATTTTCCTAATTGTGTGGGAGCGAAAGAAGTTAATACAGAGGATAATGAAACTTTACACTTTAATCTTCAAGACAATACACAGGGAGTATAGCTTGGTTAAAAACAGCACAATCAGAAATCATTCCACTTGCACAGATTAGTGATACAGATATAGGAGCAACAACACCCTTGTAAAGACAGTCGCAGTTATATCATCAACTTTCAGCTCACCAGCTTACTAGTTTTCACAACGGGCTATCTTCGACAATTCCAGTAGATACATCCCGCTTCTCCACAAATTTCTTCGGTAAGCTTTACTTCCAAGTCCCGACATCTTCAAGTCCATTTCCCAATCGATCTCCACAGCATAGACTCCAAAGATAGACTCATTCCATAAACAGACTAATTCTCATCTATCAAGCTCTCGGCATATTTATACCTGTCCAGGAAAGCGTGCTATCACCAGGAAAATTCATGAAAAGTCCGTAACTTTCTTTCAAATCGATATTTCATTAAAGTTCGAGCGCATTCGGGATCTTTCCATTTGTCACCAAAATGGTCCCCAAGGTTTAACTTCAAGGTCATTGCTTAAACTTCCCTTGCTGACTTATGACTTGTCCGTAAATGTTTCTTATCGGAGAACCTGTTCAAGGAAGCGCCATAATAATTTTTCTCACTTGTATATGTTAGATATTTATTTATATCTAACAAACTATGAATAATAAGAATAAATCTTCAATAACAGTATCCGAAACGTGAGTGATTAAAAATATTTTATTTCTAAAACCACTCAAAATAATTGCCTTGAATCTACTTTAATGCCTAATTGTATATAACAAAGATGAGTTGTTTGTTTGTTTGATAAATATATCGGACGTGTCTACCGTTGTAGAAGGGGAATTTAGAGAGAGTTTTCAAGGAATTTTAGGGAGGTAAGTTGAATTGTCATCAGCCGGATAAGTTTAGTTAAGATAGATATCAATTCATAGTCAAACCACGGATTAAATTAGAGTATTGGGCAGAAAACCTCGTAGCTAAGAAAACTGAAACTTTCCATCTAACCGTCGGAAATCTGAATAAGGTGAGCTTCATCTACAACACAAGCGAATAAAAATTTGAACTCTAGGGTAAGGAAAACTTTGGAGAAAAGAGATATTTTTCTCTAGAAGAAGTATGCCAGAGTTTCTACGTCTAGGACAAGGTTAGGAAGACGTCGGCTTGTGAGTCGCGTGTGGATCTTAGCATAATATATTACGGCGGTTCAGACTTCTGTCTCTATGTATTGTACCTATTGCGTTCTTAACAGGGCGAGAAAGAAATTGGATTAGAACACATGTGCCAGCGGCATAAAAATAGTTTTAGTCTAAATGAAAATTTAAAAGTACGATTTGCTGAATATATACTTAGATCCATTTTATTGTTGAAAAAAAGAAGCTGAAGAGCCTTTGTGGAGAATTTATACGTAGATCGTCCAATAACCGCTGAGCTAATTGACTCTAGCACAATATGTTAAACTCTGGGGTCTATCTTGGATTGTAAGGGAGTAGAATAGTATTACTTAAAATGTTATTGAGATAAGAAGACCGCATTGCAACTGGCTGTAAGAGAGTGTATTCCCTTGTATAAAAGTGTAAATATTTTCAATAAATAAGTAATAGAACGAACTGAACCCATAAATTACTTTGAGAGGAGGCTTTAATACGAACGAATGATTAGTGGTTAATATCAATCAACACCTCTGAAACACCACCAATTAGAGAAGGATATTACTTTGACAGCCCTTATTCAGCTGCTTTGAAAAATTGACTGTCATATCGTAACAATAACCACTGAATTTTTGCTTCATTATTATTATTTTTTTGAGTTTAATTCTTATTTTTAAGCATTACGCATAAGAACACTTTTATACAAACTTTATATTATTACAAAAGAAAATAATTGCTTCCATTTATCTTTTCCCCATAATAATTATCAATTAAAAACTACCTGTATTTGCATATGCATTAAACATCTGATCAGATTAAGACAATTGTTTTGGTATCTCCTGAGGATGGACTGGCAATCCCAGTTATATTTCGAGATTGAAAACCTTAGTATATTTGTTGTATTTTGCGAATTATTACCTAGTATTTATTTTATAACTTTCTAACAATATGTTATTTAGAAGCTATTCTATTATTGGAAATTATTAACAGTTATATTGCCCTGTCTTTCAATAAAAAAGTAATGAACAAATTGTTATAAATTCATAGTTGAGCAGCATAATACATGTTTAAGTCATTAGTTTTGATTGTTTTAGATTATAATTTTCTTAAATTTATGAAACTCAACCCATGAACAAAATGAAATCATATAAAAAAGATAAAAATTGTCGACGAAAATCATGACTATAAGAACGAATGGACCTAATTGAATACACAATTAAAATACACTCAGTCTTGCGGGCTTTGTGGTCGGTCTAGAAATCACTAAACAAAGGGGAAACAATACACGGAGGGTGATTACGTTGGATACTGTTGAGTTCTTTTCTGACTTTAAAAACAGATCTGGAATCCTGGAAAGAAATACTTTTAACTGCATAAACAGTGCAAAAGAGGAATACCGAAAGGTCTTCCGATAAAATAGAGCAGCAAGTCGAAAATATTAAAATGGTTTACGCAATAGCAATTTCAACTGATGAGTCATGTTATATTATTGACATTGCACAAGTATCACTCTTTGGGCGATTTATGTCGGTATCAGTTCCAAATAAACTTCTCGGATTGCTGCAGCTAAAAGGACTAATACGCGGAGAAGATATGAATGCTGTAGGAACACATTGAAAACAGTTTAGATAAAGTAAATTCCATTGCGACAGTTGGAGGTAAAAGTAATAGAGTAAATAAAGGATCTGTGTGTTTTAATTTTAAAGCTGGAAAAAAAGAATGACTATGAAATTCTCCCATTCCATTATGTAATAAATCAAGAAAAGCGTTGTGCCCAAACATTTTCGGAGGAAATTGTTTCGGTAATGAGCCCCACTATAAAGATAACCAACAGCAACTTAGCCAAACCATTTTATCATTGCTAATTTTAAGTACTCTTGTACGAAATGGATAGAATGTACATATATTTACTTCTGCCCAATAAGGTTCATTGGTTTTCTAGAGATAAAACATTCAGAAGAACTTTGCTTCATGCATAAAAGAAATAAAATTGTTCACAATCGAAAAACGAAAGAATTGAAGAAGACACAGTAACAAAATAAAAATTCTATTTCTTGGTCTATGTTACTTCATGTCTTAATGCTTTCAATATATTGTTTCAAGAACAAAAGGTCACATATACAATATTGGAAGTTGTAAATTGCTTCGAAAATAAACTGTAGTTATCGCCGAAGTTATAGAGAAAGATAAATACAACTTCACTTCAAGAAATTAAAATAATATTGCAAAGAATAAAGCTCTTACTCTGAGGCAGATTATTTAAGCACGGTATTAGGAATAATGAAGAGCAGCTTCAGTGAAAACGTTTTGAAGAGAACAGAGAGAATAAAGCTAATTCTCTCTGCGTTGTGCGTTCTTTCAAAATAAAAATCAACAAATCGATGAGTGTCGAACTTGCTCAGTTTGACACAGTTTCTACTTCAATTTAGTAGAAATTAATAAAACTTTCTTAATTTATAAAGCAAGATACTGGGTAGCAATACATTTACACATCTGATTATTTGCTCTGTTGAATTCAAAAGAGAGAAATTAAATTGGAATTTCTCTCCAATTTAATTTCTCGACACAAGTAGACTGCTATGAAACAACTGCCCAAAATATAAACAATAGTATTTGATACATGAAATAGTTCATCTAAAACATGAAGTGATAAAAAAAAAACTAGAGATTTCTTTTCTCACAATTTTTACTCATCATATTTATGTAAACAAACATTATCTTCCGTAAATTAAATAAAAAGTAAGCTGAGTAGCAAATTAACAAACAATACAATCACTCCTAAAATTGCAAACAACTAGCTACTTGTTAGACATAAGAAAGCTTTCAAAAGCTTTTCTGCTTTTCAATCGCAAATTTATACACTGCAACACAGTATGTACAATTTTCGTTTGGAATCCCATTTGTAATTACAATAAAATAAGTAAAGTTCTTATAATAGAATATATCTTATTTATTTTCTCATTCCTGCATATTTTTTAAAATAATTATTTATCTTTTTTTACCGTTTAAAGTATGCGTGTTTCGTAATGGATTGACATTTTCAGACTTGTGAGAAATGATTCCTACACCGTTTTGTTACAAGAGAACCCAAATAAGAGCAAAATCTTTTAAATCATGATTGTTTGCTAAACTTTACGAGGAAAATGATGAACTATCAAAACAATTATTATTACTCTCTGAAATGTACCATTGTTGTCAAGAGGTGCTTGTTTACAAAAACTTGTTTAAACAGTTGCAGAACTTCTTACTGAAATTATTCCAGCCTTAAGTGATGAAATGCCAAAATAAATAAATAAATAAAAATAAAATTAAAAAAAAAAAAATAAAAAAGATAGATAAAATGAAAATAAAAACAATATTTCTTATTTGGCCGATATATTTGCAGAATTCAATGATATTCAAACATGCCACTAAGGAAAAGGTATTACATCCATTCAAGCACGAACAATTATTTTAAGCTTTCAAGATAAATTAAACTTGTTTAAGTCTTCATAGTTACTCGAATATTTTTAAAACTTTTGAAATTTGACAATTGGATATATTACCGACGAAAAGTTGGAAATAAATACAAATCCTCTCCAAAAATTAAGGGATGATTTTAAATTATACATTGAAGATATTAAAAATATTAATATCCCAGAATGAACTATTGCGCCCCTTTCTGCTAAAATGAAAATATTCACGACAATCATTAGCAAGATGAAGTCATTGAATTAATAGTTGACCTTGAAGCAAAGATTCTTTTCAATAATTTTAACTATGAGTAAATTCTGTACGAATATAAATATGCAAAAATTTCCAAAACTTGTTATACGGCATTTCCCTTTTTAATTACATCCCCAAGCTCATGTATGGTTAAATATGGCTTCAGTCATAATAATTTTATTTTAACAAAGAGGAATTAAATTGAATATGGAGCTTTGAGGCAAAGTTGAAATTTGACCGAAATTAACAAATTTCGAACCAAATATTGGTAATCTAGCTAAGAATCATCAATCATATCCTTTTCAATGATTTATGTAAAAATTTGATTTTGTCAAAATCAAAGGAGAAAAACAAACCTTAACTGTTTCTTAAATGATTCAATTTATTTAGGAAACAGGCAATTTTTTTTTCCTTTTTTTCTTATAATTTTTATAGATGTGGTGGGTAAGAGAATTATAAAAGTTTTGGAGGTCGATGATCAAAAAAGTTTGAGGGCTTTTGCTGTAGAAGGAATGTTATGTAATCAAAAATAGTTGTGAGTAAACTTGGCCTTCATTAAAATTCACAGTGGAGAGTGAAATTTTTTTATTCTCCAAATTTTTTTTATTTCATATATATGTATATATATATATATATATATATATATATATATATATATATATATATTTGAAATTGAATTACAATTCTTATGAAGATTTCTTTCACAGTGCTTTATTTATGTTTCTGTCGCTTAATTGTTTGGAATGTAAAGAGAAGTTTTGCATTTAAAAATCAGTCTTGTTTTAGGTGAATTGAATGAAGGCAACATTTTTGAAAACATATTATAATTATTTTTTTGAGCAATTTAATATTATTTTGAATTGTTATTATTGAATATAATTAAAGAAATTTCAAAAGGGATTTTTTTTATTTATATATTTTGAAAAAAGTAATTTTGTATGTATTTGATATTTTTTAATTTCTTTATTAAAACGTGATTTTTAATTGGAAGTATTATTAATGAGACAGAACTTTTCTGTGCTTACATTTAAAATGATAGTTGATGAATAATTAATTTCTAAGAACATTTTAGAACAGTGTTCAGGCATATGTATTTATGTGTTTTCTAAGAATTTGCTACGCATGCGGAGCAAGGCAGGTGAAGCCAAGTGTAGTAAATTTTTTATATATGTATTTACATAAATATGTATATGATGTATGAAATATTTGTATAATATTATATGAGTTTATCATGTGCTTTATTGAATTTATCTTAAATAGTTCAATTTTGAAGTAATTTGATATTAAATATTGTTTTTTTTTCGAATTATTGTAAGTAAATTTAGTTTTCACGGTAAATATGTATTTTAAGTGTAAAAGTAAGAAACACGACCTAACAGAGTTTGTGAATAATATTGGTGGTAACTGCAGGGGTTGATCTAAAAGTAATAGAGATCAGAAATTTAATTATGAAAACCCAGTTTGATAAAATTGCGATTCTGTCCCACCACTTAGCGTGATTTTGGAAATCGCCAAATTGGCAAGTTTTCACAGAGCAACGTGAACTCCACAGAGTAGTAAATGAAAAAATGAGAAACAAAAATTACTTACCGGTTTTTTTCGTTCTATCAAATGGTATCCTGTATGAAGAGTCTTATATCATTAATGCGTTCAACATCAATTATTCCTCTTTCGTCTGCCGTTCAACCACAAGATTATCACTTCACTCGAACTCATTCATATGCATCTTCCGAACCAAAATCTCGTTACTCACTGCTTATAACGCGTATATTTCTTTCGACAAGACGAATTACAAAATCTCCTCCTTTTTTTTAAAAACGGATTAATATCCATCAATTGTACCTTTCCTTTGAAACAATTCGATGGTCTCATATTATCATGTACCCATTAAGACATGCATCTCTTTATTTCTACAAAACATTCCGTTTTACTAACGAATCTCTATTTCATCCATAAAAAACTCGTTCATACACTTGACAAACTAAATCTGATTACCCCAAGAACATTTAACATAACTATTACTAATCGCATAAAAGCAAATAACTCTCCATTTAGACGAAACACTAAGATCCATAAACGGTTTTTCATTTCACTCTAGACAAACCTTTCTAAATAGAGTCTCGTATCTTGAACAAATCTAAATCAATCTACATAAGTCACGTTTCATTTACTTGGAGAAATTTTGAATTCAAATAACACCAGAAAAAGATACAAAAGTATTAGTTGAAGGAAAATATGGGATTGAACCCAATGCATAATAAATGTATAATTATATGAAATTTAAGAAATTTTAGGTGTGTGTCATTAACAGTCTGATCTCTATGAGATATATCTTTAAATTACAAATTCTATAAATAGATCAGATATAAACAACTGTGTTAAAAAGTAATTACAAGAAAAGCATTCTATCGTTGATTAATAAAGAGATAAATTATTAATAAATTGATGTTTATTTCCGACACACTTAATTTTTTTTATTTTATTTGGAGTTATCTTCATTAATTATAATATTAGTAGGACGTAGAAATTTTTTTTATAAACGAAGCATATGCGATGAATATTTATATTTTTTATCTAAAATAAAATTTGCTGATGAAAGTTTTATTCATCCTAGAAAAATTTAATTCCTTTATAGAATTATTTAAAATATTCAATTGACATAAACCGCCTTAAGGTTTTTTTGGTAGCTATAATTATTGCGACAACTTTTTCATTTAAATGTTACTAAATACAAATATGAATTATCTTGTTATAATGATTGAACTAATTATAATTAATAATAAAATTTGTTGATCAATTATTTAGAATAAACTAAATCATAATAATAAATGAGGTTTTCTGTTGATAGAAGTATTTACAAATTAGCATTAGACTTTGATGGAAAAAACCTCACATATCAGCATTTAATTAGAGCAGTTGCTTAATTAACTTAATAATGCAATGCAAAAAAGTTGTAACTTGATTCCTAGTGCTTTGTAATGTGTTCTGATTCTTGTCATTTGTGAAAACAAGTACACGCAATGAGTAATATTAATTTCTTGCCATTAACTCCTTGTTATATTTAAAACTTGTTCTTATTAATTATAAGGTTCATACACGAATAAGAAATCTGAAGTTCTTCTGTAAACTACCATCAATGTTACATTACTTTTATTTTATTTTCTTTGTTTCTTCCATTTTTTTGGCAGCATACATTATAGTTTAAATTTTCTAATAAATATTCATAGAAGAGCTTTTAATACTTGCGATTAGCATATCCATCCGTGTCTTTCTGTAATGAAATGAAAAAAAAATGCAGGAAAGTTCCAGCAAACCACATCATAAGCTTGATTTCAGAACCAGCTGCTACCACGTATCGAAAGCAATATACATGCAAACATTATCACAGAGCGAGCCTCCTTTAATGCGAGACATCGAACAGTGAACTCTTTTGTTTTTCTTCAATTTTCTAAGCATTTCAATATTCATAAGAGGCATTTTGGTGAACCAAGAAGTTTGTTCAAGTATCAGATTAAGAAATTATAATTAAAAGAAGATAGTATTTGAGATACAGGTATGTTAGGAAGGTTGCTATAACTATAAAATTCGGTAACTATTTAAACAGTGTACAAAAACCATACAGTCTTAAAAACAAATATCAGTACAGCAAATAGTAGCCTATATGTGTGGTTGCCACCTGATTTATTTTTCCATAATTCAATTTTTCTCTTTTATTAAAGACTTGCCTTTTGATAAATTAATCACTATTTTAAGTACTCATAACTTTAGAATCAATTAAAAACCGTTAAATATTTTTGAACAATATGTGTTTGTGTGTGTGCATACTCTTTCTCACAGATTTAATTTTCGATGTAGTGATCTCCGAAACTCAAATATTTTTCGAATTCTAAATCCTCTTTATTGCTTCATTCTGCCTTATTAAATTTGGAAAGAAGATTCTTCTACGTGCAACTTTTACAAGATAGATTCTTCCCTTGGTATGGCAATTTGGGGAGTGAGGAGCCAGATCTGGAATTGTCCTCGTTTTTTAACGAAGTCCGTCACTAATATTCCACGTGTTACTTCTCAATGCGACGTCAATAAACTATCACAACCTTCTCAAGATGAATTTTTATTTTATCCAAACGAAAAGACAGAAATCACACAGGATCTTATTTCATTTAAAATTATACCATGGTTTCTTGTTTTAAAGTTTTGTCTGAGTTTTGTCTTTTCTTGAACTTTTACTGTTATCATAGTATCTATTACACAATTTGAGGAATGACAAACAAATTATTCACGATACTCTAGAAAATGTTTCAACATTCCTCTACCGAGATAGTTGGAAAACCCTACCTGAATGTAAAAATATAAACAGAGAAAACATTTCAAACCTTTGATTCATTCATATATAACAGTATTAATTTGTTACATTAAATTGCAATAAAATTTAAACTCTTAAGGCAAAAGTTCTTATTAATAATATTAATTATTTTAATATTATTAGAATAAAGCATATCGCAATTTAAATTGTTCATATATTTGACACATTTTTAGGAGAGAAAATATAGAAAAAATTTCTTTTATGACTATTATAAAATCTTTTAATACATTAATTTATAGATACATGTAGCAGTTTCTCAGACTTGAATATTTTCTAAGTTTTTATTCCTCTTATCTAATAATACTGATCTAATAATTTTATTCCTCTGATTAAATAATTATTGGTTAATATATACTACTCAGATGATATTTGGTGCAGAAATAATCAAAAGTATCATTATTTAGTTCAAACCGTAATATTAAAACACAGAGATAATTCAAAGAAAGGATGAGAAATAATTTTATCCATATAGCAGCCTCAATTCTATCGCCATTTCCAAACCCTATAGTCAACTTATCTACAGTTCAGCGATGCGAAAACACGCGAAGATTCTACCTCCCCATAAATTACCTTGCGGGCACATGTGTAGAGGCGATGAAACTGTGCAAGCAATTATTTTAATTTCCTGGTGGGTCCTTAATTAGTAATCGGGAGTCTCGGCGCTTCTTTCCTTCCTTTGCTCCAATCCAATTAGATACGGCCCCTGATAAGACAATTACGCCTTTTGCAAACCATAACACGCTTCTCGTTGGAGGAACGACTTTTGATCGAACATTCTTTGGAGAAGGAGTGGACCGAGATGTCCAATTTTTCAACTTTCAAGACGGAGGTCTTTGGATCTTAATGGAGAAGCAATAATATAGAAAAAGAGCAGAGAATATTATGTAATGAATTCAAGTTCAGGATATAGAGAATGATTTTAAAAGTTTCCATCTTAAAAGTAACAAGAATAGTCATTAAACGTATCATTAATAATATTATAGTATCTTTCTAAGCTTTTAAACATATACTAAGAAATAAGTCTTAGAAAAATAAAAATAATTAAACTCTTTATGCTTCCATTTTATTAGTACTGAGATGTGCGAATGATAATATGTATGGAAATTAATTTAGTTCCGAATAATTAATGTTTGAAGTTATTATGAACTAAGAAATCAATACTTTAATTATGAGAAAACACGTTTGTTATATATTTTCTTCTTAATACTTCTGCCTTGAGGCTCCCTTCTACCGTCCATTTTGATTTCATGAACGAAATGTTAATTCTATCGAATTCCCTCTACCATTCTCAAATCTTTACTATTTTATCTATTTGTGTACAATAAAGTGCACCTGAAAGAGCAAAAAATAATGAAGGAATTACATATTCTCACAGATTTTGGAAAATATTTTAGAATATATTTTAAAGCCTAGAAAACCCACAAACGAATCATTAAAATAAGAGTGGAAATATTTTTAAAAATCCGGAGGGAAAATGTAATTTTGCAGAAACCTTCATTATTTTTTTTGTTCGTTCAGTTACGTATATTTGTGACATTAACTGTATTGTTTTGTCTCTTCAATTGAGGTTTCGAACTTATTGACTATTTATTTGTGAACTTTATGAAGTCTCAGTAGGATTAAACAAGTAGAGGGCGGTTACAAAGTTTCATTATTTGAAGTATCTATTTCTTTCAGTTGTAGTAAGCAAACATTTATGTCAATTAATTAAATTCAATTATAACTCACTAAGAATGACTACACGACAGCATACTGAAATTTATAACCTAAACATAAATTTTTACGTTAAAACGATATTATTCTTCCTAAACTTTACTCCAAAATAGGAAATGCTTCGGTGCAGATGGGTTTTGGAATTTATCTAAACTTAGCTTATTGTGTTGATTTAAGTTTTTAAGCGGATTCAGTCAAAAGAGAAATCTTTTTTCTGGCTTCAGCTTTTCTCTTTTCACTGATTATACACATTCAGTTCATTTCATTTGAAATCGAAAATAAACGGACGAAATTGAAAAAAATGCAAAATAGGAAGGAAGGGAAAAAATTCAAGTTCCAACAAATTAATTAGTGAAATTTGGTATTGTCGATGCATTACGAGCGCTCACCTGAATTGATTAATGTGACATAGATGTACGTCAGTTTGTAAGATAATGCAATTTGCATTTAAAAACAGTACCATTCAATGATTTAAGAAAAGGAAGAAGCGACGTCACGATAGTGAAAATTGTTCATTTCGTTGTGAAATAATTAATTGCTATAGATAAAAAAGGCAATCAAGAACGGTTTTATTCTTTTGATTTTCTGAACTCTATAAACCAAAAAGTATTTTAAACATTTTAGAAATTCAACTTTATTATGTTAAAATATAATCATAAGGTAAGAATGGTTGTGGTTCTCTCTATGGAAGTAAACCAATAACTATAAATAGTTGAAGTTTAGATAATGGTCACCAAGCTTATTTTAAATAGAAACGTGGATAAATTTTATTTTATTTTAGAGTATTTATGCTCAAATAATTGACAAATGAACTGAATGACTATCGACATAAAAATCTTGATGGAAGACAAATTTTATATATAACGTATGCATTAGTAGAATTTTGTGTAAATTTTATAAAGGAAATAATGATATTTAAGAAATAGCTTTTCCACGATTTTCGAAATATTCAACACTTCAAATTTCTTCGGATCCAATGCAAAAACTTTTGTCAAATAAATTTAGATTTACTCATCAATTTTTTATGTCAGCAAAGATATCCAATATAATTATTAAATAAAATCTTAATATTCATGATAAACAGATAAAAATTAGAAATAAAGAGATTCAAACTTTTGATATTTCCAATAATCTTTATAGTTATACGCATTATAAAATAGCTATAAGGTAACTTTAGTGACACACATTTTCATTCCTTCTGAACGTTTTTTTAATCCTGAGCTAGATTTCTACTACCCCGTCTCACAATTATTCTATTATCTATTTAGTCAAAAAAAGTTGACTGGAAGAGCAAA